>JAYESA010000002.1:132540010-133140010 GCA_036927795.1 Iris macrosiphon
AGTATATACTCAGAAGATAACCTCGGTGATCAATCGTCTAATGGATCTGGTACTGCTCCAGTGTCTGCTCATGCTCCTGCTAATGCTCATGTACTGTATAACTCTGGGTGGATCTCCTCTGCTAATCCTGGGGACATAATCCGGATCCAGGTCCTCAGGGGACATAGCAAGGTACAAGAAATCTCATGCCAAAATAAATGCAGTGCAGCAGATAATAAAATAAATAGGGTAAGTATGTAACCATCTATGTGAAAATGAAAGTGAGAGCATCACGAGTACTCAGGCTGAGACCACTACAAGCTCTGTGTCTGGGAGCCGGTAGCGGAGTCTACTATATATTTTACTATGTGTTTACTATGGATTATATATATATATATATATATATATATATATATATATATATATATATATATATATATATATATATATATGGAATCAGCCTGTAGCCTGTGTGTCTCTCCCCACCCAATGTAATCACACGTCTCATGTCCATGACACGCAAGATCAATACTAATATAGCAAGTCATATAATGTCTTAGGAATATAATATCTATGTCATAAACCTGTATCCTATACAGAATCACCACGAATATCTCAAGACGATTCTGTCTCATGAATAGTGTCAAGTGTCCTGGGTTATGATGTACTTGATTAGACAAGTACGAGAAGTATAGGGTCTCGGTATCCATGTCTAGATGACGTTACACAACTCCGCGTACGGGGTTGGCACCCGACTATTAATCGGACGCTAAGTAAGTCACACGATCCTAGGTCAAGCATGCACAACAATATAAATGAATCAAGGAGAATATGCAACAAGACTGCAAAGTTGGCAAGGTACACTTGCTTGTGGTTCTGGCTCCAACTGTAGCTCTGGTCTCAGTATAATCTGCAGGTACTACTCCGGTTGCTAAAATAAACATCACAATTAGATTCAGAAAATATCAAATAGCTAGAAACGCCTATCAAGTGGAGCCTGTAGGGCCCACGATACACAATTTTGTCGACGTTCTCAGAATCGAACCAAACTTGGGTCACAGGACCAGCGTATTGCTACGAGTCCGATAGCGCAAATTTCGTCTCGATCCGACGTGTGTACACGAAGTTACGACGTGTTCTAGAATAAATAGATACAGGGTGTCGTCGGCGGATACGTGTTGATTCCGGTGTGCACGCACACCCAAATCAACTTCTGCGAAATCCTACACATCCGTATCAACGTCGCGCATGTTTCGGTAAAGACCGCGTGCGACCAAGTCGTCCCGTTTGGCAGGGCGTACTCAGTTCCGGGGTAAAACAGGGCATTATTTTTCCTGTTTTTGGATCGCGGTGTGCGATAACCACAGGACACGATGCACCGAACGAGTTGTACGGGCATCGAGGGGGTTATACAGTCTACGCGACGCAACTGACGGAATCGAAAACGGAACTACGAGGAGAGAGGAAATGCTACCTGAAGAGGGCTCCGTGAATCTTATTTTCACGTGTCCGGGTTGTCTCGACATGAGCTGAGTTGTGTCCGGGCCGTGTCCGCTGTGTCCTGGTTCGAGTCTAGGGTTCTGCTGTGTTCGTGTCAGCGGGGACACTGCTGTGTCCGCGTCGCAGGCGGGTGGATCTGCTCAGTCCGGTCGGAGCGGGCCGGAGAGCTGCTGCACGGTCGGGCGACGCGGGGACGCTGCCGGGGTCGGGGGCTGTGCTGCACCGTCGGGGCGGGGCCGGGGCGGCACAGTCGAAGAGGGACCGGAGCTGCTCGGCTGGAACGCTGTGCTGGAGTCTGTACAGGGGGCGGTCGAGGACTCTGCACCGCCGGGGTCGGGTGTGAGTCAGGCCGGAGCGGGGAGAGGGAAGTCGGTCGGGACCGGCGGTGAACAGTGAAGTCGGCTGGGAGATAAATTCTAGGTTTTGGTTTGGGATTAGGGATTGGGATTAGGATTTTTTTATTTCTCTTTTTCTTTTTCTTTTTGTTTGTGGAGAAAAGAATAGGAAATTATGTATTTATACATACAGAAATTTGGACTAGGGTTTGCCCTAGGATTTGGGCTGGGTCAACTCTCCTTGGGCTTGGCTTCGGCTCACATGGGGATGTTGGGCGTTTGGCACGGGTTTAATTCGGTTTAATTATTTAATAGTTTTTAGGGCTTTAAAACTGATTCCGGAGTCCAATAAATTCGCAGAAAATTACCCTATGTCCGATTTTCCATTTTACACCATAAAATATTATTTCTATAATATTTTAATATTATTTAATAGTAATTAAAAATCATTTAATTACAAAATATCTAGGTTTTAATTATAGAAAAAAATTCCTGAAAAATTCTGAAAAATTGTGAAAAATTCAAATTAAAAATTTCTGAAAATCAAGGGGCTTACAACAGGCATCACTCATGTTTCTGGCTGGACTCATACTTAATTTACGTATCGGGTCTTGGATTCACTTGTACTAGTCGGGGCGGGGAAATACTCGAGTAGACATGTAAACATTCCCAACTGGAATTACTAGAATCACCCCCTCTGGTCTAATCTGGAATGATAGCAGCTGCGCACCCAGTGCGCGGTGAGCTGTACTTACCCCTAGCCGTTTACATGTCGAAACAGATATTTTAAAGACACGAGTTCATTCTTTCTAGTCTGGACTCACTTGCATTCTTGACTGGTCTCATTTATAGTTTTTGGACTTGACTCATTACATGTACTCTTGCTGGACTCACTACATGTTCTTGTGCACATACTTACTCTTAGTTTAGATTCCTTGTATCCTACAGTCATTACTATCTTGCTTCTGATATTCATGCATCTTTACCTTTATGCACCAGTGATATGTATATATTTCTTGTTCATACTTTATTTTCTTCACCTTGCTACTTGCTACAACTGCTTTATAGTTTTTATCATTTAACTGGAACTGTTATTAGAGGTGTACTTGCTCCAATTCTGATTGGATATATTTTTCAGAGGATCCGGAGGATTGGTGTCCGATATTTTATGGACCTCAGCCTGTCGATGGTGCAGGCATGGACCCCCTAGTTCAGTAGTAATTTCCGGGTTGGTAGCCGGGATCACTAGGATTTCAGTTGTTGTTTTTATTAGCTTTTGGTACCGGATGTATTCCCGGTTTTGGTTTGAGACTTGTATTGTATATGATTCAGGATATTGTATTATTATTATTGATGTTATTGTTGTTTTAGTAGTAGTTGTTTAGACTTTGTAGTTGTTAGATTTCTGTGTTATCTTATCGTGCTTAGATTCGTAATTGAGTACTTGAGTTATCATTATGATATTGCTCCTCCGTTTGGAGTTGAGATATTGACAGGTACCTATATTGATTGCTGAGATTGTTAGCTAGATAGTAGACCTACACAATATTCTACCGCTGATGCTGCGACATAGGCTGGACGTACCCATGACTCATGCCCAATTTTTCAGGTACGGGTTGTGACATAGGCTACCCATAGGATTTGGTTTTGTGTTCATAGGAGGCCTATTGTAAAAGTTATGGTACTTTTTATGTCAATTTTGGGAGAATTCCGAGATTGACATTTGTTATGTGTGTCAATTGGTCCTATAGACCAATTTGGCATGTGATTGTGTGTTTAGGGCTAGTGCTATGTCCATAATTGGGTACGTGTAGGTCGTATCCCAACAATTTGGTGATACATATTGATTTGGGAGTTTTTCCTCCGACACGGGACTTTGAGCATGTCACATTTTGACACGGATACGTAGTTTTGTATTTGACTCTTCGTATTGTTCATAAATAATATATATGACTTGTTCGTGTCCTTCGGGGTACGTTTGGATGCGTGGTGGACTCGTGTCGCAAGCGTATCCTAGATCTAGTAGGATACGGAGTGATACGTTCCATGTGTTTATGCAATTTATAGATAGGTCTATTTTCTTGTGTTCTTATTCTTGGTATTGTATAATTATATTTATATATATATATATATATATATATATATATATATTGTTGTTACATATATTTATGTGTTAGATCTATATATCTAATATATATATATATATATATATATATATATATATATATATATATATATATATATATATATATATATATATATATATATATATATATATATATATATATATATATATATATATATATATATGTTATATATTTATGTAGTCATTATTTTACATATGTAAGGTCTACTAGTTATAATATATACATATGTGGTTGTTGTGTGTATATGTGTATAGTGGTGGATATATATATATATATAATTATGTTTCTTGTGTCTTAGATCTATGTATCTATTTATGTATATTGCATGTAGCTATTATTCTACATATGTAGGAGCTCTTTAATAATATAGTGCATGTGTATAAATATTATAGTATACATATGTTGAGGTTATGAATTATGTATATGTATATATATAAGTTGTTATATTATATGTATATACTTATATAATACATGTATGTGTATTATCCTATGATTATATATACATATGCATGTATGTGTAATTATATATAAATATTAGTATATGTATGGGTGTATGTATTGTTCATATGTAGTAATTACATATATTTGTAGTTATAGATGTAAGTATAATTATATAGTTTAATATATATATATATATATATATATATATATATATAAGTGTTTTAGCGACAGCAGCAAACGCGACAGCAGCAGCGTCGCAACAGCACAACAGCAGCGTCGCAACAGCATAATATCAGCAGCTATAGCAAGTAGCAGCAGCAAAGGCGATAGCAGCAGAAGCGTCGCAACAGAACAACACAGCAGCAGTAGCATTCAACAGCAGCAACGACGACAGTTTAGCGACAACAGAACCGTCGCCAAAGCAGCAGCAGCAGCAAGAATATACAACAACAGCAGCGACAGCAACAGAACCGTCGCTAAATCGACAGCGTATCAGAGTATCGGGATTTCAGCGACAGTCAACATCGATCTTTAGTAACAGTTTGGCAGATTTCCTATTATATATATATATATATATATATATATATATATATATATATATGGTGTTTAATATATAAGTAAATATATTCCTATTTGCTAATTGCATTATAATATATGTATAATAATTAGTGTATATGTATAATAATTAGTATAGCATATATATACTTCCGGGTAGTTATTACCATGAGATACCAAGGTAAGTACCAAGGTATTGGGGATACCCAAGGTATTGGGTTTGGGGTATCAAGATTATGGGTTTATGTTGTGATACCAAGTTGGTTCAAAACTAAGGTACCTAATTAATGTTTGTCTTTAAGATTTTATTTAATAATATTGTTTTGGCATTTGTATGTGATATTTTACCTATGGATTTACGTATCCGGAGAAACGGTATCCAAGTATTTTAAGATATGGGTTTTGCGACCTAGACTTTAGTATTTAAACCCAATATCCTTGTGTTAGACTTTTGCAACCTAGAATTAGATAGTGGACCACAATTGACCATAGTTTGACCATAGTTGACCTTATAGTTGACCATAGTTTGACTTGTGACTTAGAGTTGACTTGTTGACCTAGAAATTGACTAGTTTAACTTATTTGCTTTCCAAGAACCTTGTATTGATGTTGTATTTCATATCTAGGTCTTCGAGGCACCGTATCAGACATCTGTGAGACTATTCATTGGACTTCAGGCGAGTACATTCTCTGATAGTTTCTCGTTTATGATATCCTCTATGTTCATTATATCTAGTGTAGATATCCATGTTTCTTGACACGATGGTTACACAGATTGGTATATCCGGATCTCGTCATGAGATATTATTCCTTGTATATGGTGTATCTTATGCAAGTCTTGTTTCATTGATTATCTTGTGCATGTACAAATACTGATTCTCGGGGAGATTTGCTAACTTCCTAGAGAATCTCGTGCCATAGCATATCATGGTTGGATCTATTATACTAGTCGGGGTGGAGAGTATTTTAGTGTAGATATATGATCATACCCTCCTTGTGCATGTCTTGTTCCTTGTGAGTGTTGATCATACACTGCACGTATGATCATCCAGGCCATTATACTCTTGTACAAGTTCCCAAGTCGATCACATGTTAAAGCTAGTACTCACTCACTTAGACATTAGTATTCTTGTTCAATGACATATTGTTCATTTTTATATTTATTCCAGTATTTCCTTATTGTGTATCTCTTGTATCTATTGTGCATATTGTATATTCACATCTATTTACTGTTACATAGTTTTTATCATTGATTAGAACTGCTGTTAGAGATGTACTCTGCTCCTTTTCTGACTGAATATATTTTTTCCAGATGACACTGAGGACTGGTACCCTACACATTATGGACCTCAGGATGTTGTGGATTTAAAGTCAGAGACCCTGGTTCAGGAGGGACTTGTCCCAACTGAGACAGATGACCCGAGTTTAGTAGCTTCTTAGTATTCTTGTACTGGATTTGTCTCCAGCTTATTTGTTAGTATTTCTTTCAGACTCATTGATGTATTATTCCAGACTCATGAGTTATATGTGACTATTCTATTCTTTATCATATTCTTGTTCGTTCCATCTTAGATCTGTGATTGAGTATATTGTTATTGTTGGTGGTTCATTATATTGCTAGATAGATTACCCAGACAGCGTTCTACCCCTTATTCTGCGGTGTAGGCTGGGCGTTGTTCTCGACTTGTACCCTTACACCGGGTGCGGGTCGTGACACTCATGCACTGGCTGAGTGAGTGCATCATCTCGTCGTCCATGGGATGCTAACATTTCTCTAAGGATACCAAGTTGCACACTGGTATCTCCTCCTGAATCAGGTACTGGTTGCACGGGTGGCATTGCTATAACATGAGGTACTGCTTGGGTCTGGGTTCCTCATTCTGAGCTGTTCTAGATTCGACTCCGGAATACTGAGGCTGAACCTCAAGAGTTTGATCGTCGGCTGGATGTTGTCCTGCCACTGGAGGAACTCGGGTTGGATGATCGGAAGGACCATGAACATTATCCCTGAAAGATAGAGGACACAATGATCAAATCAAAAGGACATGAGTGATCGAGGATGAAGGCAAGTATCTGGATATAGAGTTAATAATGGAGGAGATCAAGTAGTAACATGATTGAGACATCTAAACACCGAAAAAACCCCACACTTCTGAATCTTAGACCTACATGGGCTATCACTTAAACCGTGTCACGTTCCACAACCAGAATACTGGAGAGCAGGAACAGAGAAAATCAGCTACGTATACCAGAGTACTCCATTCCCCGATATACAATCACGGCTGTCTAAGCATGTGAGGGTTTACTCTACAATCCATCAAGCAATCTTGGGGCAAGAATCCTAGTTGTCTCAATCTTAAGAAGGCAAGTTATAAGATGTATGATCACCAAACGTATAATAATATTAAGGCGTCCCAAACTATACATACATGGATGATCATGAAGCTAGTTACACAAAATGGAGAACAAGCAAGAGTACAATATTACATGATCAGCTCTAGCTATAGTCTAGAATGTGCTTTACATGTAGGCCCACATGCTGGATATCAAGTTCCAAAAAAATATGAGCTAAACATGTGTGCTCGATGGTAAACGCCTCAAAAGAATAATTATACAAGATCAAGTGGGCAATAAAAAAAACTCACTCATGTCCTCGGGTGCTCCTCGTATTCACCATCTTGAGGCAAAAAGTACGAGAGATCCTGCGGTGTTGCTCCGATATCTGGACATACAAAACCAATAGTGTCAGGCCCAAAAACAGAAAAGTACCACAAGTGAGCCAAACTCATAAACTAAAACCAGCAATCAAACAATCAAGGAGAAATAGGATAAGAAAAAATAGTAAATAAGTGCAACAAGTATAATGCTTTTAGGAAAAAAAATTAGTTCTGGATAAGTATTCAGGGAGTATCGGGAATTAGTGCTCAAGTTATTACTCAGGTTCAGTAATTGGATGAAGCAAGACAAGACAAGACTAGAAAATCAAGCAATCACGACCAATCATGCCCTACGACTTGCTATTATTAACTAACTAGGATTATCATAGCCCTAATTACTAGCACATGCAAGTTGAGATTCCATACAACCACATGTCAAGCAGACTATCCGGGTTATCTAAACGTAAGGATACATAATATAGATTTATCAGGCATAATCATTTGACTAGTAATGTAACACTCGTCGGCGTGCTAGAAGTATGTCCCTCACGACAGAGAGCTCCAAATCCATCAGGTGTCACTGGGATACCGGAATTGCATGTAGCTAAAAATTCTTCCAAAATACTTCTAGATTATTAGTCTAGTTATTAACCTTGACAGGTTATCAAAAAAATTTGACCGTGGTGCTCAGGAATTTACCTTAAACATGATGCAAGTCTGGACAGTAGCTTGACAAATATAACCAGGACAAGAACAGACAATCAACTACGGAAATTATCTTAACAGTTCAAGCATTACATTTCAGGAATCTAACATGTCAGGAGTACGCTTCATCGAGCCACTATCAGGAATATTAATACTTGTCGGGTATCTGGAATCATGAGTTCGTGATTAGAAATATAACTATAAATTCAGGTCCAGGAAACTCTATGTTCAGGTAATTATTATAATCAGGTTCTAGAGCATATAAGAGAAAACTTGCATTCACTAAAATTTTATAATGTACACCAAGCTCAGAAAAACAAGCAATCCATGAAAAAATATACGCTAACAAGAAGAAACAGGCAACACAGTAATAACATATGCTAAGATGGATCTGTGGCATACTATACGCCAAAGATAACACTAGCGTACAATACCAAAAGTATTACTAGCGTACAATCACTAGTCAGGACAAGCTTGGCGTACTCTAATACAAAATCACGCTGGACAAAGGGTGTTATACTTTCATACTAAAGTACGCTCACACAACTACGACGTGCAATCATGGAAGTACGTATGCCATGATCTTGGCGCATTTTCACGAAGTATGCCAGCAGCTAGGTTGGCGTATTCTGACAAGCGTGATGTAAACCCCCTCAATTTCTAGGAATGAATATTTAGGATATTTAAGATGTATATTATTCTTTCCCTTAATATTCTTATCTTAGTAATAAGGCTTGAGTAGGTGTATAACTTAAAATTTCTGGTAGAAATTAATAGCTAGATTATTATTATGTGATATTATATATGATAGAATCCTTTCGGCCTAATACCCAATTGTAATCCAAGTTTATGTTTTATTTTAATCCATTTCATCCAGGCCTTTTATATATTTTCAAAATCTATTTATATATATCCAGCCCAGCTACTTCAACTCCAAGCTCAGTCCCAACTTTCCATTTTTTCCCTATTACCAACCCACAACCCAAGTTTTAACCCAGCCCAACTATTGCTTTAAAAACTTTCTCAGCCTGATAAAGCCCAACAACTCCCTGTTCTTCTGTTCCTGCTCGCAGAAGTGGTGCAGTACAAGGCAAAGCATGCCTCCTGCCAGTACAGGCGGCCGTTACACCCATTCCATCTGCCATCCCTATCCACCCTCTTTATACACAGTCCCATCTCCCCTCTCCCTCCATTGCAGTCACTTTTGTGAAACCACAACAAACCATTCCTCTCCGTCACCATCTACTTCTTCTTCCTTCTTCAACAAGGAGAAGAACCCCCCGGAACTGGAGCAGATACTCACACCCCCCTCCCCCCGGGGGGGTTCTTCTCCAGTCACTTTTGTGAAGCCACAACAAACCATTCCTCTCCGTCACCATCATCATCTTCTTCTTCTTCAACAAGGAGAAGAACCCCCAGGAACTGGAGCAGATCCATCCCCCCCCTAATTTTTTTTTACCTTTTTAAAATACATTAAAAATTCTATAAAAATGTCATAAAATATTCTAGCTTCAAAAATTTATTGTTTTTATATCATAAAATTATTTTTGGTTTAATAAAAAATATTTAAAGGACTAGTTACTATTTTGATTAAGGTTCATAATAATTTTGTATCCATTTGAGAGATTAGAAATTTTCTATGGTTTTGGCCTATGAATTTAATTAGTAGCTAATTAGAAATCCGTTAGCATTTGGAAGCTTGTAGGAATATTTTCTTCAATTTTAATCTTTTTCTTAGAAATTTACAAGTTTACCACCTCTTGGGGAGCAAGTCATGACTAGCATATATAAACCAATATTTATAGGGATTTTATTCCCAAGAGCCTTTCCCAATTCCCAAAAACATTCATCCACAACCACAACAGCAGCCATCACCTTTGTGTCAGTCGTGTCGGCTTGTCCGTATCCACCAATCTCGTGCCAGCCGAGTGTCCGATCTCGGGTTTGACCCCGATGTCACGACCCGATTCCGTAGAATCGTTTGAGGCGTCCCCCGAATCGTAACCGCCGTGCGGGCCTGGATTTGCGCCCGCACAAGGCTTTAATGATTTGCATAGCAAGCACATATTCAGAGTACGCAGATAAATTGAAACACAGATTTGAAACATAGAAAAGTTCTCTTTATTGATAATGAACATCTATTACAAACTCTTGAACGAGTTAGCTAATATGCCGAACGGCTTACAAAAGAGATGACTCAAAATGAGATAGCAGTCCTGTACATTACATCCCTTTATAAACTCAAAATGATAAAGACCTCCAGGCTGGAGGACGACTTTGCCACGGAGCTGCATTTTGTGTATGAAGAGTTGCAGGCTCCTGACTCCAAAATGCTTCAAGGGGCGCGGTGAAGGTGCGCCAACAGTTGGACTGGATCGGGTAGACGACTTCGGCTCCTCGCTCGGTTCGCCTTGGTGCGGAGAACCTGTTTCAACGAGGGTCAGCATATCGAAACATGCTGGTGAAGGCGAGCTAGCCTGACTATACCAATCAACACGTTGTTTAGTGAAGCATGCATATTTTTGTGGGTTTCTATCTTGCCTTAGTTCATTTACAAGTAAGCAGCATATAGAATTATACTGAAATGAACGTGCCACCGTTCGGTGGATTTTACCTGACCGTCTGAATTACCTGCACAATACTTACCATGCCTTCCCTGCCACGAAGACACAAGTTAGTATGCAACAGGTTTAAATATACAAGGTGGAAATAGTCATGGACAAGGATAGGATGCAACGATAAACACACGAGGCGTTGCAAGCCGTCCAGTCCGCACACGATGACTATGCCACAGGTGATCACTGGCTTGGTAGCCATTTTGGACTAGTCATGGACTAGGATAGCATGCAACGAGAGCTCATAATGGATACACGATAAATACACGATGCGTTGCAAGCTATCCAGTCCGCACACGATGACTACACACGAAGTTCCGCCCGGATCGGATCGGTGCCAGTGCCCCAGCGACCGTCCGCAGAACTTATACCCTTGTGCACAAGTTGTCCATGATCGAACACACGATGTTTAGTTAAGTTATCCATTCACGCAGTAGAGGCAACACGAGGAATGCATAGATGTAATGCATTGATAGCACAATTATAGAAGAAGATATATTCTAACTAAAATTGATGCATATGATGAATATCCCGAACGAACAAGCATGCAAGTAAGTAACCGTTCACGAGTTTGATTGACAAGCAGTAATAACCAAGTCTATTCTCTTTTATCTTGGTTTCTTTTATTATTATTTGGTATCGTTTGATCAGGGCAAAAGAGTGAAGCTTGGAAGCAGGGCTAGCTAATCGGGTTGGTAGCCACTCACTTAGATTTTGGAAAGAAGAAGGAAAGAGGCGCTTCACGACTCCGTTCGCAAGCCACCTGCTGCTCGTTCACCTGCACACGAACAGCTCGATTAATACTTCTTCCTCTCTTTCCAATCTCGGAATAGAAGTGCAAGTCAATGAACGAAAACAATAAAAACCATCAAAACCGTTCAAGGAAAACAAGCAAATCCCAAACCAACTCAAAGCACGAAAGCAACAAGCGACATCGAAAACCGAGGCAATAAAAGATAGCAGCGGAGAGGTCCCTCCTGACTCTGCCGCTAAGCCGATCCTTGGGGCGCAGTCCACTGAATATGGGAATCGATTCCGAAGAAACAAATCCATAACGAGGACGAGTTCTTAATTCAATCTATCCCGATCGAACGATACCGTCTTGTATTTCTTAGCCGCGCTCTCCGCACCGGGAGAACGGGGCGCTACATCCTACCCAACCAATTGGAAGTTTCGTCCCGAAACTTAAGAACAATGCTTACCCTTAGGGATTATCTCGTCGAGGACGACGATCAGGAAGGTTCGGGCAGGAATTTATGGCATGGCCTAGATTGCCACAAGCAAGACATAACCCAAGTCTCTTACGACATTGATTAATGGTGTGCCCAGATTTCTTACAGAAGTTACACCATTCTTGATTTCCTCTCCGGGGACCGCCGTGGTTAGGATGCTTTGCAGCGGTGTTTCCTCTATCGTTGCCTTGGCGTTTGTGATTGTAGGTATGCACAGCGCCGGTGGAAACGTGAGGATATTGCGGTTCGAGAGATAGGGCGTGATTCATGACTTCACGCATTGTTCCATATTGATTATTGACCACGTGCGAATGGATGGCAGGGCGTAGTCCACCTTCAAACCTTCTGGCTCGACTCGCTGCATCAGGTAAATAGGCCTTAGCAAATTTGGAGAGTCGGTTGAATTTGGCGGAGTACTGCTTCACTGTCATACTGCCCTGCCTCAGTTGCACGAAATCATTTTCCATTTGTCGTTGTACTGGAGGCGGTATAAACTCCTCTTCGAACGCGGCACGAAAGGTCGTCCACGAGATCGCCTCCTCTCCGTGATCAAATTGGAGAGATCGTCGATGCACGTCCCACCAATCGTGTGCGTTGAGGCGGAGCTGTAGTTGCGCGCAGGAGACGCGCTTCTCTTCGGGGACCTCTAGCAGAGTGAAGTGATCTTCTAGTTCTGCTAGCCAATCTAGAGCTACCACTGGGTCCTCACTCCCGTTGAACGGGGTGTTGCAGACTTTCTTGAAATGGCCCAAGTTGAAGGCAGTCACGTCCCTCGGCCTTAGAATTTGAGGCGTCTCCACTTCAAGCACGGGCTGTTCCACCGGAGTCGTTGTTGTTGCGGCGGAATGGTTGGCAGCCAAAGTCTGAACGATTTATTGCAGGGCATCGACCTGCTTCTGTTGGACTGAGAATCGGGTCTCTAGATTACTCTCGAGCTTGGCTTGGCGAGCATCGTCTCGTTGTCGTTGCGATTCTAACATTTGCATTACCCGCTCAAGCGGGTCGACTTGAGACATGCCTCTTTGGCTTCGAGAGCTTCCCGAATTGCCCGAACTGCTTTCCTGTGTTTCGATCGGTGGTTGCGCTACAGATTGCGCTGGATCCATTCCTTCAAAAGAAGGTAAATTACATTAGGATCATAATGTATTATGGACTTATTGCATGAACGTATCTCATTTTGGCCTAGCGAGTTCAAGAGTTCGCACAGAAATTTGATCGTTAAAGGAACTTTTCCAGCACGATGTCTAAGGAACTTAAATCTGTGCTCTGATACCACTATGTCACGACCCGATTCCGTAGAATCGTTTGAGGCGTCCCCCGAATCGTGACCGCCGTGCGGGCCTGGATTTGCGCCCGCACAAGGCTTTAATGATTTGCATAGCAAGCACATATTCAGAGTACGCAGATAAATTGAAACACAGATTTGAAACATAGAAAAGTTCTCTTTATTGATAATGAACATCTATTACAAACTCTTGAACGAGTTAGCTAATATGCCGAACGGCTTACAAAAGAGATGACTCAAAATGAGATAGCAGTCCTGTACATTACATCCCTTTATAAACTCAAAATGATAAAGACCTCCAGGCTGGAGGACGGCTTTGCCACGGAGCTGCATTTTGTGTATGAAGAGTTGCAGGCTCCTGACTCCAAAATGCTTCAAGGGGCGCGGTGAAGGTGCGCCAACAGTTGGACTGGATCGGGTAGACGACTTCGGCTCCTCGCTCGGTTCGCCTTGGTGCGGAGAACCTGTTTCAACGAGGGTCAGCATATCGAAACATGCTGGTGAAGGCGAGCTAGCCTGACTATACCAATCAACACATTGTTTAGTGAAGCATGCATATTTTTTTAGGTTTCTATCTTGCCTTAGTTCATTTACAAGTAAGCAGCATATAGAATTATACTGAAATGAACGTGCCACCGTTCGGTGGATTTTACCTGACCGTCTGAATTACCTGCACAATACTTACCATGCCTTCCCTGCCATGAAGACACAAGTTAGTATGTAACATGTTTAAATATACAAGGTGGAAATAGTCATGGACAAGGATAGGATGCAACGATAAACACACGAGGCGTTGCAAGCCGTCCAGTCCGCACACGATGACTATGCCACAGGTGATCACTGGCTTGGTAGCCATTTTGGACTAGTCATGGACTAGGATAGCATGCAACGAGAGCTCATAATGGATACACGATAAACACATGATGCGTTGCAAGCTATCCAGTCCGCACACGATGACTACACACGAAGTTCCGCCCTGATCGGATCGGTGCCAGTGCCCCAGCGACCGTCCGCAGAACTTATACCCTTGTGCACAAGTTGTCCATGATCGAACACACGATGTTTAGTTAAGTTATCCATTCACGCAGTAGAGGCAACACGAGGAATGCATAGATGTAATGCATTGATAGCACAATTATAGAAGAAGATATATTCTAACTAAAATTGATGCATATGATGAATATCCCGAACGAACAAGCATGCAAGTAAGTAACCGTTCACGAGTTTGATTGACAAGCAGTAATAACCAAGTCTATTCTCTTTTATCTTGGTTTCTTTTATTATTATTTGGTATCGTTTGATCGGGGCAAAAGAGTGAAGCTTGGAAGCAGGGCTAGCTAATCGGGTTGGTAGCCACTCACTTAGATTTTGGAAAGAAGAAGGAAAGAGGCGCTTCACGACTCCGTTCGTAAGCCACCTACTGCTCGTTCACCTGCACACGAACAGCTCGATTAATACTTCTTCCTCTCTTTTCAATCTCGGAATAGAAGTGCAAGTCAATGAACGAAAACAATGAAAACCATCGAAACCGTTCAAGGAAAACAAGCAAATACCAAACCAACTCAAAGCACGAAAGCAACAAGCGACATCGAAAGCCGAGGCAATAAAAGATAGCAGCGGAGAGGTCCCTCCTGACTCTACCGCTAAGCCGATCCTTGGGGCGCAGTCCACTGAATATGGGAATCGATTCCGAAGAAACAAATCCATAACGAGGACGAGTTCTTAATTCAATCTATCCCGATCGAACGATACCGTCTTGTGTTTCTTAGCCGCGCTCTCCGCACCGGGAGAACGGGGCGCTACATCCTACCCAACCAATTGGAAGTTTCGTCCCGAAACTTAAGAACAATGCTTACCCTTAGGGATTATCTCGTCGAGGACGACGATCAGGAAGGTTCGGGCAGGAATTTATGGCATGGCCTAGATTGCCACAAGCAAGACATAACCCAAGTCTCTTACGACATTGATTAATGGTGTGCCCAGATTTCTTACAGAAGTTACACCATTCTTGATTTCCTCTCCGGGGACCGCCGTAGTTAGGACGCTTTGCAGCGGTGTTTCCTCTATCGTTGCCTTGGCGTTTGTGATTGTAGGTATGCACAGCGCCGATGGAAACGTGAGGATACTGCGGTTCGAGAGATAGGGCGTGAAAGTTTTCGGTGGTTTCCTACTTACGTCTACGTTGCACGAATTTTACAGTAGATTAAATTTGCATATTAAATTCTGAAAAAATAATTTTATGAAATTTTATCATGTCAAATTTTCGAAACTTCAAACGGCTCATAATTTCGAGTTCGGGATCTCCCGAACTCTCAAAAATACGAAAACGCGTCTGATTTCGGACAACTGACACTTTTAGAATTTTCTGGAAAAATAGGTTCATAAATTATTAAAATAATTTATATATTCAGAAAACTAACCTTGATATAGTTCTAATAAAAAAAACAGGAGCGCGTTTGGAGTCCGGAGATAGGAGATATCGTCTTTTTAAGTCGTCATAACATACTAGAAAATGAGACTGAATTTATGACGAATTTTAACTCTTTTTGGACGAAAAAGAGGTGAATTTGGGAAAGAAAAATAGAAGGATGAGGTATTTATAATGGTGGAGACTAGTTAATTGAATACGACTAGGATTGGCTAATTTGGATATAAATAGGATCAGTTTAAATAAGGATAGGATATGCATGAAGTTGCTTTCCTAGTAGGCTCAGGATTTGAATTAATTTAAAATAGAGTTTGAGTTCATCTCAATAATTTATAATCTTAAATAGAATTAAAGATAATACAAATAATTTATATATAATCTTATTAATATCTATTAACACTAAATTAGCATCTATCTAATATTAAGACTATATATAACCAAATAAATCCTAAATAATTTCAAAAATCTAAATAAATTTCTTAAATTTCTAAATAAATTACAGAAAAAATATAATTAAATATTTTAACCTAAAATAAATATTTGTTAGCAACAACATGCAAGTATGGTCTCGTAGTAAATCATAGAAGTCCTAGAAATTTACGTTCCATATGTTTTAATTAACTAAAAATTCTAGAAAAATCTCCAAAAATCTAAAATAGTCTAAAAATATATCTAAATAAATATTTACATAAGTAAATATACTAAAAATTTATTTTCTAATTAACTAAGAGGATACTCTAAAGTAATTCAATATTTAAAATAATCTATAATAAATATAAAAATATAAAATATACACAAAATACGTATTTTGGGTGAGGGGGTTTACAATCTACCCAACTTAAAAAAAATTTGTCCTCAAAATTAATACTAACCCATATTCATAATAAATCACTATAGCTATTATACTTCATTGTTGTCTAGCAATGTTTCCTAAAAGTCGTGCTGTGCCATTCTAACACTTCCTTATTTATTGTCCATACACTATTCTATTTCTAACTCATCTACACTACCCAACTTACAAGAGTTCTACTAGTAGTCACAGTCTCTTGAGGCTATTGTCTAGGTTGTAAGATGAATATATTTATTGGGTCGAGAATCTTGGGGTACTTGTCTTGAATCTCACAACCACAATTTTTTTTTGTAACCGTCAAGTATCATAGTCTAATACTGTCATACCACCTGACCAATATGCCTGCAAATATTTTGACTACTCTACTACAACGGTCAAGCTGCAGCTATCGCTACTTTGCCAGCAATTTGTCATAGTTATCAGTTCGTAACAAGTGCCTTCAACTCTTTCCTAGGTTTAGTATAGGTTTTAGGATAACATTTAAGGTCTTGACTAACTTTATAAAACTATTAGAAGTATGAACTATTTCAAACAGTCTAACAAATTTTTATTAGGCTAAATGATGCTACTTAAGGGTTAAATTAATAAAAGAATACATATATTGCTATAGTACATATACATAAGGGTTATCGTTATGAACTCATCCTTTAGTTATTAATCATTTACTATACCTTTTATGTTTTTAACTAACAAAATAAGGGTGAGGTTGAAGTAATTCAAACAGTTCGTAATGGCGCGAAAAGATACGACTATGATAGAAAGAGTTAAGCACGAGATAATGAATGGATATGGAAGAGAAGATGAGTCACCCAAGGGGCGAGATGGTGATAGGAAGAGAATACTACTACTGCTACTCGCGACATCTATTGGCATTGCGTGTATGCCATCTAGTTAGGATATTAACATATAACTGCTAAACTATCTTATATATAATTCTACGTCTACTATGCACCTAAGATCTCGTGTCATAAAGAGGGTCGTGAGTATAAAATGACAAACATACTAAAGGTCATACCTGTATCTACGACTTCCTGTGCCTGCGCTCTCTTGTTTATCATCATGAGTGCTTGGCCTATGGAGTATATCTAGTACCATTCGTGTATCAACTTATACTAAGCACGAACGTTCGTCTTTCCAAAATAGGGGAAGACGAAAAATAATAATAAAGAGTTCAAGGAGGAGGTGATATACTACAAGTATGGGATTCAAGGGGATTAGAGAATTTGAAAGGGAGTTGCCAAGGCAGTTGTGGATTGAAACCTTATTTTGGGTAAATTCCTATTCGCATATTTATATCAGAATAGTCATGTACCTGACACGATATGCTCTGACCAGTCTAGAAGGCAAGTATATTCGTCTAACAAGTTGAGTCTACTATATCTCAATCCACAATAAGTAGTGATACAAGGATCAAACCAAGCGCACTACGGTTGATCAGACCATAATGCACCAATTCTAATTTAGACAATGTATTAGTATGGGCCCCCAATAATACATATGTCATGAACAAGCTCAATAAAAGAATAAGCTTATAAAACTAGGCTGTAATAGCAACATAAGTCAAGGTAGTAAAAATATAATTACGCTTGATTATGATGGAGGAAGGTACAGAATAATCTAAGTTCACCAAGAAGATCGGTGTTGTGCCTCTACAACTTTCATAATAACTCCTTGTCAAGGTCTCTAGTCGACCAAATGGGTTTATGGGCCTCTAAGTTCTACAGTCTGGGTAAACACTATCTTTTTATGCAAGTCTATAGTTGGTGTCATTCATTTATACTTCATTAATAAGTCAACAGGACTATGTGTTACTAGGTTATGAGGCATACTATCCAACTTACAATAATTTAACTAATAGTGTTATTGAATACTAGAGTGAAAATACCTAGTATAAATCATCTTTATAACCCCTATCAAGCACGAAAGATAAGATAAGATTGCCGTTGAGAAGGGATCAAGCAAGATGCAATGCAAGCAATCAAATTAGAATGCGAAATAAAATCAAAGGAGATGATAAATAAGTGGATGAGATCCTATATCCTAATCCTATGTGCAGGCTTGCTCGGTACAGTGACGTAACCAAGACAATATGCTCTCGACCTGCACGGGCCACCACAAAAACATGTCACACCCCAGTCCCAAAATATGTAGGACTAGGAACACGTAAGCATGCCAGCCGTATGTATATGGCAACTCCAATATATGGATATCATAATACATATGTCCGCTATAATATGAATATTAACTCACATGTGATATATATATAGTCACAAGTCACAGAAATACTAATCTCATCCACACAACAAGTCATAGAAAAGAAATAACTAAACTAGAATAATGAGTCTGAATAATCCAAAATAATAGTCGGATGGAGACAAATCCACTACCAATGACTATATTAATACTAAAATGAGGGAGAAGGGTAAATCTCCAATATAAATAAGATGATGATATAAAGGTATCAGCGAAGCGATCCATCGCTAGAGATAATCAAAGATGCTCCGAAGGTAAGACCTCCTCGGAAGAGATAAGTGGTAAGTCCTGATCCGTGCTCCTGTGAATAGTCATGAACATCTATACCTGGAAAGGGACCAGGTCCTCGGAGGGACATAACAAGATACATAGAAGCAAGCCAATTGAATACAGTGAACATACATAATGTTTGAAAATATATAAGTACGTTGTACAAGATAATCTATATGAATGCAAATGAGGACAACTTTTCGACGTATGGGCAAGGGTAGGCTACTCGATCTAAGCCTTACAACTCACAAACTCGTCAGGGGACATCATCAGCCGATATACCGCGGGGGTAGCGACCCTCGTGACTCCATCAATCGACATACCGCGAGGGTAGCGACCATCGGACACGACTACCATAGTGCGTGCTAGTTACTACGGTTCACCAGAGTGGTTAAAGCCCATAAGCCTACTGATTGTCCTCTCATGATACTAAGTGCCATGTGTGTGTCAACATATCTAATATATAGTAATGACTGAAAGAAACTACAAATACAATGAATATACAGAAATGCAATGAATATACAGAAATATAATAACCATACAAAATACTGTAAGCAATTTGACAAGGTATCTTGCCTGATCTAAAAAAGAATGAAGTCCCAACTCAAGGCGTCGTCCGATCTACCCGTCACATAAATTAAACAAGTTAGATTACAAAAGTGGATGAATAGGTTCCTCCATTTTAATTTATTTTAATTTTGAATAAAATAACCTAAAATAGTATTTTAATCTTATTATAATCTGATTTTTTTTGTTAAACCCTAATTTTGGTCCAAAGAAAGTCAACTTTACGGATTTGTGATCCGTGGCACGCAAATCGAGGCAATCTATTGACCAAAAAGTCAACCGACTCAAATCCTGGATTTGTGTGTAGAATCCTATAGATTTTAATTCTACATGAACACCGGAATCGACGGTTTCATAAAATCACAAGTCGGTAAAGAGTTATGGCCACAAGGGCGCACAGATGAAAGTTTTCGGTGGTTTCCTACTTACGTCTATGTTGCACGAATTTTACAGTAGATTAAATTTGCATATTAAATTCTGAAAAAATAATTTTATGAAATTTTATCATGTCAGATTTTTGAAACTTCAAACGGCTCATAATTCTGAGTTCGGGATCTCCCGAACTCTCAAAAATACGAAAACGCATCTGATTTCGGACAACTGACACTTTTAGAATTTTCTGAAAAAATAGTTTCATAAATTATTAAAATTATTTATATATTCAGAAAACTAACCTTGATATAGTTCTAATAAAAAAAACAGGAGCGCGTTTGGAGTCCGGAGATAGGAGATATCGTCTTTTTAAGTCGTCATAACATACTAGAAAATGAGGCTGAATTTATGACGAATTTTGACTCTTTTTGGACGAAAAAGAGGTGAATTTGGGAAAGAAAAATTTGAAGGATGAGGTATTTATAATGGTGGAGACTATTTAATTGAATACGACTAGGATTGGCTAATTTGGATATGAATAGGATCAGTTTAAATAAGGATAGGATATGCATGAAGTTGCTTTCCTAGTAGGCTCAGGATTTGAATTAATTTAAAATAGAGTTTGAGTTCATCTCAATAATTTATAATCTTAAATAGAATTAAAGATAATACAAATAATTTATATATAATCTTATTAATATCTATTAACACTAAATTAGCATCTATCTAATATTAAGACTATATATAACCAAATAAATCCTAAATAATTTCAAAAATCTAAATAAATTTCTTAAAATTCTAAATAAATTACAGAAAAATATAATTAAATATTTTAACCTAAAATAAATATTTGTTAGGAACAACATGCAAGTATGGTCTCGTAGTAAATCATAGAAGTTCTAGAAATTTACGTTCCATATGTTTTAATTACCTACAAAATTCTAAAAAATCTCCAAAAATCTAAAATAGTCTAAAAATATATCTAAATAAATATTTACATAAGTAAATATACTAAAAATTTATTTTCTAATTAACTAAGAGAATACTCTAAAGTAATTCAATATTTAAAATAATCTATAATAAATATAATAATATAAAATATAAAATATACACAAAATACCTAGTTTGGATGAGGGAGTTTACAGATCTGACGCAAGATCTGCCACGTCCGACTCGATTCGGAGCCAATAACTCCGGTTCTGACCCCGCACTCCTTGCCGCCATTCACCTTGAACCACCGGACCAAGCTCATCGCGCAGCCGCCTGTTTCCGCCACCGTTCGGAGCCGCCCTTGAACTCTGGAGCGACGCCTACCGCAGCCGCCTTGTCGGTCTTCGCCTGTGGCCGAGCCCTCTGCCGGAACTTCTGGAGGTGAGCTCCTTCCCTTCTACTCCCTCCCTCTTGTTCTTCCTCTCTCTTCTTCTCGATCTCTTCTTCTTCTTCTTCTTCTTCTTCTTCTTCTTCCCTCTTCGTTTCTTCTTTGATTTACTGTGAAGAATCGTATCTATAAGTTTTATATTTTTATATATGTAAGTGTTATATAAGGATAATTTATAAGGGCACTACAAACTTTACTAAGGGCTAGCCCAGGATTGGGGCTAGCCCATTAATAAACAAAGTTTACTCATAGTAGCCAACTAGTTTACTCATACTAGCCCAAACCCCCATAATCTCCACCTGAGTTCTCCTTCCTCCTCCCTTTCTTATCGGAGCCCTCCTCCTCCGCCTCCTCTCCCGTCCTCCACCGCAGCCTCCCGTCGCCGCCTCTGCCTCCTCCCGTCGTCGCCTCTGCCTCTTCCCCCGGCTCCCGCCGCCTCCTTCCTCTCTCGTTCCTCCGTCTCGTACCCCCTTTCGGTGCTCGACTATCTCGACGCCCTCGACGTCCGCCGCTCCTCCCTCCCCTCCTTCCTCCATCGCTACCACCAGGTCCTCCATTCCCCCGCCGGAAGACATGAATAATAACACAATGACAAAGAAAAAGAAAAAAAATAAAAGAACTGTCAAAATTTGACATATATGTTGATTTTTAGGACTGTCAAAATTTTGACAGTCCTAAAAATATATGTTGAATTTTTAGGACTGTCAAAATTTTGAAGGTCCTTCCAATTGGTAGGACTGTCAAAATTTTGACAGTCCTAAATTTTTTTGACATTGACATGATCTAAAAATTTGACAGTCCTAATTTTTTTGACATTGACAGTCTAAAAATCATGATCTAAAAATTTTGACTGTCAAAATTTGACATATATGTTGATTTTTAGGACTGTCAAAATTTTGGCAGTCCTACCAATTGGAAGTACTGTCAACATTTTGACAGTCCTAAAAATTCAACATATATTTTTAGGACTGTCAAAATTTTGACAGTCCTAAAATTTATTTTCTGTTAATTTATTTTCTTAATTGGTGGGGGTCCAATTTATTTTGTTAATTTTCTGTTTTATTTAAGAAAATATATTTTAACGAAATAAAATTAAAATAAATTAACAGTAAATTTACTGTATCAAAATTTTAAAATTAACAAAAAATTAAAATAAATTAACTCAGTTGTCGATATGTATCAAAATTTCAAAATATCCCAAATTTCTATCCTTAAAATTTGTTAAAGTATTATGTTATTTAAAATAGTAAATTTATTATTGGTACATCAAATATTTTGTAAAAATAAAATTACCAAAAGTAAAATTTGGAGGTCGAAACATCATTTTTTTACGATTCTAAAAATTTGGTAAGTCCGTCAAACGGTGAAGCGGTTTATCCCGAAGTACTTTTCCACACGGTCATTTTGGCACAAACTGGACCTTGTTTCGATCTCCTAGTCAAAAGTTATGATACTTTAAAGTTTTATATTTTATATTTTTGCTAGTAATATGTACGTCTTACTTCGGATGAAAATTCTCTCTACACAAATTGTGTTACTCTCGTCGAAAACATACAAATCGACCTATTGTGTGACAGAAAATGATTTGAAAACAAATAGTTATGGCCGTTCGAAGTCTGATCGACGGTAGACGTAATATTCGTACGGTAGATTTTTTTTTCGGTTCAATGATAACATATTTTATTTTGGATGTTAAACTAAATAAAAAAAATTAAAATCCAAAACTAACCAAATAGAAAAAACAAAAAAAATCCTGACTATTAAAATGAGGACTGTCAAAATTTTGACAGTCCTCATTGTTTGTGGGACTGTCAAAATTCTGACAGTCCTAGTTTTATATAAAATTTTCAGTGGGTTAAAATTAGGACTGTCAAAATTTTGACAGTCCACATAGCTTGTGGGACTGTCAAAATTATGACAGTCCTAACAATTTGTAGGACTGTCAAAATTTTGACAGTTCTTCCAAGTGGTAGGACTGTCAAAATTTTGACAGTCCTGATTATAACAGTCCCGAGTAAATTTTGGGAGTGGAAAACTTGTAATTATTAATGATAAATGATAAAAATTTGGGCTAGCCCCAAGTAACTTTTAGGATGGCAAACTTGTAATTTTTGATAGATTTTCAATGGGCTAGTCCCAAGTAAAATGTGTAGTGCCCTTATCAAAAGCCTATATAAGTTGTATTAATAAGTTGTATTATATTATGTTATATTATATTGTAAGTTTTGTTATATAAAATATTAATTTTAGCTATATTATAAAGTTTTGGTTATAAAATATTTATATATTATTTTTGGAAAACAATAATACTTGGATTTTGGATTAGTAATTATTATTTACAAGGATATATAGTTGTTATTAGGCTTTAAATAATAATAGACTTTTAAATATAAAATAAGTCACAAATATATATATATATATATATATATATATATATATATATATATATATATATATATATATATATATGAGTTTTGGAAAACAATCAACAATTCTCTTAGCTAAATACGATTATTTTTCATCTTAGCTAATTTGTGCATTTCTTGTCTCTTCGTGGGCCATTGTGAATCCGGTATCTCTCTCTAGAAATTCGTGTCGAATTTTGATTCTGGACTTCTATATCATTCCTGGCTATTGGACTGCTCTAATTGGGGCTGTCCATTACAATATTTGGGGATCATCTGGAGCAGTGTGACATTTGTACCATTCTGTGTTGACACACTCGTGTCGCGCACGTCGACTTCAACTAAATTGAGTCGAGTACATTCTCTGACAGTTTTCTTTACTTTGATAACTACTATGATATTAGTTTAGTAGTGTTACAGTTGATTTCTGACACGATGGTACACGGACTAGTAAATAGATTCTAGCCATGAGGAGACGTGACTTGTTTCCATTTTACTAGTCGGGGGCAAGAGAAGTTTTAGTTTATTATGTGATTATACTCCACTACTTGTGCATAGCTCACCCCACATTACTTACTTGTGCATAGCTCCCCATATATGATTGGCCTGATCCCCTTACCTGTATTTGTGCATAGTCAATCATACATGATTGGCCTGATCCCTTCCATGTACTTGTGTATAGCCAATAATATATGGTAGAGCCTGATCTTGTCCCAAGCTGTGAGACTCGTCTCACTGTTCTAGTATACGTACTTGATATACGCATTTAATACATGTATAGCTTACTTTTTGTTTAATTGCTTACATCTTGCTTTATGTCATTCATGCAATGATTAGGTTGTTTGTGTAAATTTTCCTTAGTTGCATACTTTGGACGGTTGGTCCCTTGGTTTTCTTGGAGGGTGGCTGTGATGAACCCGAAAGAGGGAATGAATTATGATCCAATGGCCTACAATCAACCATTTGCCTACATAAGTAAACATTTCTCTTTCCTTTCCTTTTCTTTTTCTTTTATTTCTCTTTCCTTCTTCGTTTCTTCCCCCGCAGAGAGCAGCAGCCGAGCTTGGCCTTGGTCATGGGTAACCTTGGTAGTATTAGGCTAGAACTTGACCGTAGGCAAGTACATCTTGCTAACCAAAGGAACAACCATGGATCTTGTTTTGATTCTTAGTATAACTTGTTTAATAACTTGATAGGTTTTATTTGCTTAATACTTAAAACTTGTTTTCATGATGATTTTGATTTTCTTGTATTGTTGCTTATGGAGCCCAAGAATAGGAAGTCAGAGAATGCAAAGTTGGACTGAGAATGTATACAAAAAGTACGCAGAAAATTCTTGTCGCATAAGCGAAGTTCTAGTGAGCGCACTTGTGTGTGTTTCACAATTTTTTTAGAAAGTGCGCCAAGATATATTGAGTACTCTGGACGCACTTCTCTACTCCTACGCACGTTTTATACTAAGGTAATTTTTTCAAAAGTACGCCAATCCTACTTGGCGTGCTTTTGAAATAGATTTGTAAGTCATCAAGAATGTGCACCACTACTTAAAATCCAAGTTGGCGCACTTTGCATATATTGCAGAGTTGGTGCACTTTGGTAAAATTTCTCTACCGGCGCACTTTGTTGCTTCTGGAGAATGACGCACTCCGCTAGGTGGCGCACTATATGGCATTCTCCAGAGTCGGCACACTTTGTAGCCTTTCGTATTACTTAATGAGTAAGCAAAGACTTTTAATCATTCTCGAGAATTGTGTTCTCGACTGCAGTGTTGTCTCGACTGTTGTGCCATACTTCGAGACTTGTGTTTTGTCTTTAGTAAACCTCCATGCGCTTGTTTGTGCGCCAATGATGGATTTATGTGCCAAGCTCCTGCCTAGCGCACTTCTATCATTGTGCGCCAAGATCCTAGAAGTGCGCTTTAGTATGATTATCTGCCATCTTTGCTCAGTGCACTTTTGTATCAAATCAGCTTCCGCGAAATTCTACATGTCCGCGTTGATGATATGCGTCTTTCGATGCAATTTGCACACGATGAAGTCGCATCGTTTAGCGGGACGTACCCCGTTTCAAAAAAAATTGGGCTTAGAAAACCAAGTTTTTGGTCAACTTCAACCGCGAATAAAACTCAGCATACAATAAATTCAAATAAACTAATTAATGAGATTAAATCTTGGTTATATTGTCTAAATTACTGTTTAAGTAAAACTTAAAAATATTAACTAAGTTGGAAGAAAAACGGCCATGAATATGGGGGTTTGGGACAGTTTTTTGAACTATAAATTAGGTTTTTTTTTTCTGTTTTGCGTCGCAATTTATAGAAGGTTCGAGAGGGTCATGCTGTGAACACAACGCAATAGGCCATTCGAGAATCGATACATCGTGGAGGAAGATAACTCAGTTGAAACAGAGGGGGGTCGAATCCGCGATGTTCTGCGTATGAACGGATGCGGGTGGCGATGCACTGTCGTTGGCGGCGGATTACTGCGGCTGCTGCCTGTCACCCGTGCTGTGCTTACGTTCGTTTAGTCTCGGCAGCTCAGGGAAGTTTCTGTCGGAGCCGGAGTCGTCGTCGAGGCTGGGGTCGTCGGAGTGAGAGAGGGTGTGATGGTCATGGGGTTCGACTCACTGGGGTTTTATAGGGGCGAGGTGCTGCGATTATGGGGAGGTGAACGGAGGGGTCGTCAGCTGCTACAGTAGCAGTCAGGAAGAAAAAAAATTTAGTTATTGTAGACAAAGGATTTTGGGTTAGCAGGTCGGGTACGAGTGAGGGTACGGGTCGGGTTTGGATCCAGTAGTTGGTTTAGCTCGGTTTGGTTTGGTTTGGTTCAGTTTTGTTTGGTTTGGTTTATTTAAAAACAATACATTTTAGTAATTTAAAAATAGTTTTTGAGCCCAATAAATTTCAGAAAATTTACACAATATCCTATTATTAATTATCACTCAAAAATATAATTTTTGTAATATTTTAATAATTAACTTAATACATAAACATATAAATCCCTGAAGAAAATTTATTATAATTAATTAAAAATTTTAGAAAATCTCCAAAAACTTAAAATTTTATAATTAAAATTTTAAGATTAATTTCTAAAATCTGGGTGTTTACACTCTTCTTCTTCTTCTTCTCCCCTCTTTGTTTCTTTTTTGATTTACTGTGAAGAATGGTATCTAAAGTTTTATATTTTTATATATATAAGTGTTATATAAGTTATATTATTAAGTTATATTATATTGTAAGTTTTGTTAAATAAAATATTAAGTTTAGTTATATTATAAGTTTTGGTTATAAAATATTTATATATTATTTTTGGAAAATAATAATATTTGGATTTTGGATTAGTAAGTATTATTTACAATGAATTTGTATAGATTTTATATTAGGCTTTAAATAATAATAGACTTTTAAATATAAAACAAGTTCACAAATATATATATATATACATAGCATATGAGTTTTGGAAAACAATCAACCATTCTCTTCACTAAATGTCATTATTTTTTATCTTAGCTAATTTGTACATTTCTTGTCTCTTCGTGGGCCATTGTGAATCCGGTATCTCTATCTCAACATTCCCGATTCTGGACTATGTATGGCGCTCATGTGCTCGGTTTTGCGCGAGTTGCATGCGTCGTTGCTAGCGTGGTTGCATGCGCGGGCACATGAGCAGGGTACTGAGCGGGTGTTGAGCTGGCGCTGTGCGGGTGAAGCCATGTGCGGGCTATGTGCAACTATGAGCATATACGCGCATGCGCTACTGCACTGCTGCATGCATGTGTCGCTGGGACGCTGCGCTGCTAGGCGATTATGGAAAGATCAAGTGTTTAAATCATATCCGATTTTTGTGGGATTTGAATTAAATTCGATCATATCTTTTGGTCACCGATGGGCGGTCAGGTTCCTCTATAAATACTCTCCTTCGTAGTCCTTTTGGATATATTTTTGAAGAGAGAGAAAGAGTTGAAGAGAGGCTTTGCTGCGCCGCCATCATCCGAGTCCAGAGAGCAACATTGATCTTCATCAACCCAGCAAGAAGACATTATTCTTCCTCTTCCTCTTCCTCTTCTACTTCTCCTCTAGTTGTAACTCGTTATGTCCGTCTGCAACTGCGATTGCAAGGAATAATAGAGATTATTTTCTGATTATTGTGTTCTTATAAGCAAGTTGTAATCAGATATATATATATATATATATATATATATATATATATATATATATATATATATATATATATTGGATATAGTTGTTCGTTGGAATCGTGTTCATCAGAGGACAAACATGTTTGTTGAAGCCTCTGTCTCTCGAGTACAACTTCTAGATCAAACATAGGACATACTGTAAAGTTTTCCTGAAGCTCTGTTTGAGGTCTGTTCCTTCATCTTTTGATTATGTCCCGAAACTAACAATGGTTCCATAATATAAAACCACCCGATTGATTTTTGAACATATATATATATATATATATATATATATATATATATATATATATATATATATATATATATATATATATAGCCAAGTAGGGTCCTGATTCGAGATTACTAAAAATATAGATGTGGATGTTGTGGAAAGAGAATTAGTGAAGTCAAAACCAATTTCTAAATATTATTATCTTTTACAATCCTTATATATACTTATCTATCTACTTATTAATATAGATGTGGATGTTGTGCAAAGATAATTAAGTTAAAACCAATTTCTAATATTGTCACGTCCCGCTTCCAGAATACTGGATAAATACGAGGACTGACATAGCCAACCGCACCTTAAAGAATATCAAAGTAAACGACAATGTGTTAATGTTGTCTAGAAGACATATAGATAAACTCGAGCATGCTATGATGTCAGTCCTAAGGCCGACAAATTCTAGTATCTCAATCCATCAACACAAGTACAAAAGTATATCATATATGAAAGTAAAAAGGCATCTCAAATCTCATACCACTTATGATCATGAAGCTAGTGAATACAAAATATTGCACTAGCAGAGTATAATTATACATGAACAAATATACCAATCATGGTCTAATATATACATCATGTTGACCGAAGTCAAAGAAGTGATCTCAAAATAAGAGGCTAACACTGCCTCTTGCTAATACACCACAAAAAGAAATAACACTGCGAGGGATGAAGGAAGAAAACTCACTCGCAAGCTTCGACTCCAATCCTACGAGTGCAAACTATCTTGCTGGAAGTTCGGTGGATCCTGGTTCTCCTCGGCATAATCTGGCCATACAAAATCAGTGGAGTCAGAGCCCCAAGCAACAAGTACCACAAAGGAGCTCAATGTGATATACCCAACACATCACATCATACAACAGAAAAGAGACATATAAGAATAAATAAAGATCGAAGACTTACACGGTACCAATGTACTTGTCTCAAAAATATAACTGGAAGAACTGATAACAAAAATGCTATTAAGGAAAGTAAGGCGATGAGCGGCAAGAGGGCATAGGAACTACTCTGGATCGGGACCACAACCCTTAAACCAAATAAGGACCGGAGTTGCAGACATTCACCCGAGCAGAACTTAGCATCCTAACCATACGCCGAAGAATGAATTAAAAAGGGTGAGCTTAACTTATAGACAAACATTCATTCCACGGCCAAACATGCCTACGGCTTGCTAATGTTAGCTAACTAGGGTTATCACAAACCTAGTTACTAACAAATGCATGCTTTAAAGAATATCGCTACCACCGGCACTGCAGTTAACCCGGATGGCCAAGGGTACGCTTGTCTAGTACTTATAGTGCACATCACAAACAATAATGAATAAAGAACTAAAGCAGATAACTGATAGCATAACAACATAACATAAGCATAGACTAGCTTTTAAAGATATAAATGAATTTTTTGTAAATGATATTTGAATAAATAAAAATAGGTTTTGTAAATAAAACTGATTTTGTAAACATAAAGAGATTTTGTAAATGAAACTGATTTTGTAAACATAAACTTATCTGAAAATGGTCTTGTAACATAACGAGAACATATACTGGAATGCATATACTGGAATACATAATGTTATGAACCGCGACTCAATAACAACTTGTAGTGCCGCAACACACGTAAACTTGGTTAGTCATGAAACTATTGCCTAGCAGAGTTGTTCCATACTGCATGGAGCCCTTAGAGATCAGGGTAGCCAGTAGCGTAATATTCTTTCCTCCCAATGATCTAGGTAAATCTTATCTTGTTTAATCATTACTAAATTATTTCAAGTTCTTGATTCGTGGACACTTGAGAACTTTCTAGAATGACGAGTCACGAGTATGAGCTTTTCACGAGTTATCATATCCGCGATACGCGATACATGGGGCAATACTCATACTCGATTGCCGGATGCCAAAAAGAAATAAATTATCATACACAAATATTTCCACGGTGTCATGAGGATCCAAATCACGTATTAATATAGGGAAGCACTGTAACACCCCGTTCCGCTCTACCGGACTGCCGATTCAAACAGCAAAGTGCAACGTCCCGACACACTTTGCTCAGGCGAGAATACTCGTTTAAGGCAAAGGATATCCAGACTTGTCCCTTCAGGAGTTTATCTTAGGCTTTCAGAGACTCGCTCGGAGTGTCGCTCAACCGTGGCGAATCATCGCTAAGGTGGGTGGCTACGGTGAACTTGTCTTTGCTTAGCCAAAACACTCAAAATATGGAACGATATATGCTAGTAGCTAGGTGAATCATCCCCTGCATGCTAATAATAATCCAAAACACCTAGCTAAGGGAATAATTCCATCTTATATTGCTTGTGCTAGAATATGGAAATAAAATATTGGTTATATTCAAACCCTCGTATGCTACCTTTGCCTTGTGCAACTGGACCCGGCTATGCCTAGAGTAGAACGATATGAACATTATATACTTCGTTATGCACTTCTTTACTGCTACACTGTACGACCCTAGACTATGTCGCTCGGGAAGTCCCTTTACGGTTTTACTCCTTGGCTTACCTTATGGCCCGAGTCAAAGTGAATGCTTAAGTATTTCTTATGAATGCAACGCCTGCTTGCTTATGTGTTAACTTGTAATATTGCCTTGTCTTAATGTTTGCCACATGAAATCATGCCACAATCAAGAACACTATCGTGTATCGTGCATGCATTCGAGTCAACTAGGAGACTATCAAATAGCTCTTCTGTGCAATTGAACCTGCAAGTATCCGAGACCGTTAGGTTACTAAGGCAATCCCCGAACCAGGGGAACGCATCAAGGCAATTTGAATCACTGAATCAAGAATCCTGTCAAGTTTACATCTGAATGATAAACATATCAAGTTTACATCTGAACGAGAATCATTGTCAAGAAACCAAGAATCACAACTCGTGGAGCAAATTCTAGGTTCAGAACAAGAATCATGGATTATCATGTAAGGTTATGGATTTGGAATGACCCAGACTGCGTGTCACAGACAACTTGGAATCAAGGGGGATCTTTGGATCTCGTTCCACGGACGGTCATCGGGGCACTGGGGCCGCTCTGATCCGGATGGAACTAACGTTAGTCTCCTACATCTGGACAGTATGTTCTGCAGCCACCACTGAATCTTTGTTGCTTTCCATCCTTGTTCAAGACTATAACTCGTCCTTTATGGCTATGCCAGCGACAATCGTTCATATAGATAAGTCATCATCGCTTAGCGGCTATCCGCATGCGAGTCATTGCATCGCATCAAAGAGTAATTTGAACCAGTAAAGCGATATGAATATAAAACATTTGTACATATGCAACACTTCAACATCATATGCAACACACCTGATATTATGAGTAACTCGTGCACCGATATAAATCTCATACTGAAATACTTATGTTTGTATATGTTAATGCCCTGAATGTTTATATATGCTCGTGCTTGAATTAATAATGTTTGCCTTGGACAGGGAAGGAAAATGGTAAGTCGGTAAGTCTCACCGTGTTTCCTCTTATATCGCACGGCGCACTGCCACACGAGATAGGCTATTCATATATGCCATAAAACTGATCGTAAGGCAACTAGAAAGACAACATAATAGTTGGTACACGGAACCTATATTACGTATTTGGATTTGTCGAGCGGGCGAGTAGCCTCTCCACCAGTACATTCGTGTACTGATAATTCACCAGATTGTTTGAAGGGTGTGGGAGAACCATCGTTCGGTGTAGATGCCTCCTTCGTGCGTGCTAAGACGTGGAGTCAAATCCGAAGCCTTGGAGCGTTGCGATCCGGAACTGAAGCACATATACAAGTGTAGAAGCATAAAATACGCTGGAGAATTGTACGCGTATTATACAAATCCCCAAATACATGAAGTCCCTCTCCGCGTAAAATAGAGCTTCAAGGCTGTGAGGCGTAAAATGTGGCTTCAGAACTGTACGCATAAAATAGAGCTTCAAGGCTGTATGGCATAAACTGTGGCTTCAGAGCTGTATGCGTAAAACAGAGCTTCAAGGCTGTGTGGCGTAAAATAAAACTTCAGAGTTGTACGCGTAAAAAAATGGCTTCAAGGCTGTGCGCGTAAAACAGAGCTTCAAGGCTGTGTGGCGTAAAAGGTGGCTTTACCTTCCTGCGTAAAGTTTAAAATACATTTGTTTTTAATGCAGTATAAAGTTGTACGAGGAACTCTTCGTATTCCTCGGATGAATTTGTCAAACAAATCAGCGAACCTGACATCTGACAAAAGTACTGCACGATGATCGAGAGGACGGCTGTGATGATGATTTTGTACAGAGACCCAGGTTGTCATTTAGTGACATATTCTTGATACAGGTCATTTTTAAGCATTCAAAGAATACGCTGCTATTCTACACGGGCAGAAATTAGTTTTATGCTGAAGATAAGACAAAATCAGACGCCACATCAAAAGTTGTTTCTTGCACAGAACTCGAGGCATATTTCGGCATTTAATACACGAGATTGAGGCATATCTCTGCATTTAATGCACGAGATTTCGTTCTATTTTTAAAATTTGTCATGGCTGGAAAAGCTAAGACTAGGACTAATACGCTCGCATCACCATCCTTGCATTTGACGCCAACCAGGCTATTTTCAACTATAGGAGTACGCCGTATGCTATCTCCTCGAAATACGCTAACTCGGCTATATTTGCAAAGGTACGTGATAAGGCTATTTAGCCCATAATACGCTCAAAACCTCACTCGTGAAGGATAATTGGCTATTTTACGCTGGTTATCTATTATTCATGAATCATCAAGTTTTACACCAATAAGACAGTCACTTGGCTTTTACGCCAACCATCTTTTGGCTTTTTACGCCAACCGCAGCTTAAAGGAAGTCTTCTTCTTCACAGTTTGTCCTTTTACGCCAATAAGACAGTTCTTTGGCTTTTACGCCAACAAGACAGTCACTTGACTTTTACGCCAACCATTTTTACGTAGGGGGCAGTTACCTACGTGGCATGCATGCCACGATCTTCGAGAAGCAGTTATACGCATTACCTTATAAAGGGACACGTGTCATACGCAGATTCAGAAGATGATTGGAACGTGGGTAGCAGTTGTCATAACCGCAGCATAAAAGATGCAACTTTCTTCACAGTTTGGCCTTTTACGCCAATAAGACAGTTACTTGGCTTTTATGCCAACTAGACAGTTATTTGACTAATCTCTATAAATAGAGACCCCTGGTCACAGGGTGATGCACAAGCAGAAGCACAAGGCATAATCACAATTAGATTAGAGAGAGAAAAGAGAGCACTGACAGAGAGTTTTGGTTGACAACTTTGGCAACAGGAATTCGATCCTACTTGCAACTCTTGAAGCTTCTTCTACAGCACTTCTTCATCATCGTGTGGTCCAAGGAATAAAGTGATCGACCGCAGATCAGACTTCTATAGCAATACTTCTCCAGAATTATTTTTATTGTACTTAACATCCTCATATAGGATTAATTGTACTTTTTTTTCTTGTTTGTGAACAAAAAAGGTTTCGTATAAACCCTCGTATTTGTTTACCATCAAACAGAAATGGCGACTCTGCTGGGGACGACTTTCTTCTCTGACGAGAAAGCACTTGCTCAATACGATGCTGTATTCGTCGGATCAACGAAGAAGACTTTGGTCGTCCAATTCGACCAATCTGCATATGAAGACATGCTTCGTGCAGGGGGTAGCTCTCATTCCTCCTCTGTCCAGGACAACAGGAAGCTGCATAAAGTGTAGATACCTAAGACGTCCTCTACCCTTCCTGCAAGCTCTCACTCACTGATCAACAAGGTTGTGACGACACAGCCAACCCGCCCTGTGCATAAAAATTTGTCTCCCGTCTGTGACGTGGTAGACAAAACTTCTGGCAATGCCTCAGTGCCAATCCAGAAGTCTCAAACACGCCCTGGGCGTAAAACTTTGTCTCCCATTTATAACGTGGTAGGCAAGACTTCTGGCAAGGCCCCAGTGCCAATCCAGAAGTCTCAGACGCGCCCTGCGCGTAAACCTTCGTCTCCGGTCTGTGACGTGGCAGACAAAATTTCTGACAAGGCCTCAGTGCCAATTCGGAGATTTCAAACACGCCCTACGCGTAAAATTACATCTCCCGTATATGATGAGACAGATGTACCCTTTGATCACATCAAAGGAAAACAAGTGGCGAATCCTTCAATCTCTAAGCTTTTACGCCCACAAGAGAAGAAAGTTCCTACTTTACAGATTATGCAAACTTTCTCTGTTTTGCGTGAACCTATGCAGAAATCCAAATTATGCCAGGATAGGTCTGTCCGCGTAAAGGAGACTCATTTCACGGGAAGATACGCTCCTCAGACAGATGATGGATCATATGCTACTCATATGGGTGAACTGCTGTATTCCTATGGCAGAGAAAGGGTTATGGTTCCTAATCTCCACATTTCTACTTATGTAAAAAGGCAGAATAAGCCTTCTTCTTCCTCTTCTGGTAATCCTCCTGATTTACGTGATTTCTTGATCCAGAAACTCAAAGACAGGGGATCTCCTAATATGTCTATTACACCGCTAGAGAACATTGTTGTAATAGTCATAAGGTTGTAACTAACTGTTGCTGTTCTAAAGCAAAACGGTCAGTTTTTGACCGATTGAATTATTCTTTGTCATTACAGGAAGAAGAACCAGACAACGATGACATGTCTAGGGATAGTCTCCCTCGACAAAATAGAGCAGCATCCAAAGCTGGGGGTAGAATTCCCTCTGAGTCCGAAGATGATGCAACTATGACCATCTTCCCTGAGGACCGTCCGACTCAGGTATCGGAAGCCCGAAAGCCAAAAGGGACTTTCTCCTTCAATGATGATGACGTCATTAAAATCTTTAATATATTGATGAAGGAAAACAAACTTCGGCTACCCAACATCAGATGCCCTGAAAAAGCTGGCAAGGTCGATGACCCAGAATATTGTCTCTTTCATCGGTACATTCATCACCCCACAAAGGCATGCTATGTACTGAAAAGAAAAATTCGGGAGTTGATCGACGCCAAAGTCATCACTTTGCACCTATAAACGAGAAGACGGTCACTGCAAATTGATCTCACTCCAACTTGGCAATTTTCCCCCTCAAGAAGTATCGGATGATGAGTCCCTAAAATCTCCCTAGCGGAGCAACCTTCAGGTCTATCCCCACTCAGCAAATCACTCCCCAGTAAATTGTTTGGACATTAGTTCACGTCCATATTACCTCTGAACTGTTGTCCAAATATTTTTTTTCTCCAGCTGAGTTTGCCATGTCCAAGTGACCTCCGAGCAAAACCTTCCAGGTTGTTGCTATCGATCAGTTCACATCCACATTACCTCTGAACTACGTCTCTCCACTTTCTCCAGCAGGGTAAATCTATCACCACAAAAATGGTCACTTCCATATTACCTCTGTCCTGTTTTTCTTTATCTCCACATAGTCATATCTTACCACGTCCACATTACCTCTGAGTAAGATATTTTTAGAACTTTTTCATGTCCATATCACCTATGAGTAAAGTTTTGCTCTTCGACTTCTACTATCACGTTTGCATAACCCCTGGTAGTGCTAGTCATTTCAGCTTATTATCTGTACTTAAGGTACGCCATGGGTAATAAGTCCACAACCCAGAGGTACAAATTAACTCTTGGTTCTTCATCCCTAGCAAGCGCCTATGTGCAACATTTTCTCCTTCGTTACAAAAAAAAAACCATCATCCGTATCCAAGAGTCCTGGATACGCAATGGATGATGGATCCTCAAAATCTCTCCAGCGGAGCAATCCTTAGGTCTACTCGCACACTCCCGCAATGACTATTCAAACCATTCTCGTTAGACGCTAGCCATGCTCATATTGTCTCTGAGCTATCGTCCCATTAATCTCCCCAGCGAAGCAATCCTTTGGTCTATCTTTATGTTCGGATAGACCACACTCAACAAATCACTCCTCAATGAATTTTTCGGACATTAGTTTATGTCCACATTATCTCTAAACTGCTGTCATAATATTTCTCTCAGGCTGAGTTTGTCATGTCCATATTACCTCTGAGCAAACCTTCCGTGTTCGGCTATCGATTATCATGTCCATATTACCTCTGATATCGGTTGTCATCTCAACTTAGCACCCCTACTTAACTCTAAGTACGCCAGTGGGGTTAGTTCTACGAAAACTGTCACGTTCATATTACCTCTGGCAGGGCTTGTCTTAAACTTATTACTTGCATTCTCGTGCGCAAGAAGTAATAGGTCCACCAAAAACCCCCCGGTGGGACGCCCACAATGGAAACGAATAATTCAAGTCCACATTACCTCTCAACAGAAATATGTCTCTCCACTATCCCCACAGAGTCATATTTTACAGCATTCATATTACCTCTGTCAAGACTTGTCTCAAACCTATTACTTGCATTAACGTACGCAAAAAAGTAATGGGTCCACAAAAAATCCCCCAGCAAGATGTCTTTACTACCCATAAAATCTATCACATCCATATTACCTCTGATAGGGCTTGTTTCGAACCTATTATTTGCACTCAACATGCGCAACAAATAATAGGTCCACCAAGGATCCCCCAATGGGATATCCTCAACAAATACGATATTGTACTACGTCCATATTTCCTCTAGTACGATATCCGAAGTTCACACAAACAATCGTAAAGAAATAGAGGGCCCTTATGTGATTGAAATCATATTTTCAAATGGCGCTTACAGATTAGCCAAGTCTAATGGAGATTTTATAATGGCTCCTATCAACGACAAATTCCTAAAGAAGTACTATGCTTGATCTCCTTTGCTTAATGGAGTATGATGAAGATTTCATTCTGATGATACTACGTACAAATGTTAGCTGAACATGATAGGTTTTGAAACTTCAAAACCTATCATGTTCATATTACCTCTGATAGTGTTTTGTAACAAATTTAGTTGGATCATATTCTATCATGTTCATATTACCTCTGAATAGATATATTCAGCTAAACCTTACCAAAAGTATATCATGTCCATATTACCTCTGATATTACTTTTATCTTAGCCTATCATTTATATTCTAAAGTGATGGGTCCACAAAGTCAGAAAATGTATCTTTATTATCTCTGAAAATAACGAATTATAAAAGGAGCAGAAAAGTACATCATTGGGGAGGAACAGTTAAATTGCGGATCTGTTGCGCCAAAGCAGCCATCCTTTTATTCCTGGAGTTTAAAATGTTGGTGCGAGCCAGTTCCAGCCTTGCTTCGTCATTGCTCAAGAGAGATAATTTGGATAAAGAATCAACAAAAATTGCGTGGATGACACCCACATGAGTCAAGTTCTGTTGAGCTGTATTCACTTGGCCCTCCAATACATCACGAACTAGCGATGCTTTGAGAAGCCTCTCCCTTGTTTGAGCAAGTTCAGCTTCCAGTTCTTGAACCCTCACTTCATATCCCTCACATTCGGCACGGCACTGAGCTAGCTGAGGAATACTCTCCACCAATACTGCTTGCTCTTTTTTTTATCTCTTGTTGATGTTCCTAGATGGATTTGTTTAAAGTTTCTGTCTTCTGAGCAAATTCTGCAGTTAGTGAGTCGTACTCAGCCTGAACCATCATTGATGCTGCCTCGGGATAGTTGCAAATATTCGTTAATGGGTTGTTCTAAACCATTAACTATTTGCTCTAGCACATTAGCTCTTTCAGCGTCATTGAAATTTTTAATCTGCGCTATAGTGAGCTTGGAGGACGTCTTCAAAGCATCAAAGCCTAGATTCTTCTCCAGCACCATGGATATTAATTCTTTCAAAGTGAGGTCGAATATGCTAGTGTATTGTTCAACTAGAATAGCAAAGCTCGAATGGACGCTGGAAGTAGCCGCAATATCGGTAAATCTTCTTTCTGGAATGACTGCAGAGGATGTTGCCACAGTCGTGCTTCAACAGATGGCGCAACAAAAGAAGAGACACCAACAATAGTTGAAGTTGCTGGCATGATCGACGAAGGAGGCACAGTCGAGATGGTGGGTTCATCCACCTCTGATGAACTACTGCTGGCGGGATTATATCTGAGAATTTTGCGGATGAAAGATCAATGGCTTCAAGGTATGCTTCTTCGACGGTGGTCACCATCGTTTCATTAGTTGGATCCGCAACAAAATCAGAGGTTGTTTCAGCTCCGCCCTCCCCAAAAATGTCTTCGCCTGAAACTAAGATAAGAGAAAGTTAATATCAATTTGATGTTAAATTTTTCTGAAAAAGCGTGAAGACAATATTTACCCATGGCTGATGGTATGTATATTGTGTCTGCAGCCTGTATAGCTAAATCATTTCTTAATGATGCTAAATAAGCTGTCATACTTGGAGAGGAGGGTACACCAACTGACACCTGAGGTTCGTTATCCCAGTCATCATCCCGATCTACTCGAGGTTCATCGGGTGGAATCTCGCTTGAAATACTTACAGATGAAGGAGGGGCTAGTCCTATTATTTGTCTTGTAAGAGGTATATGGATTATTAGCGAGCTCGGCCTCGAAGGCGATAAAGAAGCATCACCAGTAACGGTGGCAGATATAATCGCGGCAGCAGTCGCTGGCAAAGAATCTACAGCACTATCAGCTGGAACTGTGAAGGCTCCTTCTTTAAAAGGCGAAGGATCCCTAATCAAAGAATCACCCCTAACAGGGGAAACAATAGGTTCACTCCTGGAAGAGGCCCCCCTGGTAGAAGTCTTTTTAGGACCCCTAGTAGTCTGCTTCTTCTTACGAGGGAAAGGCTCTTTCTGAGTAGAAGCCTTACGTTTATGAGAAATTATGAGAGGCTCTGCCGGTGGAGCTGTTACGCCTCTCGGTAATATCAATAAATAATCATCTGCACCAGTAGTTTTATCACCTTCATCAGAGGAGACAGATGGTATCTCCTATCTTCCATTGGACTTATGGGAGGGCATTCTGAAACTTCCATATACATCAAAATCACGATGGAAGATATTGATGGACACATAAAACTGTGCATATGAATGAAAATGTGCAACTCCATGGAGAGAGAGGTCACGGGAACAGCAAAGGTTGCTCCAGTACAACCCATGATGAAATAATGCCATCCTCTAGCTCCATCAATAAGCCCATCTTTGAATTTAAAACTGGTGATGGGATTTTCCATGTGCAACTGGTTATATCCAAATTGTCTGGCAAAACGGCTAGGCAGATAAGGTTCCAGGTAGCAGTGGTCCTCACTTCTGTACAGCAGGTGTGATAGTCTAATACAGACCAACCAATAAAATGCTTCAGGAGAAATAATAGACTTCCCCTGACCTATATCATGAAGTTTAGTCCCCTGCTGATTGATATGTACGGGGGGAACGGTGCAGAAGAATTTTCAACTATGGACAAAATTTAGTGCTAGTCGACAATCTATGACGCTAGTCACATTCCAAGAAGAATTCCTGTAATTCAACAGGAAGTTATTGCCCGAACCACTGGCAGATCCGGGAGATATCACTTTGGTGTTATGAAGGATTAACCATCCCATTAGATATAAGAATGGTAATTCCACTCTGGAATTCCTTCGCGCTGAGTGGTATTGGCCATCAGTCCATCAGTAATAGCCCTCAGGCCAGCTTGTATCCTGCATACCATGGCAGTGAGTAGGCCCAATCTTGCTCCAAATACCAAACGCACTGCGGGCCATAGGGTATTACGATGAATACGATCTGCCGACGTAATGCCAGGCACCACCCATAGACGTAGCCAAATAGAAAGGAAGACAGCCAACTGAGCTTCTTTTGACAGAGGCTTTCGGCAATGCCTCATATAACTGCAGGCTTTAGTCCCTGCAGGATAACCCTCTATGTCTTCATTAAGAACACAATCTGGAGCTCCTGCATCTTCAATAAGGTCATCAATTGTGTGGCATTAAGGATGCTCAGAGGGTTCAAAGGTTTGTCTTTGGTATCTACAACCTTGTCCTGCTTGGCATTTCTGGCCTAATGGAAGAAAAGGTAAGATACCCATTTGTTAATATGGGCTAAATCAGAAGGCTCTCTGTAAAAAGTGGTGCATGCAAGATAGTGGCTCATCAGCTCTTGGTACACAGCCACAGCCCGAGGGTTTGTATCCTTCAACTCCCTATTTGTGGGAACATACTCTTCATAGGGAGTGTCTCCCATTGGCAGTTTTGAGATATCTGCCATCTCGTGAAGGGCTAGGCCCAACTCACCTATTGGAGTGGCGAAAGTCCCCGTGAGCGAGTTATATCGCTCCATCAAAGCTAAGAACAAATTTGTGTTGATGGGCAGTCCAACACTAGTAGCATTGATAGCATCAAATAAGTTGATGCTTTCCAGCTCCATTTTGAAGTGCTTCAGGACCCATACAGTTAATCCGGCCCATCGAAGATTGTGGGGGTTAAGCCATCCACTGGTGCGAGAGTTAACCTTGGGATATACTCGTCCCAGCCCTATGAATTCATTGCAGAAAGTTGCTATCTAAAATGGCTGAAGCAAAGAAGAGTCTTCACTAGGGACACTGCCTGGTAGTAAACCTCTGAAGGGCATAATAGGACCGGAGGGACTACTTACAAAGGATCCTCGGTTTAATCCTTTCTTATAAAAGATCTTCTCTGGCTGGCCATGAATATCAGGAGTCAGAGTCCATGCCATCCTTCTGGGATGTGTGACATGGAAGAATGCAGAAATGGGGTAGTCTCTGAGCATCTTCGGCAGATACATAACAGTGCCCTCGACAGAAAATACCCAGTCTTCCTTCTTGGGCCTTGTCTGGGATTGCTTATCAATAGCATCTCCAAATAATAAAGCTGGTTTCTTATACTCGGTGCCGTCTATGTATGTCAAGGGTTCCCCGCTGATCATACTTAGTAACATTCTTTCTCCTTGGGCCGAGATCAGAATTTCCCTTTCTTGAGGATGCTCATTTCCAGAGATGGGGAAAGTCACATGGGACAAGTCCTCCAAGTAGTTGGAATTTAACATTCCAGCAGCAGAACCTATTACTTCAGCCAGAGGGGGGATCTGTAGGTCCACTACAAAAAAGCAAGAGAATAAGTGAGTTTTTACGCTGGAATTTACTTTCAGTGCGTAAAACGTAAGGTGCTACATTCTTGCAGTATACGCCACATTTGACAGTCTGAGTTTTTACGCCAGATTGTAAAATATGGAGTTTTATGCTGGAATTTACTTTCAGTGCGTAAAACGCATGGTGTTACATTTGACAGTCTGAGTTTTTATGCCAGATTGCAAAATATGGAGTTTTACGTTGGAATTTACTTTTAGTGCGTAAAACGCAAAGTGTTACATTTGACAGTCTGAGTTTTTTTATGCCAGATTGCAAAATATGGAGTTTTACGCAGGAATTTACTTTCAATGCGTAAAACGCAAGTCTGAGTTTTTACGCCAGATTGCATTTTATGCTGGAATTTATTTTCAGTGCGTAAAATGCAAGTATACGCCAAATTTAATAATCTGAGTTTTTACGCCAGATTGTAAAATATGGAGTTTTACGATGACACATTAAAATGTGGACGTATTGACAAAATAAATCATCTCTGTGCATCATCTTCCTGGAAGAGTACTCTCAGCATAAAAGATAACTTTGTGCATACACGTATAACGTGTGCGAAGGGTTTTTATTTTCTCAAAGTTTTACCGGTGATGTCCGGTGCACAGCTAGACAGCGGAGCACTTCGTTCAGAACGAGGCTCGCTTGGCCTAGCAGGAGTCGCTCGTGCTTGAGCAGAGGAACGAGATGAGGAAGCGGTTTGCTTTTCCTTAGCTAGGTCTGTTTTGGTGCCATGGCAAATCTGAGTTTTTTTAGAAAGAGACGAAGGGTTTTTCAGAAAGAGATGAAGGGTTTTTCTCTCTCATGACCTAGCTCTATTTATAGAGTTCAAATAACTCTTCGAATCCTTAACCAAATCCGATCTTATCATAATCAGTTATGATTTGGGACCAAGTCAGCAGATAATTTGAAAAGGAAGACAGATAGTCATGCCGCGTAAGGGATCCATCTAGCATTTACGCGCAGAGCAAAGATGTATGATTTTACGCGCAGAGTACGGATCTATGATTTTACGCTCGAGATGCTACAGATCTATAATTTTACGCTCAGACGCTACAGATCTATGATTTTACGCTCAGATGCTACGGATCTATAATTTTATGCTCAGACGCTTCAGATTTATGATTTTACGCTCAGACGCTACAGATCTATGATTTTACGCTCAGACACAACAGATCTATGATTTTATGCTCAGATGCTACGGATCTATGATTTTACGCGCAGAGCAAGGATCTATGATTTTATGCTCAGACGCTACAGATCTATGATTTTATGCTCAGACACAACAGATCTATAATTTTACGCTCAGATGCTACGGATCTTTGATTTTACGCGCAGAACAAGGATCTATGATTTTTTTACGCGCCTCTTAAATTACGCGGGACAAGTCAGTTAGCAGAATACACGTATATCTTGATAATCTGAGTTTTTACGCTCGAGAAAGCAAGTTATAAGAGTTTACGCATAAAATGCTCTTTTGATTCCATATTGTTTACAAAACATTGCAAGTTCCTGAAATACGCTTGCAAACAGACGACGAGTCTCCAGTAAACTTCTCTTCTTCTTCAGTTAAGAGGACTTCATAAGACGAAGGGCCAAGGAGTTCCCTGAAAATGTCTGTCTTCATTGGAGATGACTTTTCTTCCTTGGCCATTGGCAGTTCATTCGAAGTTTGGCCGGGATCTTTTACATCTAGTTCAGGGATGGCCTGTTCGGCGGACATTTCTTGTCCTATCTCTAAAATCTCTCGAGAAGCCATTTTTTTTGAAGATGATGTTTGGAGCAGTCAGACTGTTCTTCGTATCTAAGAAAGAGAAATGATGGTTCAGAATTCTCTGTGACTCCTCGTCAAAACAGCATGATGATTGAATTTTGAAAGACAATTTTATGCTAAAAGAATTTTTACGCCTCTTCCTTTATGCGTAAAAGTTAGAACGTGACTGGATGCATATTTATCAGAGTCTGCGTAAAAATTACTCAAGCATGTCAAAGCTGCGTATTACCAGACTTCCTCACAGCAATATGGTAAATCAATAGTGCGTAAAAGAAGACAAGTTTATTAATCATGATTACATATGATGAAAATCTATTTTTAGAAAGGATTTTTCATTAATATTCAAGATCACGATTACATATGATGGAAATCCATTTTTTACAAAGAATTTTTCATTAATATTCAAGATCACGATTACATATGACGGGAATCTACTACGCTAGGTCCTCATCTGATGGAGATCTTCATTTCTTCTTCTACAGCACTTCGTCGGCTCCTATACGCTGGGTGCCAAGAAAATGGTGAATGGAGGAAGGATACAAAACTGGGCTTGTTTAAATTATTCAAACCCACCCTCCATACGTCATCGGCGGCCATGCTTAGAATTGTGATTGGGATTCAGACCCAACACAATACTGGAAGATACGGCCAAGCTGCACCCCAGGATCCAGCTTCATAATAGGGGAAAATACAACTAGCAAGCTGTGTGGTCTAATGCGACCCTTCCTCTCTCTTTGGCGAATTGCCATATAAAATTGCTGATTGTCTCGAGCAAAGAAAGCTATGATATCCCTCCATGGTCCATCATTGCAGAGAATATTTGCTCGAAGATATCTCTTTTTACGGCTCCTTCCATGCTGGAAGAACATAATCTTCTTCTTTCTCAGTTCAGCCCAATAAATCTCAGCAGTCATCTTTGTGGTGAAGGAAGTATGGAAAACCAAGTTTATTTGCTTGCCCTTATATAGGCAGAAGAGAACATACAAATTTTAACAACTTCTTAAATGTAGCCGAAAAAGTAGCTTGAAGAATGGGTCAAAGTTGACCATTTCATGCTTCATTCAAAGTATTTCAAACTACGAGGAATTTGAAAACTTTGAAGGGTGTCTTGTAGAAGCATGAAATACGCTAAAAAATTGTACACATATTATACAAATCCCCAAATACATGAAGTCCCTCTCCGCGTAAAACAGAGCTTCAAGGCTGTGTGGCGTAAAATGTGGCTTTAGAACTGTACGCGTAAAACAGAGCTTCAAGGCTGTATGGCGTAAACTGTGGCTTCAGAGCTATATGCGTAAAACAGAGCTTCAAGGCTGTGTGGCATAAAATATGTCTTCAAGGCTGTGTGGCATAAAATAAAACTTCAGAGCTACACGTGTAAAAAAATGGCTTCAAGGCTGTGTAGCGTAAAATATGGTTTCAAGGCTGTTCCGCGTAAAACAGAGCTTCAGAGCTGTACGATAAAATAGAGCTTCAAGGCTGTGTGGCGTAAAAGGTGGCTTTACCTTCTTGCGTAAAGTTTAAAATACGTTTTTTTTAATGCAGCATAAAGTTGTACGAGGAACTCTTCGTATTCCTCGGATGAATTTGTCAGACAAATCAGCGAACCTGACATCTGACAAAATTACTACACGATGATCGAGAGGACGGCTGTGATAATAATTTTGTACAGAGACCTAGGTTGTCATTTAGTGACATATTCTTGATACAAGTCGTTTTTACGCATTCAAAGAATACGCTGCCTATTCTACATGGGCAGAAATGAGTTTTATGCTCAAGATAAGACAAAATCAGACGCCACGTCAAAAGCTGTTTCTTGCACAGAACTCGAGGCATATCTCAGCATTTAATACACGAGATTGAGGTATATCTATGCATTTAATGCACAAGATTTCGTTCTATTTTTAAAATTTGTCATGGCTGGGAAAGCTAAGACTAGGACTAATACGCTCGCATCACCATCCTTGTATTTTATGCCAACCAGGCTATTTTCAACTATAGGAGTACGTCGTATGCTATCTCCTCGAAATATGCCAACTCGTCTATATTTGTAAAGGTACATGATAAGGCTATTTAGCCCAGAATACGCTCAAAATCTCAATCGTGAAGGATAATTGGCTATTTTACGCTGGTTATCTATTATTCATGAATCATCAAGTTTTACACCAATAAGACAGTCACTTGGCTTTTAGGCCAACCATCTTTTGGCTTTTTACGCCAACCGCAGCATAAAGGAAGTCTTCTTCTTCACAGTTTGGCCTTTTACGCCAACAAGACAGTTCTTTGGCTTTTACGCCAACAAGACAGTTCTTTGGCTTTTACGCCAACAAGACAATCACTTGACTTTTACACCAACCATTTTTATGCAGGGGCAGTTACCTACGTGGCTTGCATGCCACGATCTTCGAGAAGCAGTTATACGTATTACCTTATAAAGGGACACGTGTCATACGTAAGTTCAGAAGATGATTGGAACGTGGGTAGCAGTTGTCATAACCGCAGCGTAAAAGATGCAACTTTCTTCACAGTTTGGCCTTTTACACCAACAAGACAGTTACTTGGCTTTTACGCCAACTAGACAGTTATTTGACTAATCTCTATAAATAGAGACCCCTGGTCACAGGGTGAAGCACAAGCAGAAGCACAGGGCATAATCACAATCAGATCAGAGAGAGAAAATAGAGCACTGACAGAGAGTTTTGGTTGACAACTTTGGCAACAGAAATTCGATCCTGCTTGCAACTCTTGAAGCTTCTTCTACAACACTTCTTCATCATTGTGTGGTCCAAGGAACAAAGTGATCGACCGCAGATCAGACCTATATAGCAATACTTTTCCAGAATTATTTTTATTGTACTTAACATCCTCGTATAGGATTAATTGTACTATTTTTCTTGTTTGTGAAAAAAAAAGGTTTCGTATAAACTCTCTTCTTTGTTTATCATCAAACAACAAGACATAATGTTGGAACATCGCCTGTACATCATTCCACAATTGTAGCCACTTGTCATGCTTTCACTTAGCAGAGAGAGAGATATGAGCGAATTGTAATCTCGGCCAAGCGCCGCTAGTAACACTTGTTTATATCAATAAAGAGTTTTACTTCAACTTGTGTTATTTAATGCTTTCGCTATTGTCGACTCAGTGAACTTGTTACCGATCGCCTATGCGTTCATAATTCCGCTGTACTCGACAATCTGTGCGATTCTGTGGCTTAGAACTCTTACCGCGAGCCAACGATGTCATGCCCCAGTCCTCAAATGTTGAGGGACTGGTGATGCGTGGCAATGGCCAGCAGCACGCACCGATGGATAACCCAATTTAATGGAGCCATCAGGGCGTACTTAAGCTTTAAATAAGGTCTACTACAACAAGTCACACTAATCTTATCCATAAAGATAAATAAATAACTGCATAATGAAATAAAAATAAGTAGCAACAATAATCACAGCAAGTCAGTCGAAGAAACAATCCGACTTAAGTCTGAATAAACTGGATCTATAGGCCAGGAACAAAAGAGGTAAACATGAAATAGTACTGAGTACTGGAACAGGCACTCAGGAAAAGTCCTCGGCAGTCACCTCGTCTTCAGTGTTCGGTTCTATTCCAGCAATAGCTTCAGCTCCGGTCCCGTATACCTCGGGATACTGCTCCTCTGCTAAACCTGGGGACATAATCCATTCCAGGTCCTCAGTGGACATAGCAAGGCACAAAATAATACAAGCCAAATGAATAAGCAGTACAATAAATAAATGAACAGCAGGGTAAACTAAGTAACCATCTATGTGATATGCAAATGAGAGCAACACGAGTACTCAGGCTGAGACCGCTACAAGCTCTGTGTCGGGGAGCCGGTAGCAGTAATAACACGTAAAGGGTCTAGCTCTGCTAGAGAGTCTACAACCTCACAATAATAGTAGATATATAGATAGAACAGCCTGTAGCCTGTGTGTCTCTCCCCACCCAATGTAATCACGCAAGCCATGACCATAACGTCTCATGTCCATGTCAGCGGGATTATAACTAATGCAACAAGTCATAATGTCTATAAATAAAATATCTCTGTCAAGTCCTGTATCCTATACAGAATCACCACGAGTATCTCAGGAGAATTCTGTCCATGATAGTGTCAAGTGTCCTGGGTTGTAGGGTACTTGATAGGTCAAGTACAAAAGTAAGGGGATCGTAAGTCCATCTCTAAATGACGAACCCAACACCGCGTACGGTGTTGGCACCCGACTATGATCGGACACTAGGTACGTCACGCATTTCCTAGGTTAAGCAGTTTAAACAAGTTTATATGAATTTACACAAGACATCCAGCAAAGTATTATTACAGGACATATGAAAATAAAGACTGCGAGTTTGGCAATGTGCACTTGCCTGATGTTTGGATTCCATTTAGGTCCTAGTTTCGAAAATTTCCAGAGATGCCTCCGAAAGCTGAAATAAACAGTACCATCACGCTCAGAAGGTGTCAAATAGCTAGGAACGCCTGTCCTTGGGTCCAATTTGGAGACAAGGGCAAAAACGGCAGTTTCGGGCCAAAACGGTGTCCACCGGTGGGCCCGCTTTGCACCGAAAAACGTGTCAGGGTCAACGGTCTCTAAATTCACCAAACTTAGTGTCAACAGGTCAGGAACGCTGATACGAACCCAACGAAACTTTCAGATTTGAATTCCGATGAGCCGATCACGAAATCGCCCGTCGAGTGGGGCCTGTGGGGCCCTCGACACGCGATTTTGTCAACGTTCTCAGAATCGAACCAAACTTGACCCACAGGACCAGCGTATCGCTTCGAGTCCGATGACGCAAGTTTCGTCTCGATCTGACGTGTGTGCACGAAGTTAGGGTGAATTGCAGAAAAGGCGGATACGGGGCGATGCCCGCGGATACGCGTTGATTTCGGTGTGCACGCACACCCGAATCAGCTTCCGTGAAATCCCACACGTCCGTATCGACGAGGCGCACGTATCTGTGAAGACCGCACGCGACCAAGTCGTCCCGTTTGGCGGGGCGTACTCAGTTCCGGGGTGAAACAGGGTCTGGTTTTTCCTGTTTTTGGATCGCTGCGTGCGATCACCACAGGACACGATGCCCCGAGCGGTTTGTCCGGGCACCGAGAGGGTCATACAGGCTTCGCAATACAATTTACAGAATCGAAATCGGAGATACAGGGTGCAAGATACGAGTACCTGAAGGGGACCCGAAAAACTGGGGTTCGGGTTGTGTCCGACACGTGTCGGATACCGAATTGAAACTAGGGTTAGGGTTTGGGTTTGGGTTCACTGGCCGGCGGCGGGGACGGCGGCTGGGGTGGCGCTGAGGCGGAGGAGGCCGGGGCTCGGGCGGCGCCGGCGAGGCTGGGCGGAGGCGGCGCAGGGGCCGGAGGCGGCCGGAGCAGCGGCGGGGCTGCGGGCTGCTGAAGAGGAGGAAGGAGGAGAGGGAGGCGGCGCTGCTGGCCGGAGGTGGCGGTGGCGGCTCTCGGTGGAGCTAGGGGGGGTCGAGGCTTCGGCGGGGGAGGCTCTGGCCGTTAGGGTTCCGACGGAGGTCACCGGAGGGTTAGGGAGTTGAGGGAGGAGGAGATCGGGGGGAGAGGGGTTTTATAGGGGTGGCGCGGCGAGGGTGAGGCCGAGGTCGGGGGCGACGTGGGCCGAGGGTTGCGGAGGGGGAGGCGGTCGTGGCAGCCGGAAATTGCGGCGGGCGGCGGAGGATGTGGGCGAGTGGGTCGTGGGGGAAGGGGATGGGGGTCCGGGTCGGGCGGCGGGTTCCGGGTCGTCGGACCCGCCCGACCCGCTAGCAGCGGCTGGGGCTGGGCTGACTAATGGGCTCGGCCCACTGGGCCGGGCCGGGCCCCTAATAAAATAAAAATAATTATAATAACAGTAAATATAATAATAATATTAATAATAATATTAATAATAATAATTAATTAATAATTTAATTAGAAAAATAGTTTTTAGGCTCTTAAAAATAGGTCTGATGTCCAATAAAATCCCAGAAAATTACCCTAAGTCCGGTTTTCTATTTTACACCATAAAATTATATTTTCATTACATTTTAATATTAGTTATTAGCAGTTAAAAATTATACAATCACCACAGCACTTATGTAAATTCCTGAAAATTGCAGAAAAATCCCAAAATTTGGTTTTAAAAAATCTAAAAATTTGAGGGTGATTACAATCTATCCCCCTTAAGAGGATTGCGTCCTCGCAATCGAAGGATAAACTATAAAGGCAAGATTTTATAGAATTAAAGAATGCTCAGGTTTTACCTGCATCAGCAAATAAGTGTGGATAATGCTGGCGCATAACATCCTCTCGCTCCCAGGTCGATTCGCCAGGAGAGTGCTGTTTCCAAGCTACTCGAACCAGTCTGATTGTCTGCCCTCGCAGTGTCTTCTCACTGGTGTCGAGTATACCCACTGGCTGCTCTTCGTATCTCAGGCTAGGTCCCACCGAAATCTCAGAATGATCCACTATATGACTTGGGTCCGTCACGTATCTCCTCAGTTGTGAGACGTGGAATACATCATGCACTCCCTCTAAGGATGGAGGTAATGCAAGACGGTAAGCCACCTCACCAATGCGCTCCAAGATATCAAATGGCCCAATGTACCTTGGGCTTAACTTGCCTCTGCTGCCAAATCTGATAGTACCTCTAGTGGGCGAGATCCTCAAAAATACATGCTCTCCTTCCTTGAACTCCAGGGGTCGTCTGTGTGCATCTGCCCAATGCTTCTGTCTATCCTGGGCTGCACAGAGATGGTTCTGAATCTGTTTTACTTTCTCCACTGTCTCCGTTACCAACTCTGGACCCAGTAATTGACGTTCGCCAACGTCGCTCCAGCATATTGGCGATCTGCACTTCCTTCCGTACAGCGCCTCGAAAGGTGCCATCTGAATGCTTGCCTGATAGCTGTTGTTGTAGGAGAACTCCACTAAGTGCAGGTGATCTTCCCAAGATCCTCCAAAGCCCAGTATACATGATCGCAGCATATCTTCCAGGATCTAAATTGTGCGCTCTGATTGGCCATCTGTCTGGGGATGATAGGCAGTACTGAACTTGAGCCTGGTGCCGAGACTCTCTTGCATGCTTCGCCAGAAGTGAGATATAAATCTCGAGTCTCGATCTGATACAATACTAACCGGCACTCCATGTAATTTTATGATATGTCGCATATACATGTCGGCTAGTACTTCCGTGGATTGTCCGACTCTGAACGGCAAGAAGTGAGCCGACTTAGTGAGCCGATCCACGATGACCCATACTGCATCCTTTCCACTAGGGCTTCTTGGAAATCCAGTGACGAAGTCCATGGTAATATGCTCCCACTTCCATTCAGGGATGGGAAGTGGCTGCAACATACCTGCAGTCCTTTGGTGCTCGGCCTTCACCTGCTGGCAGACTAAGCATTTTGCCACAAATCGGGCAATCTCCCTTTTCATTCCATGCCACCAGTAATATTGTCTTAAGTCCCGGTACATCTTGGTCCCTCCTGGATGAATCGAGTATATGGAGCTATGTGCTTCTGTCATCAACTCCTGCCTTAATTCTCCATTCGGAACATATAGGCGATTTTTGCACCTTAATGTCCCGTCCTCGTGGATGCAAAGTCCCGTCTGCAGGCCTTCTTCTGTTCTCTCTCTCAGCCTTCGGAATCTGGCATCATTAGGCAAAGCTTCTTTGATTCTCTCCACCAGCGATGACTTCACTTCGAGGTTAGCCAGAAAACCATTTTGTCCAGGTAGAACAATCTCTATCTGAAGATCTTGCAAGTCTTGTAATAGCTGAGGCTGCTCAGTTAAGAAATAAGCCGAGGATTTTCTGCTGAGGGCGTCGGCTACAACATTTGCTTTCCCCGGGTGGTACTGCAGATCGATGTCAAAGTCCACCATCAACTCAAGCCAACGCCTTTGCCTCATGTTGAGCTCCTTCTGTGTATAAACATACTTCAAGCTCTTATGATCAGTGAATATTTCGACCTTCTCTCCATACAGATAATGTCACCGGAGGGTTAGGGAGTTGAGGGAGGAGGAGATCGGGGGGAGAGGGGTTTTATAGGGGAGGCGCGGCGAGGGTGAGGCCGAGGTCGGGGGCGACGTGGGCCGAGGGTTGCGGAGTGGGAGGCGGTCGTGGCGGCCAGAAATCGCGGCGGGCGGCGGAGGATGCGGGCGAGTGGGTCGTGGGGGAAGGGGATGGGGGTCCGGGTCGGGCGGCGGGTTCCGGGTCGTCGGACCCGCCCGACCCGCTAGCAGCGGCTGGGGCTGGGCTGACTAATGGGCTCGGCCCACTGGGCCGGGCCGGGCCCCTAATAAAATAAAAATAATTATAATAACAGTAAATATAATAATAATATTAATAATAATAATTAATTAATAATTTAATTAGAAAAATAGTTTTTAGGCTCTTAAAAATAGGTCTGATGTCCAATAAAATCCCAGAAAATTATCCTAAGTCCGATTTTCTATTTTACACCATAAAATCATATTTTTATTACATTTTAATATTAGTTATTAGCAGTTAAAAATCATACAATCACCACAGCACTTATGTAAATTCCTGAAAATTGCAGAAAAATCCCAAAAATTGGTTTTAAAAAATCTGAAAATTTGAGGGTGATTACAAACGAACCACGGCCTTGCACGGGCGCAGCTCACGCTCGTGCGGCAACACGCCCAGATAGGTCAAGCGATCGTCCCGCGGGAGCGCTGGTGCAGTGATTCTCGTCTAGCGGGGACAGCCGATTAGCCTGCGGGAGATCGGGGCGTGACAAGCACAACATCCAACTATGCTTCAATACTCAACTGGGCTAAAACAGTTATGCATTAGAAAAATAATACATTATAGTAAATTGATGATAACTCTCACATATGAACTCCAAATAAGGTGATTCAAAAAGATTTGGAAATAAAAAACAGAACTCTACAACTTTTATGTTTTAAGTTTTACGAAATTCTAGCCAGAAAATAGCTTAAATAGGCAAAAACAGGAATTCAGGTCATTATGCGCGCAATGCACTGCTCGTGGCATGAATTATGTGCGCGACGCACTCCTGCGGCATGAAAATCCATGCGCGATGAACTGCACAACAAGGACTAATGTGCGCTGCCACTGATGCGCGCTGCGAGGGTGTGATGTGCGCGGCGCACTACTGTGGCATGAAACTTCATGCGCGACGTACTGCTGCGGCATGAAACTCCATGTGCGACGCACTGCGTGACAAGAAAGTGATGCGCGGCACATCAATGCATTGCGCATTGCTGCGACATGAAACTTTATGCACGACGCACTGTTGTGGCATGAAAATCCATTCGCGGTGTACTACTGCAAGACATTGTTCATCGTCCCTGCCAGACAGGTCCGTGAACAAAGATCCATAATTTGTTTTGGCCATAAAAACTTCAAAATAACTCCAAATTAAATGATTCAAAAGTTAAAATGCTCGAAATGGAAAGCTCCATCAAATAGAATAACTAGTTTTAGAAAACAACAAGTTTTAATAGATCAAACCAAGAAAAACTCATGAAACCAATCCTAAGTTAAAACTCAGATCTACGAAAATTTATACATCAAAATCCAAAACTCCAAAACTAAATATGATCAACAACTCAAAGAGAACATTTTTCATCAAATACATTTTTTAAAACAACATATATATGAAAAATTCGAAAATCAAGGCTTCACCATTGAGCAAGATGTACTTGCCTAGGGTGGCTCCTAACCTCTACCTCCCACGGTCCAAGTCACAAAAACTTCTCCCTAGGGCTAGGGTTTGGCTAGAGGGAGCTTGAGTGAGAGAAGGAAGAAGGAAGCAAAAAGAGTGAAATGAGAAAATGAGCGAGGAGAGAGAAATACTCATATATATACTAATAAGAGAAAAAAATAGTTAAGTCATGAGTTCAATCAAATGAACCGAACCAGGTGTCCAATCTACATGCATATCATAAACCGGATCTATAGCAATGCCAATGGTATTCTACTGTTCTCGGGTAGTCTCCCTCAACAACAAGAAAATAAAATGACAGAAAATACAGCAGGAATACATTATCAGAAAAAATTAAATTCTAGAAATTCAAGAGATACCAAATCTAAAATCGGGAGTGACAAATATTAATATATTTTATCATCCTTATATATACTGAGTGATATAAGAGCATCAATAGTAAGGCTCATCCCAATTTCTAGATTGTATATTCATAATGTAGGAGCTTATTTTGTAGAATAGTAATGCTCAATTTGAGTTCCATGATGGTCATATCCCAGCCACGTGAGTTATAATCTGGGCCTCAGAATTTCTACATTTATAATGTAGGAACTTATTTTGTAGAATAGTAAAACTTAATTTGGACCCCAATTTTAGATTTTAGATTTTATTTTATTTTGAAGAAGAAAGGAGGATAGCACATGGATCTATATCCACTTATCTCATTTGGGCCTCAAGATTTATTTTTTACTATTCTTAAACAAATTCAACATATACATTTATTTATTTTTATTAAAATTTGGATCTTAAGATACATGTGTGAGCTCCATCTATTATTGATGTTCTAACAATATAGAAGTGACATGAGGCCTACTATATCTTATAAGATTTTTTTAATATTAAGCCCTAATAATATATTTCATTCTTAGATAAGCCCTAAAATCTTATCATGTATTAGAAGTACCTCAAATCGCTAGAATTGAGTTATTATTTCTGCATTGTTTATCACTTTACAATTAACCAAATTAGGGTTAGTTGACTAAAAGAACTACTTTGTCATCCCACTCCCCAATCATCTTTTTATACCTTAGGGCCTGATCGGTAACGACTTTTGGCGGGGGCGGGGGGCGGGGGAGGAGGGATCCTAGTTCACATTGAAAATTGGCAAATTAAAGGCTTACCTTGTTTGGTTCGAGAGACAAACAATTGGAAAGGTAATGAAGAAATGAACTTGCAATTCATGTCCCCCTTGTGCCCTCCCAAATCCGACTATCCACTTCCTACTTTCTCTTTAGGATATTAGAGGAACTCAAGTAATAATATTTAGTTATAAGAATAATTATCAATTAATCTAACTAATAACTAATCAACAATAACAATAATTACCAATTAACCTGTTCAAAGAGGTCGGGGTAGACAAAATACAGGCAGGGGCGGAGCCATAATTTTGGAGTAGGGTGGGTTAGCTAGTAGTTACTATAAGTTTCTAAAAATTTATGCCAAAAATTCGACAAATTTTTCTTTGTAAATTTGATGATTCGACAGAAATTTTCTTTGTAAATTTATGTCTAAATTTTGGTAATGTTTACTAATTGATAATTTTTCATCAAATATAATTGCTTCCATCTATTCCAAAGATATACTATGCATTTCAAAAAAGAATACTAGGAAGCAAGAATCTGAAAATGACAACCAAAACCTTGAGGAAAAAGAACTCTTGCACTCCAAGTTGTTAGGCATAAAGTAAGGTATGAACATTTGTATTCTCAGGTGACAACTGAGCAACTTCCTTGAACAACCAAGCAACCTGAAAAGATATATAAGATCAGCTTGTTACCTATAAATCTATCAGGTCCATTTGCAATAGGCTTCAAGTAGATAAGTATAAAGACTTGATTTCATATAGAATATTAAAATTGTAGAAATAACCAAAAACTTATGTAAAGAAGCACCACACTTTAAAAGTTTTTCTTAGACCATAAAAGAGCCTAGACATATAGGTAAAATGATTCAATTCATTACCGGGAATCACATTCATATTTACAATTTTAAGACTCTAAGACAGTAAAAATAAATGACATACTAATATAACAGAAAATAGAATTAGCAGCAGTTAAATTTTGAACAAGTGTTCAAATTCTAATAAACACATGGATTGTTCCTACATACAACCTCCTTCAAAATCTGAAGTTGTAACTAACAATCCAAACTATATTCCCTTTGTATGTCAATTAAATATAACTACTAAAGATAAGCCTATTTATCAATCAACAATTTATATTAATGAAAGATTTGCAACACAAGTTTCCTTCCATCTCAATTCAACAAGTAAATGAATTTGCTATAAAATTTTGAGATTACATGCTATCAGATGTGACAGGTGCATTGAATTTAAAACGTCAAGGTTACAATCTCTCTGTTTGTGTAATATTCTGACTAAACTGAAACCTAGCATTGCTTATGAGGCTTGACTACTTGAAAAGAACTGTAGAAGCATACAAAGGGAAGCAAGTATGGTGGTCACCAGGGACTTTGATCATCTTCATACTGAGAATCAATGACAACAGATTTCAGTAATGGCGGCACAGAAAACACCACAAAAAGTGACAACAATTGATTTGGATCATATACTAATGTGTTACCCGGGAGAGGAAATGACTGAACATCATGAATCAGTTGCACCTTGGATGGGTGGGGATTGATCTTCACCTGATTTTATTTATTTATGTGCAGGTGATGTCAAATTAGCAAAAGACAAACCAAGAACTTGGCTGATGTGTAATAATAGGGAAATCTGTGGGCGAAGCAAGCAACTCACAAGATTGAAGTGCTTCCAGTAAGTTCAAATGAGAAGGGTACTCACACGATTGAAGCTGAATTTCCTTGTCTAAAAGAATATCAATCCAAATACCAAAAATTTGGGGGTTAGGGTTTTATAAAAATTTAACTCGAAGGAGGATGACGATGATGATAGGATTTTACCAAAAGAGATGAAGAGGGAGACTGGAAGAGCCGAGAGCGGGAGGGGCCCGAGGGGCTGCAGCGTCTTGGTCGTTGGTCGCCGGTGGCGTGTTGCCGGTTGGGCTGGAGTCTGGAGAGAGGGAGCACCCGGAGCGTCCTGGTCGCGGCCTTGCGGGTCGCTGGTCGCGACCGCGGGTCACTGTGTAATAAACCCTAGACGATGAGACAGAGAGTGAGAAGAGTTGGGGTCTGAGGTCTCTGGACTCGAAACTTTTCACTCTTCACATATGTTGCTTGGTATAATGGGTGGGCTTTATGGAGTATTGGGTGGACTATAAGCCTATACTAGCATATAAAAAAAATTACTGATTTTCTGAGTAGAGGTGCTCATGGAGGGGGCAGAGGGACTCGGGAAGGTCAGATGCGGCAACCTCGGGAAGCTCGGCACTGTCGGAGAAAAGGGACCGCCTCAACACTGTCGCTACCCACACATGCCGGATCTCGCCTCAGCACCACCGCTCCGAGACTTCCTTGAAATTTTCTTTAAAGGTTGTTACTTACAAGCACTTTTATAAATTATTGTTGAATTTTTCTTTAATGGTTAGAAAGATACTCTCACATTGAAAACATTCCAAATGGGTATATCAATATAATAACATCCTTGGTGTTGAGGTATGCACATGAGATTGTGGTCCAAGTGGGTGCCGTGTGGAATATTTTTCTAGAGATTAAGTTTAAACTACTCAAGAAAGTATTTTATGCTTTTTCACTTCCTTAGGAAAATTCTCTTAGGAGGTCCAAATAGACTTAGAGACTCAGACTCGGGTGAAGGACGCAAAGTGGCACTTTGATGACGCGCTTTGTGTGCATATGTTGCGCTCGTTTTATGTGCGGGTCATGCACCGTGATGCACGGCTATCCACTGGCTTATGTGCGATGCATGCGCGGTCATACGCAGTGATATGCGGCTATGCGTCAGCTAGGAACGGGCATATGCGCAGGGATTATGTGCGAGCATATGCGTGATGCGTTATGCATGGGCATTATGCATGAGCGTATGCATGGGGCTGCACGGGCTAGCTGTATACGCAGGCTGCATGCGCTGGTTAGTATGTGTTGGCGCATACACGGTTGCATTTGTCGCGCAAGTCTGACAGCGCTTCAATTGCTTTCGATGCATGGTTGTATGTGCATGCTTTCGGTGCAGGTGACGTTGTCTGCTCTTGTCATAGCTGCTTACAAAAAATACGTTCTTTTATTTTATTTTATTTTTGTAAAAGGTAATATAGTAGCAATGTCGTAAATCCTCGTAATTTTTTTTTTCGAAATCAATTTATGTTATTGTAAATTTTAGTTTGTTTACTATTAATAATATCATAATGGTCAAAATTAACTAATATCAAATTCTCATTTTCAAATTGTCCCCCTTCATTTCTTTTATTGCAATTTTACCTAGCCACATATGTAGGTTTATGTGTCATTGTATGAAGCCCTAAGGGCCACATGGCTTCCTTTGGTAATCCTTAGTCACCATTGTTAATAAAATAATGGATATATAGTAAATAAAAGAAAGAAAAGGGAAGCAACCTCTTTCCATTTTCTTTTTGAGTTCTCTCAACCGAATCTCTCCCTCTCCATACATCCTCCCTCTCCCCACTTCCTCTCCCAACCTTGCTACGGCGGCTGCTCCTAGCTGCCGTCCTCACTTGGCCGCACCTGACTGCCAGCGTCACCCGTCGCGCGTCCGTCGACGTTGTTGCGGCTGCTGCCGTCGACCCCTCACCGCCGACCGGGCCTACCCCTCATGGCCGCAGACCTCCCCTCACCTCCATCACCACACCACGACCACCATCATACATCTCCATCACCATCTTCACAAACCAAACCCTAACCCCTTTGGTAAATAATAAATTGGAAGATGAAGAAGCAGATGAATTAGAGGAAGAAGGTGGATAAGGGAACACAAACCCTAGCTTTTCTAATTTGGAAAACCCCAAGGCAAGCCCTCCCTTCCTCTTCCAAAGTTCAATTTCAATTTTTTTGACTACAATGGTTTTGGGTATTTGGAAAAATTAGGAACTATTATAAGGCAAGCCTTTTTCTTTCCTATTTAAACTTTTATTTAATCATTCTTCTTGTAAGTTGATGGGAAAATCAAGTTGTTGTGATTAGGACTATATTCTGATCTAGTTGTCATACTGTGTATGTTGATGGACACAAGTTGATACTTACCATAGTTTTGATAAAAGATAAAGCATAGGTACAAATACTATGTGATCTACATGTCACTGTGTATATGTATCAATTGATGCTTGAGATATAAATAACAAAGTTATGTATATTTACGTGTATAGAATTTATTTTATATTGATATAGATCACAATCTTGATACAAATGTGGGAAATTAATCAACAAGCATTATACTACTAATAAGAAGAAATGGAGTTGGGAATAGGTGTTTATGCTAAGAGCTTATATGTGTGAATATTGTGCAAATTTCAAATGGAAATTAGTACTATATTGATAATGATCAATAATCCACGAATGTGAAGTGATGACAAGTTATTATAATTGTTTACATGGTTCTTGATTTTATACAATAGTTTATTATACTTATGTTACTAACTGAAATTCTCAGTTTTCTTAGTAAACCCAGAATAATTGCTAATTTTCATGGTAAGCAAGCTTTGGTAAGAAATTCTTTCTTTAGAAAGTTACATTCTATTCATATTACTTGCATGTATTACCTGTGTTGATAGTTGCTCCACCAAAGGGGTCGGCGAACCCAGAAATTCTACGTAGGGTTGCTCCAAGTCTTTTATATAAATTGTGAAAATTTCGGACTCCAGAATACAAAGGAGGCTCTGGCAAAATTTTCAAAAAATTCTAGAAATAGCCATTTTTGGAAAATCGAATATTTGGTTGGTCTCTATTTCAAGATATTTAGTAAGTTATCTATCTTAGGTTCAAACTCTAAAAATCTTAGATTTCGGATTTAGAATATAAGATGCGTAGGACACACTTACACGTGCACAAAAGAACAATAAAAATCTCAAATGTTTTACAGTCCAGGGTAAGGATTACAACTTCCATGTTTTCGGAATTGTTCTACCAAATAGAATATTACCGTTTTAACGTGATGTCATAAGCACACGAAAATAGACACATGACTGAATATTTATTTTTTTCGCTATCACAGAACTATTTGTAGAACAGTATCCTTGTAAAGCGTGTGGTGATTGACATACGAAACGCGATACGAATTGGACTTGTAATTCAACTTAAAATTTTATGTTAGATAGGAATGTTTGTGAATTTGAAGAATTGCATTGGGTGGCTGAGAATATTTGGATCACAAAGTGGAACTCTTTATAATAAATACTTAGTTTAAAACTGATCAGTCGTGCCGACATTCGCATGGCCATACGATGGTTCAAGGTGAGACTTAGCAGACTACACTTAAGGGTTTTTGAGCATCGACTCAAGTAATCCGATACTTGATAGGGTTTTGAGCATCGACTCAAGTAATCTGACACTTATTATAAGCCGATATACGACTGAGGTGGGGTTCAACTCACTGCACTTGTCATTGGATCCGAACTCTTAAAAGAGATTAAGAAGTTCGACAATTGTGTATATCCAATGTTATTATGTTCCAAATTCTTGGAAAAATTCAAGAAATTTGATAATTGTTATAATATCACATGATCTTAATTCTTAAAGAAAAAATTCGACAATTGTTCATATTATGTGTTACTTGTGGGATTGGAAATCTAAGCACCACCCATCAAGAAAATTGACCTAATCCCGGGTACATGGGATTATTGTTAAGACAATAAGTGTTATTGTGATACAAAAGCATTCTCTAAATTGTATTTGTATATAGAAAAATTATTTGTGATTATGAATGTGATTGTGTTTGTGATTTGGACACTAAGAAGAATAGGGTTTAATAAGAGTTGGAATACCCTGATTCAAGATTACGTTTTAAAAGCTGGAACATCCTACTTCATGATTTCATTTAAAATGTGTTTAAGGAATTTATTTTTCCATTTCTTCATTAATAAGATTTCGAGAATCCAATCATTTTCAAATTTTTAGATTATTGTATTTATTTTTTTGTCCTTAACTGAGGGCTTGCATGTCGTTTGACGACCTAGTATTGTTCACTAGATTTTGTAGAGAACATTTTCAAGGAAGTTATCGTTGTGCCTTAACAAGGAGCTGGAGAATAAGAATAATTTATTGCAATGAAAGACGATTGAGTTGGAACCAGAATCTATTTATATCATGTATTAAAGGTATTAATATGTTATATGTATATTTGGGATAAAAGTTGTAATTGGGTAGAATAGCCAATTTTCTAATTATAAGTTTAGGATGTCATCTATCCAGAAATATTATTTATTGTATAAAGCAAGTTGTGACATGTAATACACCTATCCTAGAACCTTACAGATGACAATCGCGAGTATGGATAATGGAGTATTCGTATGTCGTGTAGCATGGGAAGGATATTACGTGCTCGGCTTGTCGTATTTCCGTAGTCGGGCATGACAGCTCTGTGCAGAATAGCGTGCAGCGATACAGGCAGAGTATAGAACTCTAGAACCTGAATTTTGTGGGATTTGGTCGGTTGAGCAGTGCGCATATTCTTATGCGCATATAGGTGCTGCAGTTGATTATTCTCATTCTCTCTTTTGGCTGGCTATTTTTTTATAAAGTGTTGACACATTTAAGAGAGTGAGAGAGCTAGCAGCAGCTAGAGTCTTATATGCACATAGAATCCTATGCGCGGCCGAGAGCACCCCTTTTATAATTCGTATTTTCGAGTGTCTGTGTAGGTGATTTAAAGTGTTCTAGAAGTCATTTTGTGAACTTTCTGGATCCTGGGGGCTGATCATCGTGTAGGAAAAATTTTGCTTTCAGCATCGGCGATTTTAATCACCCTAGCAAGGAGTTCTTTATGTGTGTTTTTCTCTCTGTTTTGTTCTATCTCATTGTAGCGTCTACGAACGCAAAGAGAGGAACATTTTCAGCTTCTTGTTGTAGTTTCATTTTATTTGATGTTGGTTTGTAACCTGTTCTATATAGTGCTAAATTGGAGTTCTGTGTTACTAGAGGGCAAACTAGCTTTGCGTGAATCTCTGTACACCAACAACAACTTTAGGATCTACCAGGGTGAGGACTTTTGGGTCTTGCATGAATCTTTGTTCCTGTCCAGGATCTCTCCTTCTTTTGATCATATTTCGGGACTAACAATCTTAAAGAAATATCCGAGTAAGATAGAGAATCGTCCAAACCTTCTCGATACAAGTTTTTGTAAACTTGAGAAGTTTGACGGCGAATACTACAACATTTGCAAGAGAAATAACATTTTTGAATCTTCAACTTGTCAATGTTACATATGTGTTATTTGATTCTCAACCTACCATTCCTGAAGATGGAGTGATCTTGCAGTTGGCATTGCACTTGACACACTCTCCAAGTAGAAGAAAGACAAGGACTTTTATAGGTTGTTAATCCTCAATGCGATGGATGACTCTATTATAGAGTCCTATAGTAAGAAGGAGAAATCAAGGGATGTCTAAGAATCTCTTGAGAAACACTAAAAGACTGACAAGAAAATATCTAAAATCAATCTCATTGAAAAGTTCTTCACTTTGCAATTTGAAGAAGAGAAGGTGATGCTGCCACAAATCAAAGAACTTTTGAAGATGTAGCAGAAACTGGAGGAAGAAGGGATAAAGCAGGAAGACAAGTTAATGGTGAAGGCTATTGTAGAAGCATGGAAAATCTGGATCCATGCGCCCCACATTCGACTAAAAAGAAACCAGGCCGCAGGATGACCAAGCCATAGAGAAAAAGCTGCATCCATGCGTCCCAAATATTTGTCGTCTAAAGGCCTGACACCAAGATTACATCTGACATAGAATCCTGACAAAAATAATTTTCGGAACGTTTCAGAAAATATGAGCACACTAAGCGACAAGAAGCTCTCGTGAGACTAATAATAACTTTTGACAAGCATACAATGCCACTTGTACGGGGCCTCATGCGTTCCAGACTCCATGTGTTCCATCCGACTCTAGCCCTTTATGTTCTAGACTCCATGCGTTCCATGTGACTCTGGCCCTCTATGTTCCAGACTTCATGCATTCCATGCGACTCTGGCCCTCCGCTTTCAAGACTCCATGCGTCTCTGGCCCTATACATTCTAGACACCATGCGTCCAATGCATCTCAGACTCATTGCGTCCAACGTGGCAAGGTTTTCTGAGATAAAATCTTTTTGTTGCGATTCTCTACAACTGAATACGGACCACGTGTCATGCTGACCAAGTCACGTAAACAAAAGACAAGAATCGTCGGGATCTCCAGAAATAACAAATTTTAATATAACGTCCATATGGCATCTTGCCCTGGATTCTACCCATACTATGCCCCCACAGTTGCAACCACATTATGTTGAATGAGCCTCCTGCGGCCACAAAACAGAGGCACAGACTGACAAAGCCAGATACGTATACCAGAGTACTTTATACCCCGAGATACGGTAACGGCTGTCTAGACATGTGAAGGTTCACTCTACAATCCAACAGGCATTCCTGGGTCAAGAGTACTAGTTGTCTCAATCTCAAGCAAGCAATAAGTACAAGAAGTATAATCACCGAACATATAATAGTAAGGCATCCCAAACTATACAAACATAGATGATCATGAAGCTAGTTACCAAAATGAAGAACTAGCATAGTGCAATATTACATGATCAGCTCTAACTATAGTCTAGAATATGATTTACATGTAGGCCCGCAGGCTAGAATGTCAATTACCAAAACATGAGCTAAAAACGTGCTTGGTGGCTAAATGCCTCAAAAGTATAAGTACAAGATCAAGTGGGTGATAAAGAAGAAACTTACTCAAGTCATCGGGTGTTCCTCGTATTCACCATTTGGAGACAGGATGTACGGGAGATCTTGCGGTGTTACTCCAAAATCTGGCCATACAAAACCAGTAGGGTCAGACCCCAAAATAGCAAAGTACCACAAGGGAGCCAACGTAGGAACTAAAACCAGCATGCAAACATTCAATAGCATAAGAAAATATAAATAAGAGCAATATGTAAATAAGCAGTTAAGCAGTTCTAGAATCAATAACAGGTACAGTTCAGGATTAGTAGCTGGGTGATCCAAGACAAGACAAGACTAGAAACACATGCAATCACGACAAAATATGACCTACGGCTTACTACCATTAACTAACTAGGGTTATCCCAATCCTGGTTACTAACAAATGCAGTTGAGATTCCATACAGCCATATGCCCTGCAGACTATCCAGGTTATCCAGACGTAAGAGTACATAACATAGATTAATTAAGTATAAAGTATTTTTCTGGTAAATTACAACACTCGACGGTGTGCTGGAAGTGTGTCCATTTCAAAGGAGAGCTCCAAATCCATCAGGTGTCGCCTTGGATACCGGGATTGCATGTAGCTAGAAAATCTTTCTAGATGCTTCTAGATAATTATTCTAGTTATTAACTTAGGAAAGTTATCAAGGATTCCTGACCGTGGTATTCAGGAATCTGTCTTAGACATGATGTAAGACTAGATAATAGCTTGACAAGTATAATCAGGACAGGGACAAGAAAGCAACAAAGGGAGTATAGTACAAGCATTTCAGTTCTGGAGATTCTAGCATGTCAGGTGTGAGCTACGTCGAGCCACTATCAGGTTTATCAGTATATGTCAGGTATCTGGAGTCAAGGATCAAGTTCATTCAATACAAGTCAGGTGCCTGGAGTTCTCAGTTTAACAGTGCCATTATATTCCATGTTTCGGGTATTTCATGTTATGGTGAGTGTCGCATCTAGGTTATAAACAATTAGAAATAATAAGCATCATATGAATTTAACTAATTGGGCCATGCACAAGGAGTAAATAATCCATAAGATAACATATAATGAAGGAAAATATTGCTACTATAAGTGCTACAAGTGTAGGAGATGAGCTGGCCACAGGCAAAAAATTGACAGCATGAATCAAACTGGCCGCATGCAGGAAGCTGGCCTCATGGATCAAGACAAGGTCCACTCCTCGGGACAGGGGTTGAGTGACGGGAATAAATACAAGACCAGAAAGTGACTGAAGTGACTAGAGCGTATCAGAAAAGTGACCGATGTGACTGGCCAATAAAGCATATCAGAGAAAAAAAGATAAATTCAGGGGAAATCATGCCAAGGCAACGCTGAGTCATGCATTGGAAAAGGGACGCATAGCTCGGGGCAGCATAAACAATTTTGGCCACATAGAAAATTTTGGCCGCATGCTCCTCTGGGTCGCATGTAATCAGGAACTTAGAAAAAAAATTCGTTCAAGTTTCATGCATTTGGTCAAGGGTCGCATGTGTAGAGTCAGTCATGAGTCCAACAAGATGGTCGAATGCTGAGTTTGGAGAGAGGAGTCCAGGCCGCATGCAAAGCATGCCGCATTGAGCTCCTTCGTCCCAGAACACCAAGTTTCAGTCATGGAAAAACTTCAAGTCCTGAAAATGTGATTCTCCATAAAATCCTTGTTTCCAGCTCAAATCAAGAGAAGTAAAGTTCTAAATCACTTGACAACAGATGCTCTCTCATATAGAACAACTAGTTTTGGAAAATAATAAGTTTTAAGAGATCAAAGCCATAAAAATATTAAGAACACACTAAACTAAAAATATAGATCTAGTCCAATCAAGCTATCAAAATCGAAAATACCAAGAAGTAAACAGGCATAGGAGTTTATAGAGCACAATATAGACCAATAAAATACAAGAAATCCACAATAAAGTAAAAGTACAAGTTCTCCATCATTGGTAAGATATACTTACCTAGAACCACCACTAACTACTACCACTACTATAAAAGGAAAGGGGAGGGGGAACGGTCCAGGGCTGCTCTCGTCTAGGAAGGAGGGAAGAGGAAAGGAGAAGAAAATAAAAAGAGGAGAAAGTGAAAGAATGGGGAAAAGAGAGAAAGAGAGTGGTTATATATCAAGGGTGGTTAACACTATTAACAAATCTAGAAATTATATAAGAGCAGCTAGAGAAATCAGAAAAATATACGGGAAGCAATATACAGCAATAGAACATATATACAAGATATGAGCATAAAAAATACGCAATAGTGAGATGAGTCTCACAAGGACCTTCTCCGGAGAATGAGTTAATATTGGCCAATAATGGTCGCGGATACTGTCAACTACACAAGGAAGTGTCAAGCGTACCAAATCTACGCTGACTTTATCCACCAATCCTCGAAGTTCCTACACCCGACCGTTGCGTCCTGGCCATTCAAAGCCTGGGGCATGGATATCGTAGGACCGATTAGCCCACCTTCGTCTAAAGGACATCGATTCATCCTCGCTATTACCGACTACTTCTCCAAGTAGGCGGAAGCCGTACCACTAGTTGAAGTAAAAATATCAAACGTGGTCAGCTTTGTCAAGCATCACGTCATATACTGCTTCGGCTTGCCACGAAAGATCATCTATGACAATGGTCTATAGTTTGCAAGCTACGCATTTTATCGATTTTGTGACAAAAACTGAATCCTGAATATAGCCTCAACGACCTACAACCCAACGGCAAATGGTCTAGCGAAAGCATTCAACAAGACCATCATAAAGCTACTCAAGAAGTTCGTGTCATCCAATAAGCACGACTGGAATGAGAAGCAGGGTGAATGTCTCTGGGCCTATCGCACAACGGCCCGGACGCCAATTGGTATCACGCAATTCTCCTTGGTCTACGGGAGTGAAGCGGTCCTCCCCCTCGAGGTCCCAATTCCCTCGCTCCAAGTGGCTCTCTCCAACCGGTTAACCGTCGATGACAATCACTGTCGACGGCTACAAGAGTTAGAAGCACTCGACGAGAAACGTCTCTTAGCTCAACAGCGCATTGAGTTATACCAAGCGCGTCTCTCCGGAGCATTCAACAAACGGGTCAAGAAGAGAACTCACCGGGTGTGTGACCTCATCTTGACAGAAAGAAAGTCAATGGTTATGACCCACAAGACGACCAACAAGTTCTAACCCAAATATGAAGGCCCATTCGTCGTAGAATCTGTATTCTCCAACGGCGCCTACCGACTGGCAAAACCCAATGGTGACTTGCACATGATGCCCATCAACGACAAGTTCCTGAAAAAGTAATATTTTTAAGGCTAGGCTTGTACTTCTTTCAATCCCCAGAAGGACATCAAAGACGTAAGGTGACCCTCACAGCATAAAAAAGATTGGCATTTTGTAGTTCCCGTTCATAGTGCTTCAGCACCCTTCGGGTCAACCGATACCACAAGGGACTGTAATGGGCCCAGCCAAGAGTCCTTAATTGACCAGAAGGATAACCTCCTTTTTTGGCCACTTGGTGGAGGAACGTATCTGCAACGTAAGAGTTGAGGTTTGGCCCTAAGTCGCTCTTGACAACCCTCGGTGCCAACCTGAGAGAAGAATATGAAGGTGACTCCTTATGATAAGAGAAAGTCCCCTTGCTCAGACTTGATCTATTCCGGTTGTTACCCATAATGTCTCTTCGTTGCTCAGGCGTTGAGTTCCAGTTCATCTTTCCTTGGCATATTACTACGCGAAAGTCCGATAAAGGCATATGACGCTCGAAAGGGGCACTGACATCCTTGCCCCACAGTGGGTAAAGGTCCAGTTCTCCTTTTCCTAATTCTGAAACAGAGGTGGTCATCGCATCCCCAAAATGAAAGTAGGATTTCTTGAAAGCGTAATCCTGCCCGACAGCTCTTTTTCCTGTATTCATCTGGCTTTGAAGATAAAACTCGCTCTGGCCAGCAATCAGCTTTTGCCTCTCGGATGGAAACTCCTATATAGTTGGACTTGCAGGGAGGCGGTCAAAGCCATAAAGTTCATACTCAACGGGACCCGCTCGGGGTTGAGAATCAACTCACCAGAAGGAGTAGCAGGCAAGTTCACTGCAAGAACATAAAAGAAGCACAAATTAGCACATATGCCAAAATATCGTAATGAGAACCATGCGTGTCATCCACACAAGGCGCATACTAGATTTGTGCAAAGGAGGGTTATCACCATGCGACATATCCACATTTTTTGTATCACAGGACTATGAATCCATTACGATAGGTCGTGTGGAAAGTCTGCGCATTCAGGCGACAAGACATGGGAAAAGGCCGCTTATGTCTCTTCATCCATGCGACAAACCATACAAGTAATTTCTCAGAGTCCTCAGTTGTCTTCGTCCCCAGAGGAAACCCTACCTTTGACGAGATTTTGCACATTAGAATGAATCTTAGGGGAGCCACCCTCGACGGCGGGGGTCTTCCCCCTTCCTGTACCCTTCTTCTTTGGGCCCGAAGCCTCAGTAGCTAGGCCCTTGCCCTTGGTAGCCGTGGAAGAAGGAGATCGGGATGCCATGGTATTCGTCGACGAGAACATAAGAAAATTGCAGCAGTGGAGGAAGAAAATTAGATAAAGAAGCAAATAGTCTATTTCTTTGTCGGCTCCTCTTTTATAGCCCAAACCGTCTCAGTCCACGTGGAAGCCTAGGATGAGAATGGCGCTTGAAATTTTGATCCACCGTTATCCATGAGTGAACCATCGCCTCGGGCTTCACGTTGAGAGAGGGCTTAAAAGCCCAAAAATTCTACTCAAGGATCAAGTCGAATCCTGCATTAAATGGAGATTTGACAGCCTGACAAAGACTCGTCCATGCGACCCGCCATCCAGGCGGCACAAAGTTATCTCCTTCATGCTTCTTATTCAAAGTATCCCAAACTTATCAGTTTGAGAACTTTGAAGGGGGTCTTGTAGAAGCATGAAAAATCTGGATCCATGCATCCAACAACTATACGCCCCACATTCGACTCAAAAGAAACCAGACCGCAGGATGACCATGTCGCAGAGAAAAAGCTACATCCATGCACCCCAAATATTTGCCGTCTAAAGGCCTGACACCTAGATAACATCTGACACAGAATCCTGACAAAAATAATTTTCTGAATGCTTCAGAAAATGTGAGCACACTAAGCGACAAGAAGCTCTCGTGACTTTGACAAGCATGCAATGCCACGTGTACGGGGTCTCATGCGTCCCAGACTCCATGCGCTCCATGCAACCTTGGCCCTCTGTGTTCCAGACTCCATGTATTACATACGACTTTGGTTCTTTGTGTTTCTGACTCTATGCGTTTCATACGACTTTGGCCCTCTGTGTTCCAGATTCTATATGTTCCATGCGACTCTGGCCCTCTGCTTTCCAGACTACATGCATTACATGTGTCTCTGGCCTCATGTGTTCTAGACACCATGTGTCCCATACGTCTCAGACTCATTGCGTCCAACGTGGCAAGGTTCCCTGAGACAATATTTCTGTTTCGATTTTCTCCAACTGAATGTGGACCATGTGTCAAGTTGACCAAGTCACGCAAACAGAAGACAAGAACCGTCGGGATCTCCAGCAATAACAAATTCTAACAAAATGTCCATGTGGCATTTTGTCCTGGATTTAACCCAAAATATGCGCCCACAGTTGCAACCGTATTCTGTTGAAGGAGCCTCCTGCAACCACCATACATAGACACATGCAGCACCTATGACCCATCAGCGTAATGGCTATAAATAGGAGCTACTTGGAAGTTCCAAGGGTCATTTTTTTTCTGCTTCAGAGAGAGACCACACCCTTCCAGAGAGTTATGTACGTGCACACAAGCTCAGGAGAGAGAAGAGAAAAGAGCATCATCGTTACCTCGTCAGACCGTTAACGGAGTAAAAAAACCACCATAGCGCTCTATCTCTATCGTCACACTACCCAGATTAAATATTGTACTTAGAACTTCTGCTTAGGAATTCTTTGAACATTTGTTTGTTATTAAATGAAAGTGTACCTAAACTCAGTTGTAATGGCGAACAACTATCGTCACCAAGATTCCTCCAGAGTGGATCAAGTTCATAACAGACATATATCGCAAGAAGATGGTGATCCAGCTTGCGGATCTTCTTCACTGGATTCACATTGAAGATGAAGCCATGAGACAATTGAAAATGGACTCTCTGTTCAAAAAATTGGCTAAGGCGAACATGGTATATTCTGGTGATCCTAAAGGAAAGAAGAAATTTTCCTACAAGAAGAAGAAGATTGACTTTAATCAGCTGAAAGTGAAGTTGAATCAATTCAAACCAAGATCAAAGGCTAAAGTGACTTGCTACAACTGTGGCAAGAAAGGTCACTACAAGAATGACTGCAGGTCCAAACATAAATCGAAAGAGCAAGGTGAGCTTAAACATGTTACTATGATTGCGCAGGTTGAGCCACATGGTATGGACATAGACTAGTGGGTGAAGATTGGTGCATCTCGTCACGTGTGCTCTAAGAAGGATTTGTTCACCAAGTACGAGCCTACCTTTGATAAGGTCTCAATGACAAACAAGTCCTAAGCTGCAATTCTATTGATCGGAACGGTAGTGTTGAAGCTGAGTTTGGGGAAGTCACTTACACTGGAGAAAGTGAAACATGTACCAATGATTATCAAGAATCTGATATCAGAAAGTCTGTTGGTCAAATCAGGCTTGAGTATGGACTTCGATGCTGGTTAGATGATGATGTCCTACAAAGGATCATACTTTTGGAAGGCTTTCTGTACCGATGGTATATTCAAAATATATCTTGTAACTCCTTCTATTAGTATCAATGCAGTCACTTCTTCTGATTATTCTTTTAAGTTATGGCACTACAGATTAGGACCTGTGCATTGTAAACGCATTAACAAGATATCTAGTCTAAGCCTTATCTCCAAATGTGGGGGTAAGGATATGGAGAAATATAAAGTTTGTGCACAGACAAAGATCGTCAGAAAGCTATTTAGAAGGGTGAATTGAAGCACAGATCTTCTAGAGTTGGTGCACTATGATATCTGTGACTTCAAGAAATTCTTCACGAAAGTCGGGATGAAGTATTGTATTACTTTCATCAACAATTTCTTAAAGTATGCATTCGTATATATTCTCAAAATGAAAGATGAAACATTAGGGACATCAAGGCTGAAGCTGAGCGTCAAACCGGACAATAGCTCAAGAGACTCAAAAGCGATCGAGACGGTGAGTATAGTTTATTAGAATTTGCATTGTTCTGCAAAGAACATAAAATTGTCGATGAAACGAGTACTCTATATTCTCTCCAATCCAATAAAATTGTAGAAAGGAAGAATAAGACGCTAACAGAGATGATGAAATCGATGTTGTTGACTGCATGACTTCAAAAGTGCTTCTGGGGAGAAGCTACTCTTATGGCTATGTTTATTCTGAATAGAGTGACATTCACGGCATCTGACATTACTCCTCATGAACTTTGGTTCAAGGTCAGATCCAACTTGAATGTCATTCGAGTGTGGGAGTGTCTGGTGTATGTGAAGCTTTTGGACCTCAAGATTCAGAAGCTGGGAACGAGGACTACGAAGACCATATTTCTGATGCTCAGAGGTTCCTTGACATTGAATCAAATCATATCATTGAATCTTGCGACATAAAGTTTTTTGAAGTCAAGCTTGCTTGGAACAAGAACATTTTTCTCGCGGATGTTCTAGAGAATATTGCTAGCACCGAGTAGGAAAGTACTTCCAAGGGAGATATGGTCCAAGGGGAGGTTGTCAGTGAAGAGGCAACAATTAAACCAGAACTCGCTAAGCTAACAAAAAAGAGAGTAAGGTGGTCGAAAAACTTTGGAGAAGTCTTTGTTACCTATCATGTGGAAGCTGATCCACTTACCTATAATGAGGCAATGAAGACTAGTGACGTTGTCTTCTGGAGGGAGACTGTCAATGACGAGTTTGACTCGATAATTCTAATAATACTTGGAAGTTGGTCGATATTCCTGAAGGAGCCAAACCTATCGGATACAAATGGATCTTCAAAAAGAAGATGAAGTCCAATGGAACCGTTGATAAGATCAAGGCTAGGTTGGTTACCAAGGGGTTTCTCAAAAGCAGGGAATTGATTACTTTGACAACTATACTCCTGTTGCGCGGATGATGACTCTAGGATATTGATTGCTCTGGGTGATATTCACAGATTGGTGATTCATCAAATAGACGTTATAACTTCATTCCTGAATGGCGATATGACTGAAGAAATTTACATACAACAACCAAAAAGTTTTGTTGTCAAGGGTCATGAAGACAAAGTGTGCAAGACGGTAAAATATCTAAATGGTGTGAAGCAAGCTCCCAAATTATAACACGAGAATTTTGACAAATTCGTCAGGTTAAATAGCTACAAGGTCAGCGACACTGATAAGTGTGTTTACACGAAGTTCGCTGGCGATGGAGGTGTCATCGTTTGTCTCTATATGGATAACATGCTAATCTTGGACACAGATGTAGAATATGTCACTAGAACAAAGATTTTTCTCTCCTTCAAATTCAGTATGAAGGACATGGGAGATGCATATGTTATCCTAGGGAATAAGATAATCTGGACGAAAGCTGGGCTTGTTCTATTACAAGATCACTACGTAGAAATGATGCTCACATGATATAGATAGATCAATACTCCTTACAGGTGTGACAAGAAACTGAAGCCTAATACGGGAAAATATGTCAGATAGTTAGAGTACTCGAGCATCATCGGGAGTTTGATGTATGCTATGAATACCACCAGACCTGACGTAGCTTTTGCTATGGGGATGCTGAGTCAATTCACGAGCAATCCAGATATTAAACAATGGAAATGTGTGAAGTGGTTTATGAGATATCTTAAGAAGACTCAGAAGTTTGCACTTTCCTACAGCGGTTATCCAACAGTGGTAGAAAGCTTCAGTGATGCTATCTGGTGCTTAGAAGAAAAGAGCGCATGATCCACATGAGAATATATTTTCTCCATATGTGGGGATGCTATATCGTGGAAGTCAAAGAAGTAGAGTATGCTCTTACAATCGTCTATGGAGTCTGAGTTCTGTGCACTAGCAGCTGCAACATATGAAACAGAATAGTTTTAGGAGATCATGTATGATCTGCTAATAATTTATGTGCAAATTCTTTTGTACCGATATACTACGACAACCAGGCAGCTATAGAGGTGGCATATAATAATCTCTTCAATGGTAAGAAGAGGACTGTACATCTTTGGCACAAAGCACTAAATGATCTCATCAAGACTGGAGTTATTGCAGTGGTGGATGTTCAGAGCCAGGAGAATCTTACGAATGCGTTCAAAAAAGACCTTAAGCGTCAGGTGGTCGAGGTCACAGTAAGAAAAATGGGCTTGAAGGACCTTTGTTATCGAGTCTTTGTAATCCTACCATAAATTTGTATGCTATTAGTTCAAAGAAAAATCTACTAGGTATTTAGCTTTTGGTTCAAGGAAGAATCATTAACTGGTAAAATAATAGGTACAGTACGTAGTCCTTTGGGATATTATGGGATACGTACCAAGAACCACTGCGGTCTACTATTTATTCTTTATATAGAACAAGTCATGTGGAAGGATTGTAACGATTCTCTTCGCGCAATCCGGAGAGCCGATTCAAACTATGCAAGTATAGCGACCCACCCGCCTAGCTCGGTGAGATGACTCGCTTGATTCTAAGCCATTCAGACTTGGCCTTCAGAAGATGTTTAGACTTAGACTTTTCAGAGACGCGCTCGGAGTCTCGCTCGGTCGATATAATTTATCGCTATGGTGGGTGGCTCCGATGAATCTATCTCTGATTAGCTTGCACACTTAAGAAATAAATGTTATATATTAGTCGCTAGGTGATACCCACTGCATGCTAATAAGAGAGACGAAAACACATAGCTAAGGAAATAATCATGCCTTATCATTTGTATATAACATGGAAATTCTACTTGCTATCTATGTAACCTAGCATATTGAGTTACATGAAGTAGTTTCTTATAGTATGCAACAAAGTAGTTCTTATTTACACATCAATTTACCGCACCACACGGAGTGCAATACAGAGAAAGAAGTGAGTCATGTTGCATATATAGGCGGGAAGACTATCCAGTAGTCTTCCCGAGTCAAAAAACGGAAGCAAGAAAGTTCTCGGGACGTTCAGGTCACCGAGGCTGCCTCCGAATCAGGGAGCTGCGTAGAGATGAAAGAAAACATAGCACGAAGTCCTCAGATAGTAGAAACCGAGCATGAAGTCCTCGGATAGTAGAGAAGTGAGAAAGAAGTTGCATGGTCACAAACAACTTGTTGCCCACAAGGAAGATAGTTCTCGACCGATATCCGGGACACCAGAATCGAGTCAGCCCGGGAGAACTATACTAGCTAAAATTTTAGTGCGATTTTTAGCTAAAGTAGTAGTAGGCAAGTTCGGACGTCCAACAAGGTTAGCTACCGAGCTGGAAAGACAGCCGACTCATTGGATGGTCCGGGACGCCTAGTAAGGTTAGCTACCGAACTGGGAAGACAGTCGTTCAATCCAATATGGCTTGCAGAGACGGTGATCTTTCATATAGATAAGTCATGCATGCATAACGGCAATCCACGTATAGGAGTAGAGAAGCACAGAGGAGTTTGGTACACGATATCCTCTATATTAGAGAATAGATGCATGGCAAACTTAGTTGTTAGAGTAAATCATGTCTGTGGCAGAGACACGTTCTAGACAGTTCGAGTTTATATAGATGTTTATTTTATTTTATAGTATATACTTGATATCATTGTTGCGTATGACAGGGAAGACCGAATGGTAATTATGGGTAAGTCGATATTCATAAATTATTGTGAGACACTCTGAGACACGAGTATTCATTACATTTATTATGCCATGAAACTGATTCTAAGGCAAGACTAGAAAGACAACAAAATAAGCTGGTGCAGATAATAAATAAATGTGTTTGGTTTTGTTGAGTGGGAGAGAAGCCTCCCCACCATTGTATTTAATGTATTGATACCACAAAATTGCTTGCAGGGTACGAGAGTACTCGTTCAGTGTAGAGTTTCCTTCATGCGCTAAGGCATAGAGTTCGTTCTGGAGTCTTGGAGCATTGCGGCCAGAGCTGAAGCACCTATACAGGACATAATATATTAGAACATCGTCTATTATATCATTCCAAAGTTGTAAGTCATTTTTTATTTTGAGAGAGAGCATGAGGGATTGTAATATTTGGTCTAACGCCGTTGTAACCTTTGTTCTATATCAATAAAAGAGCTTCGTTTTATGTCATACTTGTGTTTGTTCAATTTCTGCTATTTGGGGACCATCTGTGCGACTCTGTGGCTTAGCGATCCATTCAGCCGATTTTGGTGCTTACCTTCCGTGGGCACAACTTAGGCTCGTGCAACATCATACTCATGCAAGGACGTTCGGCCCTCTGGAGCCCGGACGTAACAAGGATGGATTCGATGCCTTAATAAGTTCTCAGGAAGAGTGAATGTTACAAGGGATTAGTATCCCATGCTACAACGGCATGACACCACGATGAGTTGAGCATTGGTTGTGGTCCATGTCACAGCCGCAATATCACCGCATATAGGTAGGTAGCCTAATGCTGAAAGATTGGGAATTGTAGCACAACACTAATAAAAGGCTGGTGCCATAATGCTATAGTGGGTGACACCACAAGAGGTTGCGAACCTCGACTGCGAGCCATGTCAAAGCGGCGTAGAACCACACAAAAGTGCAAGGCTTCATGCTAGGATTTAGTATATCACTACTAAGAGGCATGTGACCTCATACTACAGTGGATGACACCACTAAGAGGTTGTAGACCTCAGCTTCGATCTATGTCACAGTTGCGTAGTACCGTACGGAAGCACAAGGCTTCATGCTGGATAATATTAAACTCTCTAAGAAGAACTCACCTAAGTGTATTGACAGAGATATAGGCCCTCTTGAGGTGAAGGTTGTAGACACCCAAGATACATATACCGATACCAGGTCAATATAGGACCTTTAACGTACGACCAGAGACATAGCTGACGTCATTATGTGAGTAGAAAAAATAACAGCTTTGGTGCAGAATTCAAGACTTAGTCCATTTTGTATCGTATTGTTTGTTGACATTGTAAAAAAAATAAGTATTTTTTTATTTATTTGCAAATTGACAAAGAGTACAAAAGAAATCCTATACAAGAGAATCTAAGTACAAAAAGAAAGATCTGGGCAAGTGTTACGGTGGAGATCGAGCACTACAGCGACTTCATTTCTCCGTTGACGATCTGGGACCAAGGGGGTCGACGAGGCTTCGGTGGCGCTCTGTATCCTTCTCTTGTAGAGACGACTAGCTTTGCTTACTTATTCTTTTACGTGTGGGTGTATGGATCTCTCGATGCTTTGCATGTGGGAAAAAAACCTCTATTTATAGCCTTCAATAAGGCATTCCGTAGGCGCATGTACGTGAATTGCATGGAGCATGACACTGCAGGCGCATGAGAGTTGGCAGGATCATAATAGCGCATGACACTACGGGCGCATGATACACTTAGATACATAGGGGCGCAGGGCACTGCGGATACATGAGACACCTAGATGTAGGTGGATGCATGCCACTACGGGCACATGAGACACCTAGATGTAGGAGGGCGCATGGCACTGTGGACGCATGAGACTCCACTTAGACTGTTGGCGCATTGGCCAGAATCCTTGAGGTGCAAGGAGTTAGACTACTGAGGCGAATCATTATGACTACTGAGGCACAACATTATGGCGCATGAAGCAAGGTCTCTAGGGCACATGGATTCTACAAGACCCCCTTTAAAGTTTCTGAATTTTAAAAATTTATAAGTTTAAATTTCAGAATACTTTGAACAAAATCATGGAGGATATAGGTGTAGGAACTACGTTGGCACACGTGTACAAGCCTCCTTATGTTTGGCGCATCCACGGAGTATTTTTCTTTCACCGTAGCGCGTTGCTTGGCGTATCTGGATGTTGGGCGCATGGAGTAGCCTGGCTAAGCGCAGCAGACTTCTAGGGACGTTGGACTGTTGGAGTGTTGGACGCAGCGGAATGGAGAGAAGATTCATTCTTTGACCCTTAGGTTCATTCCGCAGTTTCAGCGCCTAGTCAATAATATCTTACCTCCTATAAATAAAGGGCTTTAGGGATGAAGAGAATAATGTGTTTATCTCTTCGCCTCATGTCTCTATTGCAATTGAGCGCGGGGAGGCCCATCGAGCGGTTCGTCGACTCTCTCCCTCTGATGGTCGATTACCTGTCGGCCGTTGGCGAAGGTATGGAGCACTCTTTTCTGGGTTACTCTGGCACTGTATGAATCTCTCGGCCCGACGTGCAAGGTTGTAGCCGAAGGACTTCGTCTTGAGGATGCGCTGATGACGAGGATTATTTCTCGGCAGCATAGGTAAAGTTGTCCTTGAACACGCACCTGAGGCATGCGCCAAAATTTGATGTGCGATCCCGCAACGGGGCATATTGGCCTCTGTATTACGACAACCACCTTGGAACTGTGGCGGTAGTACGCCTTAACATTGATGCGCATGAAACTGTTGATGCTTTTGCGCAGCTTCTCTGGATGATCTGCTGCTTGGCGCATGTCACTGATGCGCGCTTTTATACGGTCTTGCAATTATTCTAACTTTGGTGTGTTCGTTTATTCAGGAACTATCTCGGACTGCTCTGAATATGATGGAGCATGGAAGAATATCATAGTCACCATTGTTCATGGTGAACAGGCATATTATCCGGAGGATTGTCCGCGATCTTCCAACCTAGCTCACTGTAGCTTCTCTCCATATGCGGTCATGATGTGTTGGGTGGATCTCGGGTCGAGTCATGACGGCCTATCTGAGTGGAAGCGGCGAGACTAGTTATCCCAACAGGAATTTTTAGTCGCGTCCTTTCAAATGATAGAGTTGGCCTACAACGGCTCAGCTCTGTGTTGCGAGCTCCCTTGCTATCCAACGGTATGGATTTATTTCTCGCACTGAGGAGTTTACTTAAGTGATGGCCCAGAATGCATTGAGCTGCCATTTTTACACGCGTTGGTACCAGAAATAGCATAGCAGGGGTCACCTTCTTTTCAAATGTACTCATGATCTTGAATATTAATAAAAAAATCCTTAAATGTAATGGACTTATATATGTACTCATGATCTTGAATGAAAATTTTGCCTCCCTTCCTGTTTAGAACTTTTTTCGTTGCTATAGATATCGCGATTTGTGAGTACTATATTAGAGGTATTATGGATGTAGTACGACGTTATAATAGCGATAATGCCAAGCCCTATCAGAGTTAATATGTATATGATAGGTTAGATTAGTTCCATTAAGTAAGTTTGGTGGGTACACCATCTGCGATGGTAGGGATATTGTAGTGTAGGACCAATAGCTCAGGCAATGAGTCAGACGTAGTGTGGATGTAACTGCCTTCTTTTCTTGGGGAACACGAACAGTTTATAGTTCAGAGGTGAACTACTTGCTTTGTAGAAATTTGGTGGAGATATCAATCAAAAGGGACAAGTCAGAGGTAATATGGACGTGATTGTCTTCTTTGACGAAAATAATGACTTACAATTCAGAGGTGATGTGGACGTGAACCATTTTTTCTTAGAGGAGTTTCGTGGATCCGTTATCCATTGCGCACTCGGGACTACCGGGTATGTATGTTATAGATTGGTTGTAAGTAGTACACTTTTATGTCCCTTTGCTAGAGTTTTTTTTTCATGCCAAGCTTTAGACATAGTATTTCTTTAGGAACTCGTCGTTGATTGACATCATGAGAAAGTCACCGTTAAGCTTAGCTAGCCTGTATGTGCCACTGGAGTAGACCGTCTCTACCACAAAGGGACCTTCCAACTTGGGTTGGAATTTTTTTATTTTTTTGTGGGTCATGATCATTGGTCTTATCACTCCTAGAACAAGATTGCCGACTTGGAAAATCTTTTCCTTCACTTTTTTATTAAAGGCGCCAGAAACCCGAGCTTGATATAGCTCAATACGTTGTTGAGCCAGGAGACATTTTTGTCGAGTGCCTCTAATTCCTGTTGGCGTCGCCGGTGGTTGTCTTCATCGGTCAGCTGATTGAAAAGTTCCACCCGAAGGAAAAAAATTTGGGTCTCCAAAGAAAGTACAACTTCGCTTCCATAGACCAAGGAAAATGGCGTACTGCCAGTCGGAGTTTGGACTGTCGTGCGATAGGCCCATAGACATTCACCCAGCTTCTCATTCTAGTCATGTTTGTTAGTTGAAACAAACTTTTGAGTAGCTTGATGATCGTCTTGTTGAATGCTTCGGCTAATCCATCCATTGCTGGATTATAGGCGGTTGAAGCTATATTTTGGATTTGAATTTTATCGCAAAACCAGAAGAAAGTGTGGCTTACGAACTGTGGACCGTTGTCATGAATGATTCTGCGGGGTAAGCCGAAGTGATAGATGACATGATGTTTAAGAAAACTGATCACGTTGGATGTCTTTACTTTCGTGAGTGGAACTGCTTCTGTCCATTTGGAGAAGTAGTCTGTAATAGCTAGGATGAACCGATGCCCCTTAGACGATGGTGGACTAATCGGTCCTATGATATCCATCCCCCAAGCTTCAAATGGCCAGGATGCAATGGTAGGGTGTAGGAACTCCGAGGATTGGTGGATGAAGTTCGTATAGATTTGGCACATTCGACACTTCCTTGCGTATTCGACAACGTCTGCCACCATTGTTGGCCAGTAATAGCCCATATGTCAGAGACAGTCTTGAAGTTTAGGGCCAGGTTGGTAAGCACCACAAACACCATCATGAGCTTCACAGAGATCTTGTTTTGCTTCTACGTATGATCGACATCGTAACAGAAGCCCGTCATAGGAACGATGGTACATTATTTTAGTGGCTGTATCCTAATAGAATTGCAGGGAGCATCTTCTAATGGCAGTGGCCTCCTTCGGATTATCCAGAAGGATCCCATAGACTGTGAAGTCTATAAATGTGAGTCTCCAATCTTTGATAATGGTATCGGAGTCCATAGAGTGGCTTAGTTTAAAGCACAAGTTGCTCTTTGGACAAACTAGTTCTCGACCCGCCACTGTGACTAATAGATGGGTCTTGATTGGAGTCGCCAAAGAGGCAACAAAGCCGACGAGTGCGTCAACTTCGATATTTTACAGCCGCGATACATGTTCTATGAAGAACTCCGTGAAAGTAAAAATCATGTCAACGACAGCCTAATAGTAAGGGAGTAAATCCTCGTGTCTGACTTCGTACTCGCCGCGGACTTAACTGACTATTAATTTGGAGTCTACATAGGCTTTCAAGTAGTCAACCTCTAGCTGTTTGGCAAACTGAAGCCAAAAAATGAGAGCGTTGTACTCTGCCACATTGTTGGAACACGACTTCATCAGCGAATATGCGCGATAGATGACCAAGTCGTCAGGAGAAATTAGCACTATCCCCACTCCGACCATGATGTTACCTTTTGGTCCCATTCTGGAAGCATCATCGAAGAACATTCGCCAAACTAATCCTCCCATTATGATAGTGTTTGAGTCTAATACCTCTTCGGGGATTCCATCATAAAGTTTTGAAGTTTCCTACACCAGATAAGCTGCTAGAAAGTCGGCCAAGGCTTGGCCCTTGACAGCCTTCTACGGGACGAACAACATATCGTAGGGTGAAAGCAGGATTGCCCATGTGGCCAGGCGAGAGTTAAGTGATCCAGGTTTGGTCATCAGGACTCTGAGGGGGTTCACTTGAGATATCACATGTATGGTTTGCCATGTCAAGTAATGGCGTATCTTTTGGACGACAAACACTAGAGAAAGATACCCTTTCTCGACCAGATTATATTTGTGTTCGCCGATCATAGTTCTGCTGAGGTAGTAGATAGCTTGCTCGTAGCCTTCTTCGTTATTTTGAGCGAGAAGAGTACCGAAAGAATGATCCATTTCATGGAAATAGAGTAAGAAGGGATTTCCTATGACTGGAGCCACAAATACCGGGGGGTTCGTGAGATACTTCTTAATATCATCAAATGCTAGCTGACACTCCTCTGTCCAGGCGAAAGAGACCCCTTTTCTTTATGAGCTGAGTAAAGAGTCGACATCATTCGAAGAGATTGGCGATGAACATCATGATGTATGCCATCCTTTCTTGTAAACTACGGAGTTCTTGCAGGTTCTTCGGAGGGTGCATATCCAGCACAGCCTTGGTTTTCTCAGGGTCAATATGAATACCCTTTGAGGTTATAATAAAGCCCAGGAACTTTCCACTGGAGACCTCCAAGAATGACTTGGTAGGGTTCATCTTGAGCTGATGGGCTCGCTTAGTTCGAATACCATCTTCAGATCATAAAGATGATCATCTTGGAATCGGCTCTTGACAGCAATGTCATCAACATAATATTCTACTGTCTTACGCAAGTGGTCACGAAAGATATGCTCATGGTGCGTTGGTATGTGGCATCTGCATTCTTCATACCAATGGGTATTACTGTATAACAATATACCCCTATTGGTGTCTGGAATGACGTGTGTTTCTTATCATCCAAAAATATTTCGATCTGAATGTAACCCAAGAACTCGTCCATAAAGGACATACGCTCAAAGCCATACGTGTTATCGATCATCACGTCTGTTATTGGGAGAGAAAATTTGTCCTTTGGGCAAGCCGCATTTAAATCACAAAAGTCTATGCAGACTCTGATTTTGCCATTCTTTTTAATGATAGGGACGACATTAGCTACCTAGTCTGGGTGTTATTCTTCTCGAATGAAGCCACTTGCTATTAACTTATTTACTTCAGCTTCGACAGTGTTCATAATGTCCAAACAGAACCGTCGTTGCTGCTGCTTCACAGGCTTGGCGTCTGGTAGGATATTGAGGTTGTGTACCACTATGCATGGATCAAAGCCTGGCATGTCCTTGTAGTTTCATGCGTAGACGTCAATTTATTCACTTAGCATCTGGACAAGGGATTCGCACTCTTCTGTCGAGATATTTTTACTAATAAAGATGGATTTAGGAGCTACATCGTCGGCCAAATCTACTTGTATAACCGCGTCTTCAGTAGGAGGCTCCCGTTGCTCGAAATATAATTTCCACATGGTTTTTATTTTCTGAGCCTACTATTCTATTTCAAAGAGTTCGATTGGATGCTCGTCGTCCTCTTCTGGATCCGCTGATGCCATATTACTGGACAACGCTTGTTTGAGTACCTCTCTGATGCTAATGTCAGAGTCCCAGGCGGAAGATCACGAAGAATGAGACTGCGTGTCATCTTCTTCCTTCGAGCCCACGGGAGTGGTAGGAGGAGTGATATACCCTAAACCATGGTCGGTTAGTTGGTAATACGTCTCTGGTTTGCCTTTTGGGGCAAAGTGATACAGTGGCAGTCGTCGACCTTTGCCATAGTTTAGGCCTTGGCCGCTCTTCAGATCATATTCCATTTTCTGGACAATATACTTAATCTGGATGCTGTAGCGGTGAAGTTGCATTCTACAACTTTTCGGTTCTGGCTCGTCTATAAGGAAGTCCCGATGACCTTCGACTCTTCCGAATATGATAGGTTTGTCTCCTTTTCTTCTTACTAGAATGATGAAGCAGGTACCTTATTTAAGGCTGATTTGATATGCCGAGTGAGTTTTGGCTACTTGCGTATGCTGATGTAGGCCTAAACCGTGCTCCAGAGAGTATGCGGTATTCCACTGTGCTACGATGAAGTAGCTCAAGGACAGACCCTTACTGAGAAAATAAGGCACTTCCTTAAAAGGGATCACGTCATCAAATGATGATGTCTCGGTAGATGTTGCTATATATTCTTCCAACTCATCTTTAGTAGCTACCAGTGACGCTGGTGGTACTGGAGCTTTCCTGCGGAGTTTGACTACCAATAGCTCTGGGATTCTCATTACAGGGGGTTCCTTGTTTGGAAGGTTTCTCAACTCCAAGGCTTGACCACTGGGGATTCATGTTCCTTCTTATGAAGCTTGAAAACCAGAGAAGTGGTTGCGGGAACTGGACGCCCTTTCAGACGAATTATTAGAGTAGTGTCTGAAGCTATAACGGTGTCGACTTTGTCGTCGGCGTCATTGGCACCTTTATCTTAGTGGATTTGTTTGTACAAGGCCGAGTCGGAGTAGTACACCTCGATTCCCTTGAAAGGATCTACGTCAGTGAATTCTGTTTTGACGATGCCATCTTCGTTAACGTACTTCAAGCATTGATGGAGAGTAGATGGAACAATCATATATTCATGTATCCATGGTCACCCAAGTAGGACATTGAAGGATACTTCCACGTCGATGACGTAACACGTCACCTCTGTACGGAGGTCACCGATTTGGCACTTTAGGCAAATTTTGCCAAAAGGGTAGCTTCTTCCAGCGTTGAAGCCGCTGATGGTGGTATTAGTGGCTGCCAGCCGGTGCGTCAGGATTCCCAGGATTTGTAGTAAGCTCTGTAGGATGATGCTGAGGGATGACCCTGGGTCGATATGCATTTGATCCACTTTAATAGCTCTGATGTATCCTGTGTAATACAGGGGACGATTGTGCCTATTATTTTTTAACAACATGTCCTATGAGGAGAATGTTATGATGGAAATTATCCCCATTATACTATTGTAATACCTGCTCCGCATCATTGCGGATAACCGATTCAAACGGCATAAGTGAGATGACCCAACCCAATTTGCTCAGCGAGAAGACTCGTTCGAGGCAAAGTATTCTACACTTGACCCTTCAGGAGTTCAGACTTAGACTTTCAAAGGCACGCTCAGAGTATCGCTCGAACAAGGCGAATCATCGCTAAGGTGGGTGGCTATGATGAATCTGTCTTTTCTTAGCCTGTACACTTAAAAATATGGTCGATACATGTTAGTCGTTAAACGAATCACCCCTTGCATGCTAATAAAGAATACCACACGTCTAGCTAAGGGAATAATACCATCTTATATCTCTTTGCATAGAACATGGAAGTAGATCGGTTGAACGGAATAGTATGCTCGCTTTACAGTTCTTATAACGTCATCCTCGTAGCGTTACTTTTGTTCCTTATATGTTCCTTTAAGTATATTTTTTTATGTCTTGAAATGTTCTTCACATAGATATTACCTCAATATAGAAGCAACACAGATCATGGTTCACTTACCTGTGGAAGAAACACTATCAAAATAGTCATTCCAAGCCAAATAATAGAAACATAAAAAGTCTTCGGGACCGTTTGGTCACCAAGGCAACTCCCAAAATGGGAGCTGCAATAAGTAGTAAAATATCAGCATAAATTGTTCATTGAATAGAACACAGTAGATCATGAGATTTCTGAACGAGTATATGCATTTGCACTGTGTCAAATATTTAGGTTCATTCAAGGCCTTAAAATGTTGCATATAATAAAAGTTTAGTATTGATCGTCAATGGTCATGGACAACCTGTGCACAGGTTTATGGTTCCTGCGGACGGTACGCTGGTCGCACCGGAGCCGGTCCGAACCGGTCAGGAACATTCAGATAGTCGTTTGTTTTGGACGGAAAGGTGTGTAGCGGGGCTCGCTACCTGCGTGTATCCTATTCCCGTGCCGAGACTATAACTTGTCCATGGTGGCTCGTCAGGTCATAAGACCAATTATGTATCATCAAGTATATTGCATACGTGGCGGCAACCCGTGTATGGGCTCGTATGAACTTATGGCAAGTAACGGATGTACGGCGTATTCTGCGTGCAAATCGTTAATTGAACCAAGTAATCTGAATATTTGAACACGTTTAAATAGTCTGAGTATAACATGCCTATACAAGTATAACATGCCGGTGTAAAATGAGTATAAGACATCTGAGTAATCTTTACGGCCTGAGTATGGCGCATTTGCACAACCTGAGTCATAAAGTAATATGAGTATCATAATTTGTGTATATCGTGCACCTGATTTAGAAACACGCTCGTAGCATACATGTGTTTGTTATGCGATCCTGATATATATATATATATATATATATATATATATATATATATATATATATATATATATATATATATATATATATATATATTCGTGCTTGGTTTAACTTGGTTTTATACTTGGACAGGAAAGAACAAATGGTAAGTTGGTAAGTATCATCGTATTTTCTGTATATCGCACGGCACACTGCCACACGAGTTATGCTTTGTATCTTATGCCATAAAATTGATCCTAAGGCAAAACAAGAAAGATAACTCAATAGATGGTGCATGAAACTAATATAACGTATTTGATTTGTCGAGCGGACGAGAAGCCTCCCCACCAGTGCATTCATGTACTGATAATCCACCAGATTTCTTGCAGGATGCGGTAGAACCTCGTACGGTACGGAATGTCCCATCGTATGCGCTAAGGCGTAGAGTTCGTTATAGAGCCTTGGAGTATTGTGTCCGAAGATGGATCACATATATAGGACATAATATTGGAACTTCGCCTATGTATCATCCCAAGTTGTAAGCCGCTTGGCATGTCTTTATTGTTTGAGAGAGAGAGAGAGCTTGAGCAACTTGTAATCTCGGCCTAGCGCCACATATAACCGTATTCATTATCAATAAAGAGCTTGTTTATGTATCATAATTGTGTTTATTCTATACTTCTGCTATATCGACTTGGTAAACTAGTTATCAACGGCCATTCCGGTATGTGCCTTGCGCGGGCGCAAATCCAGGCTCGCGCGATATCACGTCCCGATGAAAATAATCGACCTGAGGAGCGCTGGCACAGTGATTTGCGCCTAGCGGGGATGACCTATTCCTGCGGGAGATCGGGGCGTGACAACTATTGCATTAAGGACATACGGCAGAATTGTTCGTCGGTGCCTTGACTTGAGCCAAGTTGGAGTCGGCATTTAGCAACGCCTCACTCAGAGCATCGCGGGTCTTTTTGGAAAGACGCAATAGCTCAAAGAGTAATAGCTTCGCGAGAGTGTTGGCCAATTGCGCTAGTATATCGAAGTTGTAGGGCTTATCCAGCCCTTGCGTTACATCCTTTCGTAGAGGTTTATCATAACGAGTTTCCTTCTGCTTTTGCTTATTTTCTGCCAGAAGCTGGGACGGACCCGAATCATAGGTGCAGAGTCATCGGGAGCATTTTAATCATGCTGATAGGTTATCCCTGACCTGGTTGCTCCAGCTAGAGATTAGTTTTTTGTCTGGGAGACCGCATGATAGGACTGGGTCTTTTTCCCTTTGGCCTTAGAAACTGGCGGTGCTGTTGGTTGTGTCATATCCGGGACAAGGCCTGGATGAATCCATATAACTTTGCCTCTTGGAGTCACAATGGGAACCAAACCTTCTGATCGGTCTGGTGGGAGGTTAACAACCTCCATGGTTGTCCTTGGTATGGAGAATACACCATCTTGGGCTTCTGTCGTTGGGAAAGTGTCGAACTGGAGAGACACCATATTTGTCGTGATGGTCTTGTCTTCATAGTACAAAGAGAGAACTTTGGAGTCGATAGGACATTGTATCTGCCTTTTCAACACATAGCAGTCCCGCATGGCATGATGGACGTATTAGTGGTAGTGATAATACTTTAGATTATCCACCTTGTCCGCCTCATCAAGACGTTTAACGTCGGGTATATTGAGCTTGTTACCTTTTATCAAAACGTCAAAGAGTTCCATGGCATCGTCATCATTGAAGGAATAAGTCTCATGTAATGCTGGTAGCTCTTTCAGCTTAGGAACATGTGATGTTAGATTTTTGGCCAAGTTTACAGTCAAGGTATGCTTCCCTTTATTGTCACGATTATTGTTTACACCGAAAGAATATTTGGTGCTGGGAGTTTAGAATCCCAATGAGCGGGCATCTTTCGGGCTCTTTTTAGCAGCCGCAGCGCTTATAATGAACGATGTCCAATCGATGAATAGGTCAAATGTCGTCCAGAGTCTCACAGCAGGCAGGGGATTCTTTCAGCACGTATCCATTTTGATGGCCACTTTGCACTTACCACGTCAACATCAACGTATGGAACTTGTGCGCATATGTTGCGCTGGTGCACTCATTTTATGCGTGAGTTATGTGTGGTTGCATGCGCGGGTCATGCGTGACTATGTGCCGACTATGTGCCGGCTATGTGCGAGCTTATGTACAGTGCATGTGCTGTCATACGTAGTGATACGCGTCTAGCGTCGGATAGGCGCGAGCGTATGAGCGATACGTGTCACACCCCAGTCCCAAAATACGTAGGACTATGACACGTAAGCATACCAGCCGCATAGATATGGCAACTCCAATATATGGAAACCAACCCATACGTACGCTGTAATATGAATATCAAATCCACAAGTGGTATAAATCTATCACAAGTCATAGGGTATAATCTAAATCTCATCCACGAAAATCAAATATAAAAATGACCGATATCTATGAAACTAGATCTTAATACAAAGTATCTAAAGATGACAGTCGGATGGAAACAAATCCACTGCCGAACTAGAATATAAAAGTACAACACAATAAACACAATATAAGAACCAGCTAACGACCACGAGGCTCGAAGAGAAGACATCCTCGAAACATATGTAACCATCCAAATATGCGCTCCTGGGAATACTCGAGAACAGCTACACCTGGAAGGGGTCAGGTCCTCAGAGGGACATAACAAGATACATAAAAGTATGTCAATAAAGTACTGAAATAAATATCCAATGGGTCGCCTAACCGTCTAAGTGAATACAGTTTAAGAACAACTTTTCCAACGCGTGGGCTATCTGGCTATAATGGGATTGGCATGGTTCTCTTGGAGATCCAGGGGCCTACAAAGCATGTCGTCTTTTGAACGGCAGAGGTCGCCTGATAATAATATAATATATATTGGTCATCATGATCGCGCATCTCCGGCGGAGCATACGGGTTACACAAGGAAAGTGCAACGGAGCCCACAAGCCTTACTAGTTGTTCTCCCCACCCCATGCTCTAAGCATGTCACATCCATGACACGATTTGGTTCATAGCCTATCTTTAGTACCCTAGCCCAATCCTGCAACCAAACAAGGACAAGGATTGGACCACCGTACTACAATAGGCTATGTCCATGGACCTCTAATAACTGTTAAGTCTTCTAGCATACAAAGTTTCTATCAGCAGTTATCCCTAACGCACGGCCCACACGTACCGATGATCAGTCATACGTACGTCCGTGATCTATATGAGACTCACAACTCGTGTAAAAATGTGTCACAGTCAAATGAAACCTAATGATGCTACATGAAAATGGGGCAGTCTCATAAACAAGGTCAATGCAAATACATAAATAAAATTATATCGCGACGACACCGTCGCGCGCATTTTATATAGCAGTTAAAATATATGAACTAAAGACAGAAAATAAAGATGCATGCAACATATGGAATATAAATAACAGTACAATGGCAAGGTATACTTGCCTGGCAAGAAGCTGCAAAATATAACGTCCAGATGTCCAACACACAGGACCAGAAGTTATGGTCTCAGAAAAAATATTTTCGGATGCTGAAATAGATATCACCAACGTTTCCAGAATAAGCAAAATAGCTAGAAAGTACTTCCCTTTCGTCCAATTTGGACACAGGGGCAAAACGGTAATTTTGGGTCAAAGTGGAGTCTACGTGTGGCCCACTTTGCACCGAAAAGCGTGCAAAGAGTAAAGGTCTCTAAATGGGACAAATTATAGGTTAAACAACTCTAAATGTCAGTACAAACTCAAAGGTATGTCCAAATGTGGAATCTGATGAGCCGAACACAATTTCACCTAAGAAGTCAACCGTAGGGCCGCCAATTGGCGACTTGGTCAACGGTATCAGAATTGCGTAAAAATTGGGTCACAAGACCAGCGCATTACCACGAGTCCAGTGGCGCAAGTTTCGTCGTAATCTGACGAGCGTGCACAAAATGCGCAGGACTTTCGCAAAAGTTGCGATACGGAGATTGTTTGCGGATACGGGATGATTCCGACGCGCACACGCGTCCAAATCAGTTTTTGCGAACTCTCACACGTTCGGGTACGCTGCGCGCACCTTTTGTTATACTTGGTACACGGCGAGGCGGTTCCGTTTGGCGGAGTGCGTTCCGTTTCACAATTTTTGGAAATCTAAAAAGAGTAGATTTTTGGAGTTTTCCAACGAATTTAATTCTACATACAGCCGTTAACAAATTAATATAATTTACAGAAATTAAACTAGGTCAAGCGATCTCCGCATACCAAAAAGAAAATTTGAATTCGGATCTCTGTGGTGGGAGATACGAATCCGGGAACATAGGTGGTCACCGCAGTTTTCTGCGATACCCAAAAGTGGTATTTTTTCGTCAACTTGGACGCTGTTTTCGCCTAGGATTACGCGTTATTCGAGGTTAACTATCATACATATATTGAAGAGGGTTAAGGGGTGAACGTACTGGTGAAGACGGGGTCGAGTTTGGTTCAGCGAGGTGACGGAAAACTGCGCGGGAAAATAGGTACTTCGCTGTTTGAAACTGCAGCGCTCGGGGTTGCGCGAGGTCGCGGTCGTCGGGATCGGCTCTGGCTTGGTTGGAGGCGGAGTTTCTTCGACTGGAGTGACGGATGGCGGGGTTTAGATGGGAAGGGAGAGACACGCGTTTAGGGTTAGGGTTTTGGGTTGAAGGGATGTATTTATATAGGAAAGAGAGGGAGAGACCGAGAGGGTCTGGGGCTTTCTGCGCTCGCGGAGGGGGGGGGGGAAGAATTTGTTGCGGCTGCTGCTGCTTTATTACTACTTGTGAGCCGGGTCAGGATGGGTGTAGCGGGTTTGGAGCTAAGGGTCGGGTCCAAATAGGAGTTGATTTTTTTTTTTCCTTTTCCATTTCTTTTTCTTTCTTTTTTTATTTCTTTCTCTTTCTTATATATATATATATATATATATATATATATACACACACACACACACACACACACACATATATACGCCTAAAAAATCTAGAATTTGTATTAATGCATACCATTAAGCTAGCAACTGTCCACGGGGTCTCCTACATGGAATAAATTAGGAAAAATTTTTAATGGCTCCATAAATTTCCTAAATGCACAAACACCTAAAATAAAAATTAAATTTTGGTTTTCTCTTGGTTCCTCAGTACTAGGGTCAAACATTATGGTAAAATTTCTAACTATCGCTAGTAGTGTCTATACTACTTTCAAGTCTTCATAATACATCGAGGGGTAATGGTAAACCAATCTATAGATAAGGAATTCTAGGGTTCACTAGATATTCTAAACTTAGTGGTGTATCAGCACTCTAGTTGTACTCTTAATATGAAGGTTACTCTACTTATTATCTAACAACAAGGACTTCTATATTCTAGGAGAGGCTATACTCAAGAACTATTAGGGAAGCACACGAATCAAGCAGGATGCAATTATTCAGATAAACGGATTGGAAGAATGCGAGTCATAGTCAATAGTGGATGAGATCCTATACTTTATTCCTAGGTGCAGGCTTGCTCGGCACAGTAACGTAACCGAGACAATATGCTCTCGACCTGCATGGGCCACCACTAAAAACATGTCACGTCCCAGTCCCAAAATACGTAGGACTAGGACACGTAAGCATGCCAGCCGCATGGATATGACAACTCCAATATATGGAAACCAACCCATACGTACGCTGTAATATGAATATCAAATCCACAAGTGGTATAAATCTATCACAAGTCACATGGTATAATCTAAATCTCATCCACGAAAATCAAATATAAATAAATGACCGATATCTATGAAACTAGATCTCAATACAAAGTATCTAAAGATGACAGTCTGATGGAAACAAATCCACTGTCGAACTAGAATATAAAAGTACAACACAACAAACACAATATAAGAATACCAGCAAACGACCACGGGGCTCGAAGAGAAGACATCCTCGAAACATATGTAACCGTCCAAATCTGCGCTCCTACGAATACTCAAGAACAGCTACACCTGGAAGGGGCCAGGTCCTCAGAGGGACATAACAAGATACATAAAAGTATGCCAATAAAGTACTGAAATAAATATCCAATGGATCGCCTAATCGTCTAAGTGAATGCAGTTTAAGAACAACTTTTCCAACGCGTGGGCTATCTGGCTAAAATGGGATTGGCATGTGTCACACCCCAGACGTAGGACTAGGAACACGTAAGCATGCCAGCCATATGTATATGGCAACTCCAATATATGGATACCATAATACACACGTGCGTTGTAATATGAATATAAACTCACATGTGGTATATATTGTAATACCCCATTCCGCTCAAGCGGACTGCCGATTCAAACGACAAAAGTGCAAACGTCCCGACCTGCTTTGCTCAGCGAGGCAACTCGTTGAGGCAAGGAATTATCCAGACTTGGTCCCTACAGGAGTACGGCTTAGGCTTTCAGAGGCTCGCTCGCAATATCACTCGACCGAGACGGATCATCGCTAAGGTGGGTGGCTACGGTGAACTTGTCTTTGCTTAGCCAGCACACATAAAATACGGAATGATACATGCTAGTCGCTAGGTGAATCACCCCATGCATGCTAATAAGAATATAACGCACCTAGCTAAGAGAATAATCCCAACTTGTATTGCTTATGCTAGAACATAGAAATGAAATATTGATATATATTCAGACCCTCGCATGTTACCTTTGCCTTGTTCAACTGGACCCGCTATGCCTCGAGTAGAACGACACATATTTATATTCAGTAGTGCACTGTTCACTCCCTACACTGCACGACTCTAGATCATGTCGCTCGGGAAGCCCCTTTACGGTTTCGCTCGGCTTACCTTCGGGCCCGAGCGAACTTGAATGCTTAAGTTATACAAGTGCATGCTTGCCTGCTTTTATATATTGCCTAGTTTCAATGCTTGCTGCATAATTATGCCCAGACCGTGAAACACTATGCTTGTCATGCATTCATTTAGGTTCTCCTCGGAAGACTACCTGATAGTTGTTCCGTGCATGAATAAACCTGAATGTATCCGGGACCGTTAGATCGCTAAGGCAATTCCCGAACCAGGGAACTTGCACCAATTTTGTGATCCCAAATCCCAGCTCATGGAGCAATACTGTCCTGCACTGAATCAAATGGCTCGTGGAGCCGATACTCAACATTCAGAGTAATCCTGATCCTGCCTCAACAAGTTCCATATATATATATATATATATATATATATCCTGACTTGAACTTGTTCCATGTAACTTGTTCCATATATATATATATATATATATATATATATATATATATATATATCCTGCCTTGAACTTATTCCTGTACCTGACCAGAACCTGATAATTAGAGACTTGCATGGTCACAGGACAACTTGGAAACAAGGTTTAGTTCCGTAGACGGTCGCTGGGGCACCGGCACCGATCTGATCCGGACAGAACTCGTGATAGTCGTCTGCTATAGGACGGAATGCCCTGGGACGTCCTGATCTATGCGTCGCACGATATTCCGTACTGAGATTAGACAGTCCATTATGGCGTCGTGCCAGTGACCTCATGTTTATATAGATAAGTCATCCTCGCTTAGCGGCTACCCGCGTGCGAGTCATTGCATCGTATCGAGAATAACCGAACACCTGAACGATCATGATATAACAGCACTTGTGCATAAAGAGTACTTGAACATCTTATGCAAGCCACCTGAGAAATCAGAGTAACCCGTGCACCCAAAACATGATCTCGTACTGAAACGTTTGGGTTTGTATATGCTATGCCCCTGAATGCTTATACATGTTTGTGCTTGAATTAATTTGATTTTTCTTGGACAGGGAAGGACAAATGGTAAGTTAGTAAGTCTCGCCGTGTTTCCTCTTGTATCGCACGGCGCACTGCCACACGAGTTAGGCTATTCAATATTGCCATGAAAACTGATCCTAAGGCACAACTAAAAAGACAACAAGTTGTTGGTGCACGGAACCTATACTACGTGTTTGGATTTGTCGAGCGGGCGAGTAGCCTCCCCACCAGTGCATTCATGTACTGATAACCCACCAGATTGCTTGCAGGGTGCGGGAGAACCTCGTTCGGTGCGGATGCCTCCTTCGTGCGTGCTAAGGCGTGGAGTTCAACTCAGAAGCCTTAGGGTGCTGCGTTCAGAACTGAAGCACATATACAAGACATAATGTTGGAACATCGCCTGAATATCGCATGAACATCTCCTGTATATCATCCATAAATGTAGCCACTTGGCACACTTTTATGTTTCAGAGAGAGAGCTTGAGCAACTTGTAATCTCGGCTATACGCCGCCTATAATACTTGTTTCAATATGAATAAAGTGATCTTTATCAACTCAGTGAACTTGTTACCATTCGCTTATGCGTTTATACATTCCGCTGCACTCGGACAATCTGTGCGACTCTGTGGCTTAGATCTCTTACCACCAGCCAACGAACCATGGCCTTGCACGGGCGCGGTTCACGCTCGTGCGACATCACGCCTGGATGGGTCGAAGCGATCGTCCCGCGGGAGCGCTGGCGCGGTGATTCGTACCCAGCGGGGACGGCCGTTTAGCCTGCGGGAGATCGGGGCGTGACATATATATGGTCACAAGTCACCGATATACTAAATCTCAACCACCCAATAAGACAAAAAAGAAAATAACTAAACTAGAATAATGAGTCTGAATAATCCATAAATGATAGTCGGGTGGAAACAAATCCACTACCAATGACTATACCAATACTAAAATGAGAGAGAGAGATAAAATCTCCAATATAAAATAAGGTGATGATAGAAGTGTATCAGCGAAGCGATCCATCGCTAGAGATAATCAAGGATTCTCAGAAAGTAAGGCCTCCTCGAAAGAGATAAGTAGTAAGTCTTGATCCGTGCTCCTGCGAATAGTCATGAACATCTACACCTGGAAAGGGACCAGGTCCTCAGAGGGACGTAACAAGATACATAGAAGCAAGCCAATTTGAATACAGTAAACATGCATAATGTTTGAAAATATATAAGTACGCTTTACAAGACAATCTATATGAATGCAAATGAGAAAAACTTTTCGACGTATGGGCAAGGGTAGGCTACTCGATCTAAGCCTCACAACTCATACACCCGTCTAGAACATCATCAGCCGACATACCGCGGGGGTAGCGACCCTCGTGACTCCATCAATCGACATATCACGGGGGTAGCGACCATCGGACACGACCACCATAGTGCGTGCTAGTTACTACGGTTTACCAGAGTGGTTAAAGCCCATACACCTAATGATTGTCCTCTCATGATACTAAGTGCCATGTGTGTGTCAACATATCTAATATATAGTAATGACTGAAAGAAAACTACACATGCAAGAAATATACAGAAATGCAATGAATATACAGAAATAAAATAAAAATGCAAGTTCTAAAAAAGAATGTTTATTTTATTTCTGTAAGTTCATCATGTCAACTTTCCGAAACTTCAAACGGTTCGTAATTCCGAATTCGAAATCTCCCGAAATCTCGAAAAATACGAAAATGCGTCTGATTTTGGACAGCTGGCACTTTTTGAATTTCCTGAAAAAATAAATTCATAAATTATTAAAATAATTTATAAAATCAGAAAACTAACCTTGATATTTTTCTAACAAAAAAATTGGAGCACGTTTGGAGTCCGGAGATAGGAGATATCGTCTTTTTAAGTCGTCATAACTACTAGAAAATGAGGCTGAATTTATGACGAATTTTAACTGTTTTTGGACGAAAAAGAGAGGAGTTTGGGGGAAAAAAATATGAAAGAAAAGTTTATTCCATAAGTCTAATTGATATTTATAATGGTGAAGACTACTTAATTGAATACGACTGAGATTGGTTAATTTGGATATGATTATGATCAGTTTAAATAAGGATAGAAAATGCATGAAGTTGCTTTCCTAGTAGGCTCAGTATTTGAATTAATTTAAAATAGAGTTTGAGTCCATCTCAATAATTTATAATCTTAAATAGAATTAAAGATAATACAAATAATTTATATATAATCATATTAATATCCATTAACACTAAATTAGCATCTATCTAATATTAAGACTATATATAACCAAATAAATCATAAATAATTTCAAAAATCTAAATAAATTTCTTAAAATTCTAAATAAATTACAGAAAAATATAATTAAATATTTTAACCTAAAATAAATATTTGGTAGGAATAATATGCAAGTATGGTCTCATAGTAAATCATGAAAGTCCTAAAAATTTACGTTTCCTATGTTTTAATTACCCAAAAATTCTAAAAAAATCTCCAAAAATCTAAAATAGCCTAAAAATGATTCTAAATAAATATTTATATAAGTAAATATATCAAAAAAAATTATTTTCTAATTAACTAAGAGAATACTCTAAAAAAAATCAATATTTAAAATAATCTATAATAAATGTAATAATATAAAATACACACAAAATAACTATTTTTGGTGAGGGGGTTTACAATCTACCCAACTTACAAAAAAATTGTCCTCGAAATTGACACTAATCCATATTCATAATAATCACTATAGCTACTACATTGCTATCTAGCAGTACTTCCTAAAGTCATGGTCTGCCATTCTAACACTTCCTCATTTATTGTCCATACACTATTCTATTTCTAACTCATCTACACTATCAAACTTAAAAGAATTCTACTAGTAGTCAAAGTCTCTTGAGGCTATTGTCTAGTTTGTAAGACGAATTTATTTATTGGGTCGAGAATCTTGGGATACCTGTCTGGAATCTTATAACTATAATTTTTTCCCGTAACCGTCAAGTATCGTAGTCTAATACTGTCATGCCACCTGACCAATATATCTGTAAATACTTTGACTACTCTACTACAACGGTCTAGCTGCAGCTGTCGCTACTTCGCCAGCGAATTGTCATAGTTGTCAGTTCGTAACAAGTGCCTTCAACTCTTTCCTAGGTTTGGTCTAGGTTTTAGGGTAACAATTAAGATCTTGACTAACTTTATAAAACTATTGGAAGTATGAACTAATTCAACAATCTAACAGATTCCTATTAGGCTAAATGATGCTACTTAAGGGTTAATTTAAGAAAATAATACATATATTGCTATAGTGCATATACATAAGGGTTATTATTATTAACTTATTCTTTAGTTGTTAATCATTTACTAAACCATTTATGTTTTTAACTAACAAAATAAGGGTGAGGTTGAAGTAAATCAATAATCTATGATGGCACGAAGGACGCAACTATGATAGGAAGATTTAAGCACGAGATAAGGAATGAAGATGGAAGAGAAGATAGGCTACCCCAAGGGGCGAGATGGTGACAGGAGGAGAATACTACTACTGCTACTCGCGTCATCTATTAGATTGCGTTTATGCCATCTGGGTAGAATATCAATATATCCTCATAACTGCTAAACTACCTTATATATAATTCTACGTCTATTTGTACATCTAAGATCTTGTGTCATAATAGGGTTATGAGTATGCAATGACAAATATAACTAAAAGGTCATACCTGTATCTATGGCTTCCTGTGTTTGCTCTCCTATATTTGTCATAATGAGTGCTTGGCCTATGGGGTATATCTGGTACTATCCGTGTATCAAGTTATACTAAGCAGGAACGTTCATCTTTCCAAAATAGGGGAAGGCGAAAATCAACAATAAAGAATTTCAAGGAAGAGATGATATAATACAAGTACGAGATTCAAAGGGATTAGAGAATTTTGAAAGGGAGTTGCCAAGGCAGTTGTGGATTGAAATCTTATTTTGGTAAATTCCTATACGCATGTTCATATCAGAACAGTTAGGTACCTGACATGATATGCTCTGACCAGTCTAGAGGGCAAGTATATTTGTCTAAAAAGTTGAGTCAACTATATCTCAATCCACATAGAGTAGTGATACAAAGAGCGAACCAAGTGCACTACGGTTGATCAGACCATAATACACCGATTCTGATTTAGACAATGTATTAGTGTGGGCCCCCAATAATACATATGTCATGAACAAGCTCAATAAAAGAATAAGCTTGCAAAACTAGGCTATAATAGCAGCATAAGTCGAGATAGTTCAGAAAATATAAGTACGCTTGATTATGATGGAGGAAGGCACAAAATAATTTAAGTTCATCAAGAAGACCGGTGTCGTGCCTCTATAGCTGCTATACTAATTTCTTATCTAAGTCTAAAGTCAACCAAATGGGTGTATGGGCCTCTAAGTTCTACAATCTAGATAAACACTAAAGTTCTATAGTCTAGATAAGCAATATCTTCTTATGCAAGCCTATAATTGGTGTCATTCATTTATATTTCATTCATGGGTAAAAAGACTATGTGATACTAGGTTATGAGGCATACTACCAAACTTACAAAAATTTAACTAATAGTGTTATTAAATACTAGAGTGTATATACCTAGTACAAGTCATCTTCCTAACCTCTATCAAGCACGAGAGAAGATTGACGTTGAGAAGCGATCAAGCAAGATGCAACGAAAGCAATCAAATGAGAATGCGAAACAAAATCAAGGGAGGTGATAATTAAGTGGATGAGATCTTATATTCTAATCCTATGCGCAGGCTTGCTCGGTACAGTAACGTAACCGAGACAATATGCTCTCGACCTGCATGGGCCACCACTAAAACATGTCACGCCCCAGTCCCAAAATACGTAAGACTAGGAACACGTAAGCATGCCAACCGTATGTATATGACAACTCTAATATATGGATACCATAATACACACGTACGCTGTAATATGAATATAAACTCGCATGTGGTATATATATGGTCATAAGTCACCGATATACTAAATCTCATCCACCCAACAAGACACAAAAGAAAATAACTAAACTAGAATAACGAGTCTGAATAATCCATAAATGATAGTCGGGTGGAAACAAATCCATTACCAATGACTATACCAATACTAAAATGAGAGAGAGATATAAAATTTCCAATATAAAATAAGGTGATGATAGAAGTGTATCAGCGAAGCGATCCATCGCTAGAGATAATCAAGGATGCTCAGAAAGTAAGGCCTCCTCGGAAGAGATAAGTAGTAAGTCCTGATCCGTGCTCCTGCGAATAGTCATGAACATCTACACCTGGAAAGGGACCAGGTCCTCAGAGGGACGTAACAAGATACATAGAAGCAAGCCAATTTGAATACAGTAAACATGCATAATGTTTGAAAATATATAAGTACGCTATAAAAGACAATCTATATGAATGCAAATGAGGACAACTTTTCGACGTATGGGCAAGGGTAAGCTACTCGATCTAAGCCTCACAACTCACACACCCTCTAGATCATCATCAGCCGACATACCGCGGGGGTAGCGACCCTCGTGACTCCATCAATCGACATACCGCGGGGGTAGCGACCATCGGACACGACCACCATAGTGTGTGCTAGTTACTACGGTTTACCAGAGTGGTTAAAGCCCATACGCCTAATGATTATCCTCTCATGATGTAATCACCCTAAAATTTTCAGATTTTTTAAAATCAATTTTTGGGAATTTTCTACAATTTTTCAGGAATTTACATAGGTCCTGTGGTGATTTTATAATTTTTAATTGCTAATAACTAATATTAAAATGTAATGAAAATATGATTTTATGGTGTAAAATAGAAAACCGGACTTAGGGTAATTTTTCTGAATTTTATTGGGCCTCAGACCTATTTTTAAATGCCTAAAAATTATTTAAGGTAATTAATTAATTAATTAATTAATTGTATTATTATTATTATTATTATTATTATTATTATTATTTTATTTTTTGGCCCAGCCCGCGGCCCGTTGGACCCGGCCCACCGGGCCCAGCCCCGAACCCGGCCCAACCCTGGCCTGACGGGTCGGGCGGGTCGGCCAGGCCCGCACCCGACCCGCACCCGACCCGTACACCCATCCCCTCCCCACGACCCGAACTATCCGCCGTCCGCCGCGAATTCCGGCCGCCACGACCGCCTCCTCCTCTGCTAGCCCCGCCCACGTCGCCCCACGACCTCCGCCCCTCGGCCCCCTCTCCCTCGCCCCTCTCCCCTATAAATTCTCCCTTTTCTCCTCTACCGCCTCCCCATCTCCCTCAATTCCCCCGCCGGAACCCTACTCCGACGACCCCGAGACCCGCCGCCCTCCTCAGACCAGCGCCGCCGCCGCCACCAACCCGCCGTGAGTCGCCCGAGCCGGCCTCCTCCTTCCGCCTCCTTCCCCGACAGCCTCGAGCCTCAGCCGCAGCGTCTCCGGCGACCCCCGCCGCCTCCCAGCGCGCCGCCGCCCTAGCCAGCACCGCCCCCAGCCTCCTCCGGCTGCCCAGCCGCCGTCTCCGCCGGCCAGCGTGCCCTAACCCTAACCCTAGTTTTCCCCTTTGTATCCGACACGTGTCGGACACGTGTCGGACACAATTCGAACCCTGGTTTTTGGGCCCCGTTCAGGTGCGTGTATCTTCTTGCTCGTAGCTCGGATTTCGATTTCGTAAATTGCGTTGCGAAGCCTGTATGACCCTCTCGGTGCCCAGACAAACCGTTCGGGGCATCGCGTCCTGTGGTGATCGCACACCGCGATCCAAAAACAGGAAAAACCAGACCCTGTTTCACCCCGGAACTGAGTACGCCCCGCCAAACGGGACGACTTGGTCGCGTGCTATCTTCACAGATACGTGCGCGTCGTTGATACGGACGTGTGGGATTTCGCGGAAGCTGATTCGGGTGTTCGTGCACACCGGAATCAACGCGTATCCGCGGACATCGTCCCGTATCCGACTTTTCTGCAATTCATCCTAACTTCGTGCACACACGTCGGATCGAGACGAAACTTGCGCCATCGGACTCGTAGCGATACGCTGGTCCTGTGGGTCAAGTTTGGTTCGGTTCTGAGAACGTTGACGAAATCGCGTGTCATGGGCCCCACAGGCCCCACTCGACGGACGATTTTTGATCGGCTCATCGGAATTCAATTCTGGAAGTTCCATTGGGTTCGTATCAGCGTTCCTGACCTGTTGACACTAAGTTTGGTGAATTTTGAGACCGTTGACCCTGACACGTTTTTTGGTGCAAAGCGGGCCCACCGGTGGACCCCGTTTTGGTCCAAAATTACCGTTTTTGCCCTTGTCTCCAAATTGGACCCAAGGACAGGCGTTCCTAGCTATTTGACACCTTCTGAGCGTGATGGTACTGTTTATTTCAGCTTTCGGAGACATCTCTGGAAATTTTCGAGAACAGGACCTAAGTGGAATCCAAACATCAGGCAAGTGCACCTTGCCAAACTTGCAGTCTTTATTTTCATATTTTCTGTAATAATACTTTGTTGGATGTCTTGTGTAAATTTATATAAACTTGTTTAAACTGCTTAACCTAGAAAACGTATGACGTACCTAGTGTCCGATCCTAGTCGGGTGCCAACACCGTACGCGATGTTGGGTTCGTCATTTAGAGATGGATTTACGATACCCCTTTACTTTTGTACTTGACATATCAAGTACCCTACAACCCAGGACACTTGACACTATACATGGACAGGATCTTCCTGAGATATTCATGGTGATTCTGTATAGGATACAGGACTTGACAAAGATATTTTAGTTATAGACAGTTTGACTTGTTGCATTAGTTATAATTCCGCTGACATGGACATGAGACGTTATGGTCATGGTTTGCGTGATTACATTGGGTGGGGAGAGACACACAGGCTACAGGCTGTTCTCTATATATATATCTACTATTATTGTGAGGTTGTAGACTCTCCAACAGAGCTAGACCCTTTACGTGTTATTACTGCTACCGGCTCCCCGACACAGAGCTTGTAGCGGTCTCAGCCTGAGTACTAGTGTTGCTCTCATTTGCATATCACATAGATGGTTACATAGTTTACCCAGCTGTTTCATTTAATTTAATTGCACTGCATTTATTTGGCTTATTTTATTTTGTGCCTTGCTATGTCCACTGAGGACCTGGAATGGATTATGTCCCCAGGTTTAGCCGAGGAGCAGTACCCCGAGATATACGGGACAGGAGCTGAGACTATTGCTGGACTTGATACTGGAGCAGAACTGAACCCTGCAGACGAGGTGACTGCCGAAGACTTCTCCTGAGTACCTGATCCCGTACTCAGTATTTACTTATGTTTATCTCTTTTGTTCCTGGCCTATTGAGCCAGTGTATTCAGACATAAGTCGGATTGTTTCCCCGACTGACTTGTTGCTACTTATTTCCATTTCATTATGCAGTTTATTTTTTTATCTTTATGGATGAGATTAGTGTGATTTGTTGTAGTAGACCTTCGTTACAGCTTAAGTACGCCCTGATGGCTCCATTAAATTGGGTTATCCATCGGTGCGTGCTGCTGGCCATTGCCACGTGTCCAGTCCCTCGATATTTTGGGACTGGGGCGTGACATGGTTTTTGTGGTGGCCCATGCAGGTCCCAACTAAATTGTTCGGTTTTAACTTAGGGACCGAACAGGCCTGCAATAAGATAGGATAAGTTATAGGATCTCATCCATTGATTGAATCGTTTTTGGACTCTATGTCGAATTCAATTTAATTGCTTGAATTGCATCCTGATTTGATTCCTCTGTGCGTTCTCATTGTTTTCTTTTTATGCAGAGTAATGGATCCCAGAAGTGGTGACGAGAATCCCTTGGGTACACCGCCTGAAGCTGTGGTTACCTGTGAAGCTGGAACGACGCCAGATACCAGAGGACAATCCTCTCAGAGCAATCAATCTGGTCAGCCCAGTTCCAGGTTCAGGCGTGATGACATCCCGCCTCCACCCCAGTTCCCTCCTACGATGCCTGTCTTTCCTCCAGGGCTGGCAATGGACGGACAACAAATGTTCCAGATGTTCTACGCCATGATGCAGGCACAACAACAGATCCAACAGGAGGCCCAACGTCATGAGGCCGAGAACCTAAGGAACAACATAGTCGCAGCATTGGAATATGCAAATCCACCAAATAGGCGACCAGCGACGGGATCTATCACAGATTTCCGTCAACTCAAACCCCGTACCTTCTCGGGCAAGGAAGGACCAACTGAAGTTCATGAATGGCTTACGAACACGCAGCATCAGTTGGAGGCCGCTGAACTACCAAGGGACAAATGGATGACTGCCGTCCGGATGCAACTGACGGACAACGCGCACCATTGGTGGCTGTCCGAAGAAAGAAGGCTCGGACATGATCAGGTCACCTGGGAGGAGTTCTCCAGACTCTTCCAGGAAATGTACATCCCTGCTGTGGCTCGGTCAGAACTCCGAGACAGATTCAACCGCCTGATCCAGGGCAACATGACGGTGGAGGAATATAACGCCGAATTCATTCGCCTGAGCCGCTTCGCCCCTTCTCTAATTCCTACCGAAGAAGAGAAGGCGGAGAAGTTCTTTGATGGACTCAGGTTCGAGCTTCAGAAGTTAATCGGATCGGTCGCGCCCACCTCTTACTCCGACGTCCTAGCTGCAGCACGTCGGATGGAGCGCGTTACTCGGAGGGAATCAAGCCTGAAACGTCCATTCTCCTCAGCACCGTCCAAGTCATCACCAGGGAAATCTGCTAAACGGCCCCAGAAGAACCTGCCTCAGAAAGCAGCATCAAAGAACCTACCTACTTGTCATTACTGCGGCAAAGTAGGTCATATTGAAAGAGAATGTAGACGCAAGCTGGGACTCTGCCTGGTTTGCGGATCCGGACAACACTTCTTAAAGGACTGCTCGGAACGTCGAGAGGGAATTCCGAATCAACCAGCTCCACCTGCACCTAGGCCAGCTCTTCCAGCTGGGGGAGCAACACAGACAGGGCCTGGAGGAGCCAGGCCACCACTACCACCTCAGGCAGCTTTGTTCCAGCAGGCTCGTCAGCAAAGGGGTCCCGCTCAGGGACGAGGTCAGGCATATGCACTAGCAGTCACTGAGGAAGCTACTGCAGGCAAAGTGATAGCAGGTACCATATTAGTAGCTTCAATTCCTGCTGTAGCATTATTTGATTCTGGAGCCTCGCATTCATTTATTGTTGCTAGCTTCGTAGCCACGCATAGAGTAGCTACCGCACCTCTCTCGAAGATGAAGAGAATTCTAACGGGAGGTGGAATTATCCCGGTTAGTGATATCTGTAGATCATGTTCGGTAGTAGTCTGTGGCCGAGAGATGCGAGCCCAATTCCTGATCTTTTCTATGCCTGATTACGATGTTGTACTTGGTATGGACTGGTTAAGTCAGTACCATGCGACACTGGATTGCCGGCTTGGAAAGGTGATATTTAGACCCCCTAGCCTTCCTGAGTTTGAATTTCTTCGAGGAGCTGTAGAACAAGGGGTCCAGCCAACTCTTAGGGTATTAACTGTAGAAGAGGATTCAGGTTACCCAAGAGTCATATCGGAATTTGTGGACGTATTTTCCGACGACCTTCCAGGTTTACCACCTGATCGTGAGATAGAATTCACAATAGACCTAACTCTAGGAGCTGAACCTATCACTTCATCGGTATATCGGCTAGCACCTAAGGAGTTAGTGGAGTTGAAAGCGCAAGTTGACGATCTTCTGGAGAAAGGATTTATCCGGCCCAGTTTGGCGGGGCGCGCTCACCTTTTGGTACACTTGGTACACGGCGGGACGGTCCCGTTTGGCGGGGCGCGCTCCTTTCGCAATTTTTAAAAATCTGGAAAAAGTAGGTTTTTGGGGTTTTCCAACGAATTTAATTCTACATACAGCAGTTAACAAATTAATGTAATTAACAAAAATTAAACTAGGTCAAGTGGTCTTCGCATACCAAAAAGAAAAATTGAATTCGGCTCTCTGTGGTGGGAGATACGAATCCGGGAACATAGGTGGTCACCGTAGTTTTCTACGACACCCAAAAGTGGTCTTTTTTGTCAACTTGGACGTTATTTTTGCCTAGGGTTACGCGTTGTTCGAGGTCAACTATCATACAGATATTGAAGAGGGTTAAGGGGTAAACATACCGGTGAAGACGGGGTCGAGTTTGGTTCAGCGAGGTGACGGAAAACTGCGCGGGAACACAGGTACTTCGCTGTTTGAAACTGCAGCGCGCGGGGTTGCGCGAGGTCGCGGTCGTCGGGATCGTTTCTGGCTTGGCTGGAGGCGGCGGTTCTCCGGCTGGAGTGGTGGACGACGGGGTTTAGATGGGAAGGGAGAGACGCGCGTTTAGGGTTAGGGTTTTGGATTGAAGGGATGTATATTTATAGGAAAGAGGAGAGACCGAGAGGGTCTGGGGCTTTCTGCGCTCGCGGGGGGGGGGGAAGAATTTGCTGCGGCTGTTGCTGCTTTATTACTACTTGCGGGCCGGGTCAGGATGGGTGTAGCGGGTTTGGAGCTAAGGGTCGGGTCCAAATAGGAGTTGATTAGTTTTTTTTTTCCTTTTCCATTTCTTTTTCTTTCTTTTTTTTCATTTCTTTCTCTTTCTCTTTCTTATATATATATATATATATATATATATATATATATATATATATATATATATATATACGCCTAGAAAATCTAGAATTTGTATTAATGCATACCATTAAGCTAGCAACTGTCCACGGGGTCTCCTACATGGAATAAATTAGAAAAAATTTCGAATCGCTCCATAAATCCCCTAAATGCACAAACACCTAAAATAAAAATTAAATAAATTTTTTTTCCTCTATTTAGCTCATAATTACTATAATTAAATTAATAATTAATTATAAAGAGAAATTATGGTTTTTAGGATTAGGGGTTTTACAATACGTTATGTGCAAGCGTATGCACAGGGCGTATGTGTGGGACTGCATGCGCAGGTTGTATGTCGGGCTGCATGCACGGGTTAGTATGCGCTGGCGCATACGCGATTGCGTGCGTCACGCAGTTCTGACAGCACTGCAGTTGCTTTCGGTGCATAGTTGTATGTGCCTGCTTTCAGCGTAGGCAGAGCTGTCTGCTCTGTGTAGAATAGCTTGTAGGTGGCGCAAGCTGTGCATAGGACTTTGGAACTCGAATTTTGTGGGATTTGTTCGGTTGAGCAGCGCGCTCAAATTTCTTATGCGCGCACAGGTGCTGCCGTTGGTTTTCTCTATAAATATAGACTCTCGTTCTCTCTTTTGGCTGGTTGATTTTTCATAGATGTTGACACATTCAAGATAGTGAGAAAGCAATAGCATTCAGAGTCTTATGTGCGCATAGAATCCTATACATGGCAGAGAGCACCCCTTATACAGTTCGTGTTTTCGAGTGTCTGCGAATGTGACTTAGAGCGTTTCAGAAGTTCTTTTGTTAACTTCCTGGATCCTGAGAGAAGATCTTCATGTAGGAAAAATCTTGCTTCGAGCATCGGTGATTTTAATCACCCCATCAATGAGTTATTGTGTGTTTTTCTCTCTATTGTATTCTATCTCATTGTAGCGTCTGCAACGCTAAGAGAAGAACATTTTCAGCTTCTTGTTGTAGTTTTATTTTCTTTGAAATCAGTTTGTATCTTGTTCTATATAGTGCTTTGTTGGAGTTGTCTTACTAGAGTGCAAACTAGCTTTGTGAGAATCTTCGTACACCACCAACTTCAAGATCTACCAGAGAGCGGACTTTTGGGTCTTGCGTGAATCTCTGTTCCTGTACATGATCTCTCCTTTTGATCATACTTCGGGATTAACAATTATTAATTAATTATAATTGTTAAAGCAACTGTTATTATAATATATTCTTTCACTTTCCACCTTTTTACTTTTCTCTTTCACCCAAACACATTTTTCTCCTACTAGGAGGACAAAAAAGTTGATGAATTCCTACATAAAATTTATCATTAAAAGTTCAAATCAAAATCTTTCCACACCTATTATTTACCAAACCGACCGTTAGACTAAGTCCTCCTATTACAACCGATTTCATATTTTCCTTCAAAGTTCACTCCTTTATTACTTTCCTTTCGCTTATTATAAGAGCGTCACCAACCCTATTGTGAGTTTGGAAAAAAGTTGTTGCCACATAGGAATGACAAGTTTTCATTTAAAAAGTAATTCTCCAATACAAATGTCAAATAAATTGTGAAGATGGCATAACATGACATGACATGACAAAGACATTGTGAAGTTGGTTGTCTTGTTCTAGACAATGCACTTTACAATGACTTTAACTCCATATCATCAATTATGAATAAAAATATTTATAAAAAAGAAAGAAGAGAAAAAGTTGACTTGGAAGTTGAAAAAGATACTTTTTATTGTCTTCTCAATACTTTTGCATTGCAGAACACTTTTCTATCTCACTGTCTTATATGAATATAATCTTGCCACCTAGAAAAAATATATTATTGTGTCTCATGTTACATAGGAATCACAATACATAACAAGACAATAGGGTTGGAGATGCTCTAAACCCTAACTCATGCACCCAATTTTTTTCCAAGAAAACCATCCATTTACCAAAATATGATGCAACCCATCAAGATAGTGAAGGAAAAAAAAATGATATTCACCACCTTGTCTCGCTATTCCGCAGTTCAACATTCCCCGTGTGTGTATATATATATATATATATATATATATATATATATATATATATATATATATATATATATATTGTGTGTGGAACTAATGTCTCTTCTTCCTTTAGCTGCAGATCTTTAGTTCTCCCAAGGAAGTGAAGCCCCACCAACTTTCCTACGCTTTTCTTTTCTCCATAGTTACCATGGAGGCGCTCGATGGGAGAACAGAATCTCATCTTTTACTTCAACTTCAAGGCATATATCACCCAAAAGAATGTGCCTCCTGAAAGCAGCTCTCAGTTTTGAAAAGAAAACATATGTAAAATTTCAAAAAGCATGAAGAATAGCTCTTTTTTAAATTTTCTTGGTTTAAAATATTAATTCCGAGGCTTAACCAAAGATGAAAAAATGCGTGGTAGAGATCAGAGACTCATACAAAAGTTTTCACTCTGACAATTCTCGATTTTCAGAAAGAACTATATAAGGATTCTGATTACAACTTGCTCTCAAGATTATAAAAGAATCAGAATTAACCAAACTTTTCGTTCTTCCTTACAATCGCAGTTGCAAACGGACATAACAGAGTTACAATAAAACAAAAATTATATTTGTTCTTCCTTGCAAAACGCAGTTGCTATCAGACAAAATGAACCAATAAGAAAAAGGAGAAGACAGAATAAAAAATTATTCTTGCTGGGGCGATGAAGATCACCGTTGCTCAAAGTAAGATTCGTCCTCTGTCGACAATCTACTCCCAGGAGCCAGCAAGTTCACAGGAGAACTTCTGAAACGCTCATAGTCACCTCTTTGTGTGACTCGAACGGGCTCATTTGGACTCCTCTTTCTCAACTTTTTGGTCTGTCTCAAAATGAGGCTAGAGGGTTCTTTATGTAGAGAAGGATGAAAGCCCATCTTCCTCTTCTTTCCGATGTGGGACTAAAAAGCCAATATACAAAATTGATATCCCACAATCGCAGCCCAATGCATAGCCCGCTCAGCACCCGTTTAGCACCCGCTCAGCGCCTGTTCAGCGTCCGCTCATACAACACACGCATGCAACCTGAGCATAAAACGAGCACACGAGCGCAACAATAGCGCACAAGCGTATTGCGACGATGCTGGCGTGTTAAGTGCAAAGTGCGCCAACAAAGCGCCACTTTGCGCCCTTGAGCCCGAGTTCGAGTCCGAGTCGCTAAGCCCTTTTGGGGCTTAGCTCCTATGTAAATAATTTTAAGAGCATGACAAAAAGCATAAATGCTTTCATGAGGATTTAATCATTTTTCCTCCGAGAAAAATACCCCCACATGGCACCCAAGTGCCTCACCACATGTGCACACCTCAACTCATACAAAGTATTATATTGAGATACCCACTTGGTGGTGTATCTAATGTGGGACTATCTTTACTAGTCTAAAGTCAAAAACACCAACAATCTCCCACATATCTCAATATACTCCCCACAGTGACATCACATCATGCATTAAGATAGATGTTGCTTCGACTTGAATTTTTTCGCATGAGTCGAACAACAGTATGATACAAGAATGGACTAAGCCTTGAATTCTGTACCATAGCTACAATTTTTTTCACTCACACAATGACATCAGCGGTACTTTCAGTTGCACATTAAAGGCCCTATGCACGCCTGAATTTGGTATATATATTTTGGGCGTCTATAATTTTTTTTCTCAAGAGACGGCCTATATCTCTTTCCATACACTCTACGTGAGTTCTTTGAAAGAGTCATTGGCATGAAGCCTCGAGCTTCCTTGCGGTGCTACTTCGTTATGATATGGCCCAGACCTGAGGCTAAATCTCATTATGGTGTCATGCCACTGTAGCATGAGGTCCCAGCCTCTTTGTAGTGCCAAACTATCCAGCATGAAGCCTTGTGCTTCCTTGCGGTGTTATGCCACTGTGACATGGCTCGTGTAGCCGAGAATTTATATTTTTTACCTATGTGGTGTCATACCACTATAACATGAGGACGCCGACCTCTTTGTAGTGCTATCTACACTCTTTATTCTACAGCATTAGGCTACCTGCCTATGTTCGGTGCTACGTCGTTGTGACATGGCTCGCGAAGCCTAGGCATTACCCTTATCTAGGAACCTCTTGGTGGTGTCACCCGCTGTAGCATGGAGACCTTACGCTCCTTTGTAATGCTGCGCTACCGTGCTTCCTGTTAAGCACACAAGACATTCAAAATGCTTGAGAACTTATTAAAGCATCTAAGCCATCCTCCCACAGGACTTGTTCTACACAAAAGAACAATTAGTAGACAACAATGATTCTAGGTCCGTAACCCCTCAATGTCTCAAAGGAGTACCCATAGTTTCTGATATTCTTTCAGTCAATGATCCTCCCTTGAACCAATAGCTAGATGTCTAGTAGATTTCTCTTTGAACTAATAACATAAAACTTGTCTTGACCCGCACCCGAAATAAGGACACGAGTAGTGAGCAAAGCCCAGCCTACGCCGCGGCACCGACGGTAGAATATTGTCTGAGTCAAACATACAATTTAACATCTCACACAATATGTATAAGGTACCTTTCAATTTCATCTCAACTCCAAACAGAGGAACAATATGGAATATGATAATGGTAAACTATACTCAATCACAATATCAAACTAAGAAAGATAAAGCACGATATGGAATAATAAAGATGAAATAGGAATCATAAATACTATCATAAGTCCACAATAATATATACATGCCAAAGAGTCTCAATAAAAGCCTAATACAAGTCTAAACAATGAGTCTAGGCCTTCTCAGCATCTGGTACTAGGTTCTCCTGCTCTAAAGGAGTATCCTCTATTGGTACGCCATCCTACAGCCCGTAGTAGGTGGGATACTGGTCCACAAGTCAATCATCTAAAAAATATATCCAGTCAAGATTGGAGCGAAGTACATACATTTGAAAGCAGTTCCAAATACATAATCGAGTATATATAACCGATAATAGAAATGTAAAAGATAACTAACCATCAGAATGTAACAAACTAGAGTGAACAAGTAATGTACTGGAAAGAAGAACATGCAATATGAACAATTGTAATTTAATGGAAATAGATAAAACTAACTAATGTGCCATAGAGTACAAGTTTATTATGTGATCGGTTTAGGTTGAACACGAATACAATGTAGTAACTCGATTACACGTGTGATATATAATCGACATGTACACGAATACACTTGGGCTTGATCACATAACCAACTCCTACTCTTCCATCCCCAACCAATACCAATGGATCCAATCACGACACGTTACGAACACGAATATGGGCACACTGAACACGAGGAGTGTGTGAACACGAAGTATACTAAAATCAATATCCGATACACACGATAAAATATATGTGAAGTAGTACCCGATGAATATGGTAAGGGTAACATCTCTTGACAGTATCCATATAGTACCAGTCCCTGTAACCATCGTATCGGAATCAAGCATAGAGTTCTAGAACATGCGATATATATACCCTATCGTGAAATAAAAACTAACAGAGAGATGTACTCGCCTCTGGTCCAGAGCAAAAGCTGTCACTCGGTGTCCGAGCTGGTGTCACACGCACCTAGATATGAAAGTCATGTCAGAATGGTGATACCAAGTGATAATGAACTAAGATGCATTAGGGATGCTCTTCTAAGCCATGACTAGGTTCTCACTAGGTTAATAGGCCTAATTTGGTCAATAACTACTAACCTTATTAACTAATCTCGTAACTCCAACTAATGGTTATAACTATAGCTGATACTAATTGAAACTTAGTATACTTATCTCTGACTAATACACTTAACTAAAACCAGCCTACTAACTAATGCCATCAATTAACTACTTATAATTGATACACCACATAACTGCAAAAACTGATACAAGCATCACCCCAATCTTAACTAATAAGCTCCAACACTAACTCTATTACTAACTTATCTAGTCCAGTGCTAATATATCCTGGACTGACACTCTAATATAGTACTTGGATACTGAACCAACTACTAAACTAATGCCAACTAAAAATATATAACACCAACTAATATAACTAATAACATATATGAATGGTACCTAATTTATACTAACTGCTACCTTCACTAACCGGTAAAAAAAAATACTCCTAGCTTACTAACCAACTGACTTAACACTAACTTTATCTAATTAATTACTTACTATCTAAATCAACTAACTGACAAATCCTACTTGCTAACTGTGATTACTACTCCCTCCTCAAACCTCTACCTGCATTCGACATGTTAGCTTACTCACACACTCGAGCTTGGCCCCAACTGCCCTTTCTGATACTTGAACATATGAAATAAGTCCACTCACACTGCAGTTACCTCTTCACACAGATACCAGTGTGCACCTTACTCCTTACTGCAGTTACACTGAATCAATATGACTCTCCCTCCCCCACTGCTACTCCACCTATTCCTTGCACCTGAACACCCTTAGCCCATGCCACTGCTGCTTAACTGCAGATTCTTCATATTTCCACTGCCCTGATATTAAACTGCAGGCAACACCTCCATTCAAGAACAGTTACCCATACTCCACCTTACTACTCCAGGTATACACACAACTACTGCAGTTGCCAATGCTGCCAATCTCCTGCTAATGCAATTGTTACCTAACCTCAGTCCATCACCTGTACTGCAATTTAATTGACTGCACTCAACCTCCCTACCTGCAGTGTGCTTGAGTTCTACAAGAACTGCACACTGCAGAGTCTAGATACACACACTCACACAGAGAGCTTAACTACCAGACATCAAACGAGACATTCTCACACTAACATACTTTAACTAATCACTTATAACAACCCTCACTGCTCTCAAGCAAACTGAACATTACACAACACTAACTCACCAGCACACTAATATACTTACACCATATCAGTCATTCCCCACTGATACTCAAGCCCTCCTACACACTGACACACACACACTATACTGCTGAACGCAGGTTCAATTCCTCACCAAGCCTACTGCTCGATCCCCCATAACACCTATCGTTGTTAGATAATCCCAGGCATTGCTTGATGTCAAAACCCCTCTTCGTTTGCTGATGTTGTTGCTCTGTCCCTACTGCCTTAAACTTAATTTCTCATCTAACTGCCACACCTGATCCTAATACCTGATACACAAGAGTGTATCACACACTGCTACTCCTAATACTACTTGCTGCACTGACACTCTCTCACTTAACTCACTTCTAAGTATCAGTCCAGCATATGCAACTCCGCAAGACCCACTAATACATCCCAGTATCAGTTATCTCACTGATTACTTACTGTGAAGTCTCTAATACCTTCAGTTAGTATGAGCACCCTGATTTTTTATAGGGTTAGTTCGATAATTAATATTTTTTATTTTTATTTTAATATTTAGTCGATAATTTAATTAAACTTTGGAAATCAACCACCATGATTTTAAGATCTTGAGTGCAACACTAACATTTTCCTTAAACCAACCTAGCATGCTCAACTTAGACGAGTCAATTTTGGCTCCTGCCATGACTGTCCTTCACAAATTCGCAATCCCATGCCTTATTTTGGTCGCACAACTTTCGCGACACAATTACGAGAAAACGATGATTTAATTAACCCTTTTGTCGTGGCGTATAATTTTAACACGCCACACCAACCCATTGCTCCCAACAAAATCCATGTTATGAGCCTAACTAGTCCTGTTACGCACATGACACTCGAGTTGTGTTATTCGAACCCCCTGCATGCTCCCAATATAATATTTAGTAGAAAATAGAATTTATAAATTTATTTAGTTAATTTAATATTCATTAATATTTAGTAAATATATTTTTAATTAATATAAATTGGGTCGTAAATTATTTATTGGAGGAAATATAAATTTTCGAGAATTTTTCCAAGTACCTAACTATTTTTGGGGATTTTATACATATAATTATTGTATAAACAAAACAAAAGAAAAAAAAAGAAAAAAAAATCCAAACCCATTAACCCAAAACCATTAACTAAACCCAAACCCAAAACCTAAACTCTAAATCCCTCATCCACGTACAGTAGCCTTCCCCCTCCTATATTTATCTCCTATATATATATATATATATATATATATATATATATTACAACCAAAAACCCTAACCAACGCCTACACCACCTCCACCATCACCCACACCTACACCACCTCCACCACCCGCAGGAGTCGCCGACCGTCGCAGCAGCGCCAGAGCGCCGCCGTAGCAACCGCGCGGCCGACAACAGCAGCAGCAGCGTGCAGCCTTGCGGCCCCCTTCGTAAGAAGCTTTCGCCCTCCTCGCTCGTCCGTTTCGTGCTCCATCTTCACTGGTATATTCACAACCTAACCATCTAGGATTTCCTCCAAGTGGAACGAATTTAGGCACCCGGGTTTGATCTAAAAATCGACTGAAAGTTGGCCAAAAAACTATTCAACAATAGTTCAGAAATTTAGTCCAAGTACCCATGTTCATGTCCAATTTTCTACCATCTTGTTAATTATTTTTAAAATATAATTAAAACAACTTTTTCACAATATAACCAAGATTTTTACTGTTCTTTTAGTTTTTATTAGTTTGCTTTAATGGTTAAATTATTCTGGTTCCAAAAATGACCACAAACTTATTTTAAAACACCCAAAATCTCGCGATACGGGGTGCGTCCCGCAAAACGAGGCAACTTCGTCGTGTACGAGTTACACCAAAAGGTGCATAACGTAAACGCGGACGCGTGGACTTTTGCAAAACTTGATTTGGTTGTGCGTGCACACTGGAATCAACGCGTATCCGCCAATAAAAACCGTATCGATCTGTTCTAACACTCGCCATAACTTCGTGTGTACTCGTCGATTCATAAAGAAACTTGTGCCATTGGATTCACAGTGTTACGCTGGTCCTGTGATCCAATTTTGGTTCAAATCAGAGAACGTTGACGAAACGTTATTTTGTGGGCCCCACGGTTTTACATAACGGGCAATTTCTTGATCGGCTCATCAGAATCAAGTTTTGGACATTCTGTTGGATTTGTGCCATCGTTCTAGACTCATAGACACTAAGTTTGATAAATTTGTAGGACTTTGTCTCTAACATATTTTTTGGTGCGAAGTGGGCCACATGTAGACCCCGCTTTGACCCAAAACTGTCAAATTTTGCCCTTGTGTCCAAATTGGACTTATGGATAGTCAATCCTAGCTATTTCAACTATTTTAAAAATAATGGTGATGTTTGTTTCTGCATCCGGATGTGTACGTGCAGATTCTACTTTTCCAAGAGTAGTTGACGGAGTTCAGAACCCATGCAAGTGTACCTTGCCAAACCTGCAGAGATCATGTTATATTATTTGCTTGTGTTCTTTCCGTATATATTTATTTTGTGTTGTACCTATTCAACCGAGGACCGTGAGACGTTGCTTAGCGTCTGAACAAGATTCGGGTGTCGACGCCATACGCGGAGTCGTGCAACGTCACCTAGAGAGTTGATTCCACGATCTTATTTTTACGTGCTTGCTTTACCAAGTATGTCATACCGTAGGACACTTGACACTATTTCATATAAAAGAATCTTTCTTGAGTTATTTATGGTGATTCTGTATAGGTTTACAGGATTTGTGACATAAGACTTGCATATTATATGAATATTATTATGACTCGTTGTACTAGCTAGAGGTCATGATCTTGCGTGTTATGGACATGAGATGTCATGGACATGAGATATGAGGTTATATTGGGTGGGGGGAGACACACAGGCTACATGCTTATTATTTATATATATACTACTGGAGGTGCCTTAGACTGTGTCTCAGATCTTTGGCACATATACTGGAGTCGTGATACTACTTGCTGCTATGGGCTCCCTGACACAGAGCCTGTAGTGGTCTCAGCCTGAGTACTAGTGATTCTATCATTTATATTTTACTTAGCTAGTTACATAGCTTGCCTTGAGGATATGTTTTTACTTGCTGTATTTTATTTGGCTTGAGTGTTTATTGTACCTAGCTATGTCCCTTGAGGACCTGGATCCAGATTATGTCCCCAGGTGTAGACGAGGAGAGCTATCCCGAGATTTACGGGGTAGATGCTACTATTGGAGACGTACAGGTTGCAGAGGACGAGGTTGTTCCAGAGGACTTCTCTTGAACACATAGTATTCTCACCATTCATTATTTATGCTTAGTGTTCTTGGATATTTGGACTTGTAGTCACTTCTGGATATTTGTACTTGGATTTTTTTCCATTTTTGATGACGGGTTGTTCCCCGTGACATTATTTATATTGCTTTGGTTGGACAGATTATTTTATATTATTGTGACTAGACTTGTCTTTTTGTGATTTTGTTACTTATTATGGATGAGATTAGATATATAGACTGTGACAGGTATTCGTAAACCATTTATATGTATTACAGCTTAAGTGCACTCTAACGGGTCCATTAAATTGGGTTTACCAATTGGAGTTGTGTTTTTGGCCATTGCTATGTGGCTAGTTCCTTGGTATTTTGGGACTGGAGCATGATAGTTAACCCCACCTCTAATCACAATATTACAACCCAGTCTGCTCGAGTCCAACCAACCAGCTGCTACTCATACCTGCACCACAGTGTGACCAACACACCAACACTCGCACTTAGAGAAAGACACATACACACTATATCTATATATATATACATACATGTATATCCATTAATTAATCATATACATAACTTTATGATATATATATATATATATATATATATATATATATATATATATATATATATATATATATATATATATATATATATATAAAAGACATTAACACAAACGTGCACCTAGAGTGCAGACTTAGGATACCTATGATATGCATCCAAACAACGAGCCAAAAACTCTGATTATCTACAATAATTCTTTCCACATACCAATTACATAATAATACATCTATTATAAATAGTTATAATAGGTGTTGAAGGGTATTCACACAAAACACCCAAAATGGGCTCCGTGTCGCACTGTATCATAAAATACCATGATACGGCATACACGTATCCATTTATGGACACGTACCTAGTCACATAACCCCGATCTAAGTCTAATTAGATCTAATTGGTCTCATGACACAATATTGATGTGTTAATCTCGTAATTCCCCCAACATGCACACAAATCACCATATAGAACTCACAATACATAACCAATTAGCCTAGAACTTGTTCCTATAGGTAGTCCTATGCCATGGGGTAATTCATAGGAGTCAAATGCATGATTAAGAAGCTACAATGAAAGAATAAATTCAAAAATTACCAATTGGGAGATGAATTCCCAATAAAAATGTAACTGGACACGTTCCGGACACGATCTCTAGTTCCAAAGCTCCTCCTCCTTGTGCTCCTTGCTTCTCCAAGATCCAAAGCTCCAAGAGTGATGAATTTAAGAATGAAATGGAGGTGAATTGAGGAGGAATTCAATAGAGGGAATGATAAAAAATTGGGGATATAATTTCTAGATCTAAATGAATGCAAATAAGAGGAGAGAGAGAGGAGAGCCTCCTCTAATAGTGGTCGGGTCCCTTCCCCCTTTTTCTAGTCATATGCATGGTCCAAATTATTCCTATCCATCCAATTATGAATAGAATTAGGAAAGGGCTATTTGTAAAGCTTCTAACTAATTATAATTAAGATAATCCCCCTAATTTATTAATGAGGATGGGTCTAATGAGTTTAGATCCAAGCTAGACTCACTAGTTGTCATGACAAGTCTAATTATTGGACTAGCCTCTAACAAAATAATTAATACAAGTCACATTTAATCTATAACTCACTAATAATTAAATAGTTAATATAATCATTACTATAACCCACTAACATTAATATTTATTCCTAAAATTATTTACCCATGCCAAATTATCAAACTACCCCTAGTTGAAAAAGTGAGGGTGATAAAACTAAATGGTAGGATTGCAAAGACACAATATCAGAGGTCCTCCAAGCCCATATATGTTGTGACCTTGACTATATGCAGTGTTACGCCGCTGTGACATGACCCAAAGCCGAGGTTCACTCCCTCGTATGGTGTTACGCCACTGTAATATGGAGTACTACCCTCCTTTATAGTTCTTGGGATCAGCTGGCACTGGAGGCCTTATATGAAAGGATCTGCCAGACTCTCTTGGCTCCAATCATCAAACACTATAATAATCTATGCTAGCAGTGCTCATTCAGTGTCATGTACTGGCCCTTGAGGCCTATCATAAACGGATCCGCCAGATTTACCTGACTCCGATCATTAAAGCACTGTAATGATCTACACAATCTGCACTCATTCAGTGTCATGTGTTATATCCACATAGTTCTCTTCAAACTGTTGAAGAGATGAACATATGTTACTATTGTAGCTTCTTGGTTTTCAAAGTATGTCGGTATCACCCGAATCTGTGTACTAACCATAGAAAGATCATCTGAGAGCTTCCAGAGCCATTCTACTTTATATGCTGCAGCTTGATAGTGCAAAGAACTCTAAGAGTAAAGACTGCTGCTTCGACTTCCACGATATAGCAACACCACCCCTGGAGAAGTCACATCCTCCTATGGATCTTTCACTCTTCTTTCTTGAGCATCAACTGGCATCACCGAAGCATTTCGTCATATCTAGATAACTGTTATAGCACAGGATATACTACTGAGTTCTCCTGAGAATTCTAACGACTCTCTTCACAGCTTTCAGTGTTCAACACATATACTGCTTGTGAACTGACTTAGCATCCCCACAACAAAAGCTATGTCAGGTCTGGTGGTACACGCAGCTTGAATCATTCACTTGATGATGCTCGAGTACACCAATTGTCTGACACTTTTCCTTGGATTTGACTTCATATTCATGTCACACCTGAGGAGCATCATCCCTGATACCCAAAGCGTGTGATCAATATTTTATGCTGAGAGCTTGTGACTAAGCAAGCCCACCTGGCATTCGAATTATCTTATATCCTCAAGATGACATCCGCAATCCCATGGATTGAGTTTGGACAAAAAGGACATCTTTGTTAGTGACACTTCTGTGTCCACAACTAGGACTAGAAAGTCGTCCACATAGATACAAACGATGACTCCTCCATTATCAGCGAACTTCGTATACACACACTTGTTCGTCTCGCTGATACTGCGACAACTTTGATTAGATGACTTGTCAAACTCCTGCTGCCACATCCTGGAAATTGTTTCAGGCCATATCGAGATACACCAACTCGCAGACTATCTTCAAACCTGAATGACAATAGTTGTGACTGTTGTCCGTGAATCTTTCATGTTTGTCTTCATCTAAGACTTGTTGTCTTTCCATCATCTAATAAATAATTATCTTGTGAATATCAGCTACGACAATCATCATCCTGATCTATGACACCCTCATTGAGGTGCCAAAGAACTCAATCCCCTATTGTCTGAGAAAACCCCTAGGCAGATAGCCTTGTCTTAAACTCAATTGTTCTGTCTTCTTTCATCTTTATCGACTTGAAGATCTGGTAAGCATCTGATTGGTTTAGCTCCTTCAGGAATATTGACCAACACCCAAGTGTGGTTGGAGGTTATTGAGTCATACTCATTATTTATAGCCTCCCTCCAAAAGACAGCATCTCTGGTCTTCATCGTCTTATCATAGGTAAGCGGATCTTCTTCCACATAATAGGTGACAAAATCTTCTTTGAAGTCCTTCACTATCCTCACTTGCTTAGACACCGGTTCTGCGAGTTCTGGTTCGATCATTGTTGTTGGAAAAAAACTTTTTCTTGGACTACATCTTCGTTGGAAGCTTCAGCCTCTTGTGCACCCACACTTTTTCTGAAATATCCACAATAACAATATTCTTGTGCCTTACAAATTTATCTTCGAGGAGTTCTGCATCACGAGATTCAATGATATAATTTAATTCGATATCAAGAAATCTTTGAGCATTACTCTTCTCAGCATCACCCTGAAAGATTATCTTCGTAGTCCTCAATTCCAGCTTCTGAATCTTTAATTTCGGAAGTTTCACAGACGCCAAACACCCCCACACTCGAATAACGTTCAAGTTGGGTCTGACTTTGAATCAGAGTTCCTGAGGAGTGACATCAAAAGTTGCGTATGACACTCTGTTCAGCATGAACATAACCGTCAGTACAGCTTCTCCCTAGAAGTAGTTTAGAAGGCCCGTAGTCAACAATATTGAGTTTATCATCTCTGTCAACGTCTTGTTCTTTCTTCCAGACACCCCCACACTCGTATGACGTTCAAGTTTGGTCTGACTTCTGAACCAGAGTTTATGAGGAGTGACATCGAAAGTTGCGTATGGCACTCTGTTCAGAATGAACGTAGTCGTTGGCACAGCTTCTCCCCAGAAGTAGTTTGGAAGACCCGTAGTCAACAATATTGAGTTCATCATCTCTGTCAACGTCATGTTCTTTCTTTCAACTACTACATTTAATTGAGAAGAATACGGAGCAGTTATCTCGTTGATAATTCTATTTTCTTTCTAGAACGATGCGAATTCAATAGACCTATACTCTCCGCCTAGATCACTTCTAAGTCTCTTGAGTTGTTGCCCCATTTAAAATTTAGCCTCAACCCTGAACTTCTCGAATGCTTCATCTTTTAACTAGAGCAGATAGACGAACGCATACTTTGAGTAGTCGTCGATGAAAGTAATGAAGTACTTCCTTTTAGCCTTTGTGGAGAACTGCTTGAAGTTACAGATATCTGAGTGAACCAACTCCAAAAGATCTGTACTTCGGTTTACCCGTTTGAACGATTTTCTTGTGATCTTTGTCTGCGCACAGACCTTACACTTCTCTACATCCTTACTCCCATATTTGGAGATAAATCCTAGATTAGACATCTGGCAGTATGAAGTATATGTCCTAGTCTGGGGTCCCACAACTCTTACAATGAGACTTCAATCACAAGTAGAAGCTCGAACATCCATTTAAAAGTGAACGCCTTATTTCAAAGTATGTCTCTTGCCAAGATATCACCATCTGGCAAACATGGATGTTCACCCTCAAGTCTGCAACAGACTTCCTGAGATCAGGTCCTTGGTAATCACTGATACGTTGCTACACGCACTCATTTGACTGTAACTTCTTGAAGTTCAAAACCATTATCCCAATCCCCAGATCCTCTGCTTGATCCTTGCTTGCCATCAAGACCTTCACCACTGAAAGTTTCGACCTTGATCAACAGCTCTTCCTAAAGCACATGTGGCTAGATGTACCAGTTTTTATCCACTGGTCATCAACCACGTCATAGGACTTAACATGTTCATGTCCTAGAAACCAAGTTAAGTAATCAAAGGAACCAAGTTTAGTTATACCTTGCTATATTGGTTCGGATTGGCTTTACTTCCAAGTTCTAATTTCAGCCATGCGTCAAGTCCTGTGTAGTGCACTAACCTTCATGTGCATAAGTCACCACGCACCAATCCATGCACATAAGCTACCATGCGCTAATCCATGTGCATAAGCCAACATGCGTCAATCTATGCGCATAAGCCATCATGCGCCAATTCATGCGCGTCCTGCATGCGCAGAGACCATCATGCCCATTGAGACACTATGCGCCCAGCTCTGCCATATGCCAAGATGCAGCTGCAATCAGACAAAACGAACCAAGAAGAAAAATAAGAAGAAGACAGAATAAAATTTATTCTTGCTGGGACGGTGAAGACCACTGTTGCTCAAAGCAAGATTCGTCCTCTATCGACAATCTTCTCCCAGGAGCCAGTAAGTTCACAAGAGAATTTCTGGAACGCTCGTAGTCACCTCTATGTATGACTCGAACGGGCTCCTTTAGACTCCTCTTTCTCAACTCTTTGGTCTGTCTCAAATGGAGGCTAAAGGGATCTTTATATAGGGAAGGATGGAAGCCCATCCTTCTCTTCTTTTTGATGTGGGACTAAAAAGTCAAAATACAAAATTGATATCCCACAATCGCAGCCCAATGCATAGCCCGCTCAGCGCCCGTTCAGCACCCGCTCATGCAACCCGAGAATAAAACGAGCTCACAAGCGCCTTGCGACAAATAAAACGAGTGCACAAGCGCCTTGCGACGATGCTAACTGCAAAGTACGCCAACAAAGCACTACTTTGCTCCCTTGAGCCCGAGTCCAAGTCCGAGTCGTTAAGCCCCTTTGGGGCTTAGCTCCTATGTAAATAATTCCAAGAGCATGACAAAAAGCATAAATGCTTTCATGAGGAGTTAATCCTTTTTTCTCCTAGAAAAATACCCCCACATGGCACCCATGTGCCCCATCACACCCTATGTGCACACCTCAACTCATATAAAGTATTATATTGAGATACCCACTTTGTGGTGTAGCCAATGTGGGACTATCTTTACTAGTCCAAAGGCAAAAACACTAACATAAAATTCTCTCAACATCCTATACCATAGATTAAAGCCTTATAAATATGGAAAATGCTTAGTCTACAACCAAATGCTTACAACATTTTTATAACCTACCTCTCCCCCCTATTATATGGGTCCCACGGAGGCTGGCCACGTGGCAGTTGTAAAGAAAGTTGTAAGCATTTGGTTGTAAGCATAGCAAAGCCGTATAAATATATATTTTTTGTTAACATATGTCCTAAAGATTCTTTTGATACGAAAAAAATGGAGCAAAAAATAATACATTTCTCTTATTTGGTATAAAAAAAATAGATAAAAAGAGAAATGAAAGAATTTTTTTTTCTCTTAATCTAATAAATTTAATCCCCCAAAGATGTGAGAAAAATGAAAAAGAAAGAAAGTAGAGACTATATTAATTTATAATTATATTCCATATAAATTATATTATTTAAAAATTATTTATGAAATCAAATAGTAAATAAGTACTTTTATTCAGAATATAATTGATAAAGTGTATATATATATATATATATATATATATATATATATATATATATATATATATATATATTTCACATTTTCTTTTATACCAAAATGCATCCCTTCCAATTTTTCATTCCTCCTGTCAAACCTAAAGCAAAGAAATATTCTTTTATTTCCATATGATTGTAAATTAAATCTCTACTATTTTTTTATTCTTTCCATTTTTTCATCATTCCTACCAAATGGAGTCTAAGGTCATCTCCAATGGGAGTTTTGTATCTACCATATTTTTATGGTAGAAATTTTTCTTAGAACAAAATTTCTCCCAACCATAATTTATATCACAATTTTTATCCTATGTAGCATTGATGTAGGATAAAAAAATTCTATGAGAGTTTATACATATAGAAACTCTCATAGAAATTCTCCATCTCTCATAGCAATTAATATTGGATCATACATCATTAAATTTGTCATTTTATTTTTTGTTACATAGTATAGAAATGAAAAACTATTGGAGGGTGGGTGTGTGTGTGTGTGTGCGCAATTTCTATATAGAAAGTTTAACAACTGGAATATAAATTTTCTTAAAGCACAATGCCAAGTATGATATAAACTCAATAAAAAAAATTATTGGAGATGGCTTTAGGACACATGTTAACACATTGATAAATATATATTTTATATTGGTACCCCCATCAACATATTTATCAGTGCATCTTTTACATTTATCAATACACATTTTAAGGGAAAGATACATTGATAAATATGTTGATAGAAATACCGATATAAAAATACATTCATCAACACATATTCTTATGACACATGTTAACAAATTTTTACAAATATTTGTCAAGAATAAGAATCTATTAAGAGTTCTTTGCCACGTTATATAGTGAGAGTACATGAGAACCAAAGTTTAAAAAAAAAAAAACTCTACTTTTATGTGGCATCAAGAATAACATCATTAAAATTTTATAACTAGTATAGTCAGAATATTGAAAAAGATTATTTAGTAACATGGTTGTTTCAAGTCATTTTGAGGTCCTAGGCAAAAGTTCAAATATGGGATCATTTTTGAAAATATACCTATATACTAGTATCCCATATTTTTGAAAATATACATATATATGAGTACCGTCCTTGCAGGCGGTTGCAGTTGTATGAGAGAGAGAGAGAGAGAGAGAGAAAGAGAGAGAGAGAGAGCATGGCTTCAACTTTTTTCTTCTCTTTATATAAAACAGGAAAGATGAAGAGGCGATGACGGTGCGGTAATTTCTACAAGAGATGAGAGAAAGAAAAGGTAACTTATCTTAATTGATTGTCACGTTTTACCAAGCCGGCTGTATCATTTTTCATATTCTTCTTTTTCCAGCCAGATATAGTTTGTCCGAACCTTTCAAAGAAAAAAAAGAAGATAAAATTTGATGATTACATATATACCTATATACCAGTATCCTATATTTTTGGAACCCCTAAAAAGTGGGGCCCTATGCAGCTGCTTCCTTTGCCTAAAGGAAGAACCGGCCCTGTTTAGTAATATGGTCTCATATAATAGTTAAAATTAGGGGTTGAATCTCAAAAATGTCCAACATTAGTGTTTGGATCTTAAAATTATTGTTCACTTGCCTACATAAACAGTAATTTTAAATCTCAAACACTAATATTGAACAATTTAAAATTTTAAACCCTAATATTCACTATTATATGACACCCAAACCCTAAATAACCCTTGAAAAAGTACACATATATAATAAGCAAATGCAAAGCCCCCTAGATACTGGTACTGGTGGATGCAACGGGTGTACGGATGCTAATTAATATTTTCTAACACTATATAACATATAAATTATTTATTAATTTATATTTGTAATTAATTAATACTTAAATGAAAGTTTCAACATTAATTTGCTTTAACGTTGCTTCCTTAGATTAGAGAACATAACAACAATATTTTAATACACAAGCTCGTAAGTTAGAAATGAACCTTGTCTACGAAAATAAGTCTTATCCTAGCTCTAATTCTAAAAAAAAAAATAATTCTAATCTAAATCTAGTCCTCGTTTAATTGACCAACGGTTATCAAAATTTTATTTGACTGTCTGATGGAATTTATACAAATTTTACCTGACTGTCTAACATAATTTTGGTTCTCGCTGAACATTTCTCTCCCACCTAATATTCTAAACGTCTTTTTTTCACATAATATATCTAAAGTATATTATTTTGTAGAAAATTTATGTAATTAATATTATTATTTTTATTAGGTAATTAATATTTTCTAACTCTGTAAATTGGCAAGTTCTTTATAAATTCATAATTGTAGTTAATGAATAATTAAATGAGAGTCCCAATATTAATTTAAAACCCAGATTCTTGAAAAGCTCGCATATGCAGAAGTGATATTTACCCCCATATAGTTGAGAGTCTGAATACTTGTTTATGTGTATTACTTACATGAATGATATCTGAACTTTCAACAGTGACTTGACAATTAATGTCTTGAGACATTGACCAGTCAATATATATAGATAGAGAGGGAGGGGAAAGTACTGTACTGTGTATTGTGAATAGTTTTTGTTTGGAGCGGAGTTCGAAAGTTCGTAAAATAATATTATTTTCTACCGAAAAATATTAGGAATTGTAACCAGTGTTTTAAAACCAGATGGGAGATCACACCAACGGTTCGGGCCAAATTGATTCAACGACCAGTAGTTCAACTACTAGATTAATCTAAATAGTACAAGTTTAATTTTTTATATACACTGAATTTTACAAAAAATATTTATTTATAGTATAATTTTGAAAAACTAGTGGATCAATACTGAACCGGACCAAAAAAACGATCAGTTCACGGATCAATCGGTTGAACCGGCCGGTCCGATCCGATCCGATTTTTAAAACACTGAATTGAACTAAATTGTATAATTTTATAAATACATAATACCATAATATAAACTGGCGAAACAGCCACGTGGAAAATAGAACTATTAGAGACTAAAATTCAAAAAAAAAAATACACAGTTGAAATAAAAGAATATACAGGCTTCAATTTTTCCCACCAATCGATCCACTGGAACTAAATGGATGTAAACATATTACAACATAGAAAATAATAAGTTACCAAAAACAAGAATACAAGGACGGATCCACTTAGATATGTTCGAAAAATAAATAAATCTCTCATTGAATAAACGGTATCTAAAAAATTAACTTACATATCCTTTTTTAAATATCGCAATAATCTGAACTGTTAGATCTGATCATACTATTCGATTTCAAACTCACTTATCGTTAGTGTATATCAACGATATGTCTAGACTTAATGAGCACAAAATTCATCAAATTTTTGCTGGATATATGTTTAACTTTGTGACATGTCATCGATATTACCTGTACTATTATACTCAACAGAAAATTTTGATATTGGTTTAAAACTAAGTTCCATTCCATCACACGAATAATTGTCGGATTCCAGAATAACTTCATACAGAGAATTGAAATTTAAAAAGATTGCACTCAAAGTATATAGTTTGGTGATATTGTAATTTGAGACCTAAACAGAAAAACGTTTCCCAAACAAAGACTTACACGCTAAAAAAACATTTTTAACACAAAAAAAAACTTTCTACAAGTTGTACGTTTTTCTTATAATTTTTAAAAAAAAATTGTTTTCGTGACAAATTGTCATATGGAAAGAAATATCTTGTGTAAAAAAATACCAAACATTTAGCAATTTCCTTACATTTTTTTAAAAGATTTTCATAAATTTCTTTTTGATTCTTTCATATACATATTATATATGTTTGAGTGGATGGGATTTTCAACCTATGTGGAGAATATCCCGTAGCGACGAGCGACATCCGTGTGTCAGAAAAGTTCGAAAAGTGCATCGAGCGCCGTGTATTGAAACATTTATGGTAAGCAAATATTATATTAGATTTTTATATTTTCTTTAATTATATTTATGATTGGACCTTTCATATATTAACTTTCCATATAATTGGATTTCCAATTTATGGTAAACTAATTTATGAATTGATTTCACTTAAATATATAATTGAATGTAATTGGATTTTCATAAATATTTTTTGCTTCCATATATAGATTTTCATATGGAAACCCTAATTCATGCAAGGATTTATATAAAGGCTCATGCAATATACAACAACATGAGAAAAAAAACAAAGAGAGAGAAAAAAGGTGACTAGAGTGCCATTGCAACTTTGGAGAGAGAGAAAAATTGGAGTCCGTTTCGGAGAAGGAGATCAATTTGGGGTATTTCTCATTGTCTTTTTTCTTCGTGGTTGTAATCTATTTTCTGTTCCAAATAGTTGCGGTGGTCCGTGTTGGATTGGTGATGAGCTTGTAGAGGGTGTAATCTCTTTATTCCATTAGTGGAGGTTCTTCAGGGTTGGACTCCGATCGTCCCGTAGTTTTTTCCATCTGGATTTTTCACGTAAAAATCTCTGTCTGCGATTTGTGTTTTGTATTTTTTGGTTTGTGTGTTTTGCTCGGTTCTCTCGCAGGTACTCTCTGGTTTGGGGAACGGTTTTCGCGTTTCATTCACAACAGTGTGGTATCAGAGCAAGGTTTTGAAATTTCAGAAGGGTGTCAGGAGTTGACAGGCAAACCAGGAAGGAGAGATGGACGCGAAGCCGGTGTGCATGGTAAACCTGAACGGTACCAACTATCACTACTGGAGGAGCAAGATGAATGATCTGTTATTTATCAAGAAGCTGTATCTGTCGGTATTTGCTTCCGAGAGGCCTAGTGACAAATTCGAAGAGGACTAGAAGTTCTAGCATATACAGGTGTGTGGGTACATCAGGCAGTTCATTGACGAGAACGTGTACAACCACGTTGTCAGTATTGAGCATGTGAGGACACTGTGGGATAAGCTGAAATCTCTCACTACTAAAAATTGCGAGATTAGCAACGTTTTTAGCGACATTAAGTTAAAACGTCGCTAATATTAAAGATATCAGCGACTCCAAATATTAATGTCGCTATACGTCGCTGTTTGGCGACATATAGCGACGTTTAGGGACTATAATTCAGTTTTTTAAAAGAATAGTCGCTATAAGTTATCTAAGGTCGCTAAACGTCGCTAGTATTTAGCGACGTTTATATTTTTAATATTTAGCGACGTGTTTAGCGACGTCTGTGACGTCGTAAAATATTTCTGTTAGCAATGTTATTGTTTGACATCACTAAACGTCGCTAAAATTTCATTAATTAGGGATCGGTTTTGATTCCCCCCATTTATCGAAAATTTCCAAAATTTAAAAACCCGCGGCGTTCCCCACCCCCCTCTCCAGCGACCGACGTCCTCCACAGCGGCCTACTCCGGTATCCTCCTCCTCCTTCTCTAGGTAAACCCTAGCTCTCTCTCTCTCTCTCTCTCACACACACACACACACACACACACAGGATACGGCATGACACTAACACAGACACGACACACATACGTGACAGACACTGACACACACACACGTGACACTAACCCTAACCCAAAACTAACACGACCTGGGATCAGGACCTAGGGTTAGGGTTAGGGTTAGGATTAGGGTTTTTGACCTTGGGTTAGAGTTTTTGACCTGGGATCTTGGTTCTTACAGTACTACAAAAGGAAGCTGCTGTTGCTGCAACGCAATGTTGCTTGTTGTTCCTGCAATGATGTACTGCTTGATGTGTGCTCTAAGGGCCTTGCTGCATTGCTGCTGGTGTAGCTTGGGTAGTTGCTGAATGTTGTTGCCACTGAAATGTTGTTTCATTGCTGAAATGCTGATATATATGGCTGCACTGCTTTGGCCTTGCTGCAGTGCATTTCTGCACTGAAGAGGCAGCTGATGCACTGCCCGAGCCTACTCTGCTTGCTGCTCCTCTGTTGTGCTTCCTGTTTCCTGTGCACTGTACTGCCTGCAGTACCCGACCCTCTCCAAACACACACACACACAAGCACATATAACTACTCCTATATATATCTATATACATATATATGTAACCACTTAGAGACACAACTATATATATATATATATATATATATATATATATATGAACATGAGCAATACAAGTAGATACATATACATATACATATACATACACTCTCGTGCCCTCCCCCCCCAGCAAGGAGATCTTGTGCTCTCCTCCTCTCAGTAAGGAGTTGGCGGATATGGGGTAACCCATGCTGCAACCCAAGGCGTGTTGACTAGGGCTCCACTATTAGGTTTCCAAGTACCTAGCAAATCCTATGCGGAGACCTGTCGTGCTGGGTCCGATCATAGCAATAAAGATATATTGGCCTTATGTTGTTCATGACCAATAACTACTATAACTCCTTTATATTGCTGTACACTGATTCCTCACTGCTGCACTGTGCAGTACAGCTAGCTTCTAGCACAGAGCTGGCACACTGATTCCTCACTGTTGCACTGTGAACTGCTCTCCCTAGTAACCCGAGCTCACTTAATCACTTAAACAACCATATGCACACACACACATACACAAGGCATTGTGTATCAAGTTAGAGCAGTTCTTACCTTCCTCTAGACAATCACACTGTATTTAACGATTTATAGGACACATACTGTCATTTTTGCAGAAGTATCTAGAAATGGATATGAATTACTATCCGCGTCATCGTTTGTGGATGTACAACCGTCATTCTGATGACACGTGCGGTGTACGGGATGAATTCATTGAGGGTGTACAACAGTTTCTGCAGTTCTCTAAGACGTTCCCTCAGTACATGGACGGTACGAAAATTAAGTGTCCGTGTGTAGGATGTCGCAACTTGAAATATCATCCATAAGTGGAAGTCATACATCATTTATACTCGAAGGACTTCACGCCGAATTACTATCAGTGGACCGCGCACGGAGAACTTGTGTCTCTAGCATCGGAGTCAAAGCCATATGTGGAGCCGTATATGGATGTCCACGACCACGCTGCTTATGACGACGGATGGGTGAACATGGTTTTTGATACGGCGGGGCCTAGTTTCAATTCGGACAATCATGATGCAGCTGAGGAGGCACCGAATACCGATGCTACAAAGTTTATGGAGTTGCTGGAGAATGCAATGACTCTATTATATCATGGTTGTGAGGATCATTCACCGTTGGAGGTGGTTACAAGATTGTTGAGCATCAAGTCCGATTTTAACATGTCGCAAGAATGCTATAATCGACTAATCAATTTGATTATAGAGATCTTGCCCAAGGGTGCAAAGTTGCCTAAAGATTTCTACCGATCTAAGAGGATGGTGAGATCGCTCTGGATGGGATACGAAAAAATTGATGCATGTCGCTATAAGTTGCCTACAAGGATGAAGATGCGTGCAGATTCTGTGGTGTTGATCACTATAAGGCCACTGGTAGAGGAAAGTCTGTCGGTGCAAGGAAGCCTACCGATTCGATGCACTACTTGCCTTTGACGTCGCGGTTGCAGAGTTTGTTTATAGTTAAGGAGACTACAAAAAATATGAGTTGGCACATGCAGAAACAGATCGAAGGAGTATTGGATCATCCATCCGATGGAGAAGCATGTAAGCACTTTGATCGAGAGTATCTAGATTTTGCTTCAGATTCGCGTAATGTCAGATTGGGGCTCTCCTCTGATGGTTTTACCCTATTCGGACTTTCGGGCTCCCAGTATTCATGTTGGCCTGTGATCGTCACTCCGTACAATCTACCGCCTTGGATGTGCATGAAAACTCCGTATATGTTTCTAACCGTTATTATCCCGGGTCCGAACAATCTGAAGAGGAACATTGATGTGTATTTATAGCCTTTGATAGATGAGTTGAATCAGCTGTGGGAAGTAGGTGCCAACACGTACAATGTTTCTAGAAAGCAGAATTTCAGATGAGGGCAACACTTATGTGGACCATCAATGACTTTCCGGCCTATGGAATATTATCCGGATGGAGCACTCATGGTCGTCTCTCATGTCTGTATTGCATGGACCGTACTAAGGCTTTTCGTTTAAAACACGGAGGCAAACCGTGCTTCTTCGATTGTCATCGACAATTTCTGCCGAAAGATCATCCGTACCGGAGGAACATGAATGCTTTTCATGCGGGCGTTGTGGAGAAGGCCAATACCCCGCCAAGGTGGCCCGGATACATGGTATGGAAAGAGGTAAAATATTTACCAAGTGCTATCGAAGAGCCTGCTAAGGGGTACAAGTGTGACAAATTTGGTTGCACCCATAACTGGACGAACAGGAGTATATTTTGGGATCTGCCATATTGGAGCACCAATCTGATCAGACATAACCTTGATGTCATGCATATCGAGTTGATAACATAATTAATACTGTAATTGTCACGACCCGCACCCGGTATAAGGGCACGAGAGCGTGGGTACGTCCAGCCTACGCCGCAGCATCGGCGGTAGAACGCTGTCTAGGTCAAGTACTATCTATAAAATCTCACGCTAGTATCCAACTCCATAAGGAGACTCGGACAACACTATAAAAATATTAACAACATACTCAATCACAACTACAGCATGATAGGAATTTGAAGAAACAAAAGAATACAACACAAGTCAAATGACAAAATAATCATACCTGCAATCATTAACTTCCAATCCCCAAGTGTGTCAGAAACCAGTCTACTAAGGTCACGGTCTGGAAAAATATTTTTCAGTCAGGAAGGAGCAAAGTACATCTCTAAATAGCAGTTCTATATAAATGACATAAACTATGTAGCAGTTCTAGATGGAAATATACCAGAAGCATGTATAGGTACGAGAAATGTACAATGAAAGAAATACTGGAAAATACTGTAAGTAACTGCAGGAAAAGAAACAATATGTCCATGAGCAATGTCCATGAGCAAGAAACCTATGACTAAGTGTGTGAGTACTAGCTTTAACATGTGATCGGCTTAGGAACTTGATCAGGCTGGTTACATGTGATTAGCTATGATTCTTGTAAAGTCAGGCTAACCGTTGGTTAGCTATGATGCATGTAGAGGTCAGGCTAATCACACGTAACAGCTATGAAGCATGGAGATGGTCAGGCCGCACCCGACATGAGATGCGGGGTGAGCTATGATGCATGTAGAGTTGGGTATGATCACATATCTATACTAAAATACTCCCCACCCCCGACTGGTATAGTGGATCCAATCATGGTACGCTATGGCACGGGATTCCCTAGGAAGGTAGCAAATCTCCCCGGGAATCAGTGTCTGTACATGCACAAGATAACAAGGAAAATAAGTCTTGTACAAGCTACACCATGAATAAGGAATAATATCTCATGACGAGATCCGTGTATACCAATCCGTGTAACCGATGTGTCAAGAACATGGATATTTACACTAGATACAGTGAACATAGGAGATATCATAAATTAGAAGCTAATCAGAGAATGTACTCGCCTTGGGTCCTTAGTTGTCAATACCAATGTCCTGTCCCAGAGTATCGTCTGGAGAATCCGACAGTCCTATAAACATATCACAATAACACTTGCATTAGGTGCTACCCTAACACACAGTCTATAAACACTGGCCTCAGGGCCATGCCAGACAGGGCACTAGTCAACTAGGGTCATCTAATAGGAATTCTTATATACATATCTTAATAACATATATACTTACAATATATCTATATATATATCAAATTAAATACATATGCAATGTATATATATATTAAAAATATACTAAAGGTTATACAAAATATATCTACACATACGAATTAACAAAATACACACATAGACTAATTACATATATATACTCATATACCAATTAAAATATACAATACTATATCCAGGTAAATATACCAATTAAACATACCTTGAAAATATGCTAAGTATATATATATAGAATACATGTATACTCATATACCAATTAAATATATATTAAAAATATGCTAAGTATATATATTTAAAATACTTATAGTAGAACACGTATTTATATCTACCAAATTAAACACATATACAATATATATGTATATACATTAAAAACATGCCAAGGGTTTATAAAAATATATATATACATATATATATATGCCAATACATTATATATATGATATTAAATACTAAAACACATATTTAATACATGTTTAACATTTAATGAAAAATAAATTATACATGTACATATATTAAATTATACATTACCAATTTCTTATATACTATACATATTCATGTATACCAATACATTATTTTACATATGATATTAAATATGTATACGCAAAATATATATATACGTTTGCCTACATATACATAAAAATAGAGAACATATGTATATATATATAAAATACACAATGCTATACATTTATTAATATATACTAAACATATACTAGTATATACATTAATTAATTAAATGCTATACACATACATGCTAATATTTACATACAATTAATATTAATAAAATAAATAATATATATATATATTCATATTTTAAAATACATACATTACCAATCAATTTATATACATATACATTTACCAAAATAAATTAAATACACGCACTTGCATTAATCATATATACCTATACATTAATATCTACAAATACACATACCTAATATATACAATACATGTACATATTGCATTCATATACTAATTATATAGATATACTATACATATTAATTAAATATTTATTAAACATATATATACACTAATTTTATACAAATACATATATTAGTATATTCCTTAATACATTACATGGTTATACATTGATTAATATACACAATACATATACCTATGCATATATTAGCTACATATATATATATATATATATATATATATATATATATATATATATATATATATATGAAGAAGGAAAGAGGGGGAGAAGGAACTTACTGTGGTTGCCGGCCGGAGCACAGGGACCGCCGGACCGGAGTGCAGCAGAGGGGGAGCAGCTGGGCTGACCGCCGGGGATCGGGCTGGAGGAATGGTTGATGGTGGTGGTCGGGATAGGTGGACCGCGAGAGGGGAGGGGGAGAATGGTGTTTGGAGGATGATGGAGGTGGTCGGATGAACACCGCAGGGAGGAGCAAGGCCGCCGGAGTTCAGAGGGGAGTCGAGGAGCTTGGAGGACCGGGGGTCGGCTGGTGCAGAGAGGAGCTCGCCGGCCGTCGGTGGCGCGAGGGGAAGCAGCAGAGAGCTTGCAGGCCGGAGGGGATCAGCCGGAGTGGGATCGTGAGGGGGCCGGAGAAGGCGAGCAGGCCGGAGCCGCAGCCAGCAGGCCGCCGGGGTGCAGTCAGCGGCCGCCGGAGGGAGAAAAGGGCCGCCGGGTCGCCTGGCCGGAGAACACAGGTGATGGGGATGGTTTCCCCCCTCTCCTTTGGAATTTGAATTCAAACCAAAATAAAGAAGGAGAAGAAAGAAGGAAGAAGAAGAAGAAAAGAGAAGAAGAAGAGAAGAAATGTGAAGAAAAATGGAAGCCTACGTTGGAGAGAGGGGGTGGAGGCTTGAGGAATTTGGAGGCTTGTGAGGTGGGGGAAAACCTAGGTTTCTAGGGATTAGGGTTGAGGTAGACATGACATTAAATAGGGATGAGGGGATTTTGATGGAGGGTGAGGATGCATCCCTGGAATGGGTGGCTAGGATTGAACATGAGGAAATAATTCATGTAGGGATGAGGGTTTTTAATTAAAAATTAATAGGCTCCCTCATTGGTTTAAAATAATTGGGTGAGGCCACAAAATGCCAATTTGCAATTTAGCCCCCTTAAATTTGGAAAATTGCACAAACACATGAAATGACGAAAATTTGGCGGGCGATTCGGTGTCCGATATTTTGTAGGGTCAGGGGGCGCTGTAAGACTGGTACGGGCTCAATTAGCAGGGCACTGGAATTAAATTGGAATTTTAGAATCAGATAAAAATGGTATCCTCAATTTAAATAGAAATAAATGCAAGTTGTGTTCAACAATTAATTAGAAGTACATGGGGCCAAAATCAGGTCAGGTCATCAATACCAATAATGAAGAAGACTCAGAACAGAATATTACCCTAATTTGGGCCGCACGAAAAATAGGTCAAGATTGTCCCCAATTTCAATTGGAACGCACAACGATAAAAATAGAGATTTATTAAATAACGTCTGCGATGATTTTTGTGCGGCCAGAAATAATGCACAGGGAGCAAAATTATGAGTTGCAAAAATAGTAGAATGGAAGGCGGGCATGTCTAGGGCAAGATTGCAAAATTTGTTGGAAGACAAAAGTCTGGATAGTGCTCCAAATATCGAAGCAAAGGTAATGCGCAATAATTAATTAAAATACAGTAATTAATTAAAACCTTCAATAAATAAATTCTAAAATAAATAATAAATCCAGAATTCTATAATTCGGACAGGTGTTCGTTTACTGGGCTTCTAGGTCAACTCTGCTGGCAAAAAATAAATGAACACTGCATCTAATACTATATTTAATTACACATCACATAATTATTAAATTAAATACTATTATGCAATAAATTAATTTGTAAATACCATAATATTAAATATTGAAAAAGTCGAAAATACCCCTGGTTTCGGAATGTGGTGGTGACAAGTCTACCCACCTTAAAAGAATTTCGTCCTCGAAATTAAAATCCTCAAAGTAGCGTTTATTCATACACATTATTATTTCCCTCAAATTTTAAATTCATCATACATGATATTAGTTAATAATCCACAATGTCCTCTCAAAATTTTCAAAATTCTGAATTATTTGTATTCCTGAAAAATCCTCAAAATAGAATCAAGGTCCCTTTTTATTAAAATTTCCTTGAAAGTTTGAGTTGATAATTCAATACCCGGAATTTAATATCCACTCCTCAAGAACTCAACAATATGATATTTAAGGATTCTCCAAATGTCACATCCAAAAATAAAGTTCTAAAATTCATAACTTGCAATTAAATAAATACATTGATAAATCTCCCAAAATTTCCAAATTAATAACCAACTTAAACATGTCATAATCTTTCCTGGAATTAATTAGCCACCAATTATGCAATGTTAATTTCTTAACCATTTATTTAAATCAATATTTATCCTCAAATTTTAATCATCTTGTTCCTCTTGTCAAGTAATAACCTCTTCATGAATCTTTACTACAGTCAACACCAATAATCCTGGTCAAAGAAATCTTCCTACAATCATACAACATGCAACCTAAGGGGATATGTACGGTCATGGTGTCTTTTGTCATGGTATTGCAGTCTCTGTATCAGGGGTACTACTAACTATATCATAACAAGAATCATGCATACAAGCTACGGTACTAAGGTATCAGTCAATCAATCAATAGATAGGGACAGAAGGAAGGAAAGAACAGAACCTGCTAACACATTACCTGCAGTATTTCCTATCTCTAACATACACTTAACTCTAACAAATTTACTAACTAATTCATATTCCTGTACACTGGTACCAAGATCCATGAATATATCAATATTGCACACACAAGTCTCTTAATACCAAAATCTGATACCAAGAACCTATAATATAACCATGGTTCAATAATGCATCTAAGTTTGATACCTCTACCTCTTTAGGTACCACACTCTACTACAAGCATACTCACTGCTAGCCTCCTTATCTACTACAATAATTGATACTAGTTATTCTTATCACTCAAGTGCATATCAATTGCAACACACTATACTAAGTACTGCTCTTTCCAATACAACTTTAGATGGACACCCAAGTCAGTCTGCGGTGCCATCTCAATCATGCTCAATCACCAGATCCTTACACATGTATCTCATCTACTCATATATTAGTATTCATGTCTCTCATCTACCATAAAATTTATCCCCAAAATAATCGTCAAGGTTTAACTTCTCGAACAACTTTAGAAAATGCATATACCTTCTCAAAATCAGATACTCAACATCGAAATAAAATTTAATCACTTCTAAAATCTTTGTAGCCTTAACCATGTTTATTGAATTCATATTTGAGATCCTCAAAAATTTAATGACCAAAATCTCTACTCCTCAATTATTCTAAAATAAAATTTTATTTCCACCTTTTAATTTATAACTCCACAATGTACATATCAGTGCTCACGGTCTCTGATACTCAAGGTGCACTCAATGCATCTAGTGTCTATAATTGTGTACTAAAATTGTACTGCCTGAATCACTTGTACTATTACCTCCAATGATCAAAGTTATCATCAACTGTGTTTTCTTTCATGATTTTAATTCATGTCAACTGGTATATCATTTAATTATCATCCCACAGAGTGCTTACTGTTATTAACATTATTCTCGACTAATCCTCGATATAGAATCATTAGCACTCTTGGTATTACATTACTAGCTTCATTAATGAATCATCTCATCAAGCTCATTAGAACTCATGTTTACCTGTACCTTCTATAATACTCATGTTTCTTTACTCTCATGGGAAGGCATATGGTTCTATATCTCGATTGATGTATAAGCATATCTCTTAATCCTTTTACAGCCTGTTAAACTAATTTGTGATACACTTCACAACTTTCATTACAAATCCTGATATTTCTCTACTTATGACATCTCATTAAACCCTTTATGCATATACATTTCTTTACCTTTAACATTTCCGATATCAATCATCAAATTGAACATCATGCTCCATAAATCCTTAACACAATTCCTGGATACTTAATCGTTTACATAGATCACTCAATTACATAATCATGATTATCCAGGATGGGTAATTGGCTCTGATACTAACTCTGAGAACTATCACTGATACTCTATACTCTCCTTAACTCTCAGTCTCTAGTGACACTTCTTCTAGAACCATTGTTACAAGGTACTATGCTAAGGGCTAACTCTAGATTAAATCCTACTACTCACATGTCCTACTAGGAAATACTTACAAACTCACAAGTCACACTCAATCAATACTAATACTCAAGACACAAACATAATTATAAGTCACTAATTATCATACTTAACAAGGAACCCTCAAGAAATAGAAGCTCAAAAGGAATTGGATTGAGGACAGAAGGTATCCTTACTGCTAGTAAAGAAAAGAAGCGATGGAACAAAGTCCTGGAACAACAGAAATAGATAAGTCTTGAGATGATATTTTAAGAACCAATTTAAGATACAACCTGATAATCATACACGTCTGTCAGAAATCATGACACACAGAATCTTCGCCACGCCAGTAAGCATAGATGCGATAAACGACAGGTTCCGTAACTAAGGTATGCAACTCTATAATCATGTCATCTAGAATCTTCGCCACGCCAACCGGTATGGCTGCGAGAGACTCTAAGTTTCATAACTATAATATGTACATCCAAGTCAGATTCCTACGTTTTCGTCACCACAGCTAATATGGCTGCGATAAACTCTAGGGTCCATAACCAAAGTAGACGTTTTACCTTTCTCACTGTCCTTATCAACATATGTCATCAGATGATACCGTAAATTTTAGCCCATAAAATTCATCTCGATATGAAATCAACTCAACAACGATACCAAGAATTAAAGTTAACAACTGGTCAACAAGAATCAAACTCAATATCAACGAGTGAGGACGGACGGAAACAAGGGCGAAGGAATTAAATTAGAAATTATAATAAGATTCTCATGGGGTCATCCCAGGAATCTCTCAAGAATTTGTGATTGAGTATTCGCTCTCGTCCTAGTATCCTATGTCCTAAATCCTATCGCAGGCACGCAATAGTGTAACAAAGATGCCACACTACTACGACATCGCACAACTCACGAAGTCTGACCTGCATGGGCCACCACTAAAAATGTGTCACGATCCGCACCCGGTATAAGGGCACGAGAGCGTGGGTACGTCCAGCCTACGCCGCAGCATCGGCGGTAGAACGCTGTCTAGGTCAAGTACTATCTATAAAATCTCACGCTAGTATCCAACTCCATAAGGAGACTCGGACAACACTATAAAAATATTAACAACATACTCAATCACAACTACAGCACGATAGGAATTTGAAGAAACAAAAGAATACAACACAAGTCAAATGACAAAATAATCATACCTGCAATCATTAACTTCCAATCCCCAAGTGTGTCAGAAACCAGTCTACTAAGGTCACGGTCTGGAAAAATATTTTCCAGTCAGGAAGGAGCAAAGTACATCTCTAAATAGCAGTTCTATATAAATGACATAAACTATGTAGCAGTTCTAGATGGAAATATACCAGAAGCATGTATAGGTACGAGAAATGTACAATGAAAGAAATACTGGAAAATACTGTAAGTAACTGCAGGAAAAGAAACAATATGTCCATGAGCAATGTCCATGAGCAAGAAACCTATGACTAAGTGTGTGAGTACTAGCTTTAACATGTGATCGGCTTAGGAACTTGATCAGGCTGGTTACATGTGATTAGCTATGATTCTTATAAAGTCAGGCTAACCGTTGGTTAGCTATGATGTATGTAGTGGTCAGGCTAATCACACGTAACAGCTATGAAGCATGGAGATGGTCAGGCCGCACCCGACATGAGATGCGGGGTGAGCTATGATGCATGTAGAGTTGGGTATGATCACATATCTATACTAAAATACTCCCCACCCCCGACTGGTATAGTGGATCCAATCATGGTACGCTATGGCACGGGATTCCCTAGGAAGGTAGCAAATCTCCCCGGGAATCAGTGTCTGTACATGCACAAGATAACAAGGAAAACAAGTCTTGTACAAGCTACACCATGAATAAGGAATAACATCTCATGACGAGATCCGTGTATACCAATCCGTGTAACCGATGTGTCAAGAACATGGATATTTACACTAGATACAGTGAACATAGGAGATATCATAAATTAGAAGCTAATCAGAGAATGTACTCGCCTTGGGTCCTTAGCTGTCAATACCAATGTCCTGTCCCAGAGTATCGTCTGGAGAATCCGACAGTCCTATAAACATATCACAATAACACTTGCATCAGGTGCTACCCTAACACACAGTCTATAAACACTGGCCTCAGGGCCATGCCAGACAGGGCACTAGTCAACTAGGGTCATCTAATAGGAATTCTTATATACATATCTTAATAACATATATACTTACAATATATCTATATATATATCAAATTAAATACATATGCAATGTATATATATATTAAAAATATACTAAAGGTTATACAAAATATATCTACACATACGAATTAACAAAATACACACATAGACTAATTACATATATATACTCATATACCAATTAAAATATACAATACTATATCCAGGTAAATATACCAATTAAACATACCTTGAAAATATGCTAAGTATATATATATAGAATACATGTATACTCATATACCAATTAAATATATATTGAAAATATGCTAAGTATATATATTTAAAATACTTATAGTAGAACACGTATTTATATCTACCAAATTAAACACATATACAATATATATGTATATACATTAAAAATATGCCAAGGGTTTATAAAAATATATATATATACATATATATATATGCCAATACATTATATATATGATATTAAATACTAAAACACATATTTAATACATGTTTAACATTTAATGAAAAATAAATTATACATGTACATATATTAAATTATACATTACCAATTTCTTATATACTATACATATTCATGTATACCAATACATTATTTTACATATGATATTAAATATGTATACGCAAAATATATATATACGTTTGCCTACATATACATAAAAATAGAGAACATATGTATATATATATAAAATACACAATGCTATACATTTATTAATATATACTAAACATATACTAGTATATACATTAATTAATTAAATGCTATACACATACATGCTAATATTTACATACAATTAATATTAATAAAATAAATAATATATATATATATTCATATTTTAAAATACATACATTACCAATCAATTTATATACATATACATTTACCAAAATAAATTAAATACACGCACTTGCATTAATCATATATACCTATACATTAATATCTACAAATACACATACCTAATATATACAATACATGTACATATTGCATTCATATACTAATTATATAGATATACTATACATATTAATTAAATAGTTATTAAACATATATATACACTAATTTTATACAAATACATATATTAGTATATTCCTTAATACATTACATGGTTATACATTGATTAATATACACAATACATATACCTATGCATATATTAGCTATATATATATATATATATATATATATATATGTGAAGAAGGAAAGAGGGGGAGAAGGAACTTACTGTGGTTGCCGGCCGGAGCACAGGGACCACCGGACCGGAGTGCAGCAGAGGGGGAGCAGCTGGGCTGACCGCCGGGGATCGGGCTGGAGGAATGGTTGATGGTGGTGGTCGGGATAGGTGGACCGCGAGAGGGGAGGGGGAGAATGGTGTTTGGAGGATGATGGAGGTGGTCGGATGAACACCGCAGGGAGGAGCAAGGCCGCCGGAGTTCAGAGGGGAGTCGAGGAGCTTGGAGGACCGGGGGTCGGCTGGTGCAGAGAGGAGCTCGCCGGCCGTCGGTGGCGCGAGGGGAAGCAGCAGAGAGCTTGCAGGCCGGAGGGGATCAGCCGGAGTGGGATCGTGAGGGGGCCGGAGAAGGCGAGCAGGCCGGAGCCGCAGCCAGCAGGCCGCCGGGGTGCAGTCAGCGGCCGCCGGAGGGAGAAAAGGGCCGCCGGGTCGCCTGGCCGGAGAACACAGGTGATGGGGATGGTTTCCCCCCTCTCCTTTGGAATTTGAATTCAAACCAAAATAAAGAAGGAGAAGAAAGAAGGAAGAAGAAGAAGAAAAGAGAAGAAGAAGAGAAGAAATGTGAAGAAAAATGGAAGCCTACGTTGGAGAGAGGGGGTGGAGGCTTGAGGAATTTGGAGGCTTGTGAGGTGGGGGAAAACCTAGGTTTCTAGGGATTAGGGTTGAGGTAGACATGACATTAAATAGGGATGAGGGGATTTTGATGGAGGGTGAGGATGCATCCCTGGAATGGGTGGCTAGGATTGAACATGAGGAAATAATTCATGTAGGGATGAGGGTTTTTAATTAAAAATTAATAGGCTCCCTCATTGGTTTAAAATAATTGGGTGAGGCCACAAAATGCCAATTTGCAATTTAGCCCCCTTAAATTTGGGAAATTGCACAAACACATGAAATGATGAAAATTTGGCGGGCGATTCGGTGTCCGGTATTTTGTAGGGTCAGGGGGCGCTGTAAGACTGGTACGGGCTCAATTAGCAGGGCACTGGAATTAAATTGGGATTTTAGAATCAGATAAAAATGGTATCCTCAATTTAAATAGAAATAAATGCAAGTTGTGTTCAACAATTAATTAGAAGTACATGGGGCCAAAATCAGGTCAGGTCATCAATACCAATAATGAAGAAGACTCAGAACAGAATATTACCCTAATTTGGACCGCACGAAAAATAGGTCAAGATTGTCCCCAATTTCAATTGGAACGCACAACGATAAAAATAGAGATTTATTAAATAACGTCCGCGATGATTTTTGTGCGGCCAGAAATAATGCACAGGGAGCAAAATTATGAGTTGCAAAAATAGTAGAATGGAAGGCGGGCATGTCTAGGGCAAGATTGCAAAATTTGTTGGAAGACAAAAGTCTGGATAGTGCTCCAAATATCGAAGCAAAGGTAATGCGCAATAATTAATTAAAATACAGTAATTAATTAAAACCTTCAATAAATAAATTCTAAAATAAATAATTAAATCCAGAATTCTATAATTCGGACATGTGTTCGTTTACTGGGCTTCTAGGTCAACTCTGCTGGCAAAAAATAAATGAACACTGCATCTAATACTATATTTAATTACACATCACATAATTATTAAATTAAATACTATTATGCAATAAATTAATTTGTAAATACCATAATATTAAATATTGAAAAAAGTCGAAAATACCCCTGGTTTCGGAATGTGGTAGTGACAGTAATGGAGGTAAAGGGGAAGACGAAAGACAATCTGAAGGCCAGGTTAGACTTAGAAGAAATATGTAGACGTCCTGCGTTGCATTTGATAGAGGAGGGGAATGGAAAGTTAAAGCAGCCTAAGTCAGTTTTCTCACTGGAGAAAGAGGTTAAAGGAAGACTTTGTAGGTGGATTCAGGGTCTAAAGTTTCCAGACGGGTACGTGTCGAACTTGAGAAGATGCGTCGACCTCAAGAAGAATAAACTGGCGGGTATGAAGAGCCACGATTGTCACGTATTCATGGAAAGGTTAATTCCGATTGCATTTCGGGAATTCTTATCGCAGGTCATTTGGGATCCATTGACAGAGCTCAGCATATTCTTCAGAGATATTTGTTCTACTAAGTTGCTCGTCGATCGTCTAGAAAAGCAAGAGAAGGATATTACGGTAACACTATGTAAACTCGAGAAGGTGTTTCCTCCTGGATTCTTCGACTCTATGGAGCATTTGCCAATTCATCTTTTCTATGAGGCACGTGTTGGTGGTTCTGTCGGTTATCGGTGGATGTACCCCCTTCGAGCGGCATCTGAATCACCTAAAGAGAAAGGTAAAAAATAAGGCACGGGTTGAGGGCTCTATTTGTGAAGCTTATGTTCTCGAGGAGATTATAAACTTTTGCTCGACGTATTTCAAACCTCATATTGCTACTAATAAAACGAGAGCTCCGAGAAACGACGACGGATATCATGAATCTAATGATGCAATACTCAAAGTATTCAATGCGTCCAGAAAGCCTTCGGGGAAAATGAATAAGAGATATTTGAATGACGACAAGCTAAGGGATGCTCAGTTGTATATATTACTCAATTGCGACGAGGATGAAGTGGAGATGCTAGAGGGGTAAGTAATAAATACGTCCACGTTTACATCATCTCAATGTAATAGTATAAGCTACTATTATGCTACTAATCAGAAGTTGCTTCATTATTTTTCAGCACATATAATGATGAGTTGAGGTCGGTTAGACCCTACATAACAGACGAAGAAGTAGAACAAGAAATAAGATGCCATTTTTCTTCTTGGTTGAGCGCATATGTAAGGAGCTTGGTAATTACTTTTTATTTTTGCACTTACAAAATAAATAACTTACTATCGCTACTTTGATATTTAGGTCGATCGTCTAATAACACCTGAGGTTGAATCTATTAGAACTCTAGCCAAGGGACCAATTACTGCCGTTAAAATATGGCCAAGTTTTTGTGTGAATGGGTTTAGGTTCAAGTCAACAAATGCTCCTATCAGAGACAACTTTCTGGATCTTGATTCCACGAAAAACAGTTATTTGTGTATCAAATCTTCGAACTGCAAAGATGTCGATCCAGGCAATAATTTCTTTGGCTACGAGAGACTGTGGAGTTGACATATAATTATGGCATAGAACCTGCTAATATCGTGCTATTCAAGTGTGAATGGTCCGATCCGATTCAAGATCAAGGTTGGAAAATTTACAAGCATGGCCTTGTGGATATAAACTACAAGCGTAGATATCAAGGCTACGAACCATTTGTCCTATCAAGTCAGGCTCAGCTCGTGTACTTCACAACTTATCCTAGACGGGGGACAGCGAGGTCGGATTGGTGGGCAGTTTCACGCCCCAGTCCCAAAAGTACGTAGGACTAGGAACACGTAAGCATGCCAGCCGTATGGATATGGCTACTCCAATATATAGAAACCAAAAATCACACGTACGCTGTAATATGAATATCAATCCACAAGTGGTATAAATATATATCACAAGTCATAGGGTACAATCTAAATCTCATCCACGAAATCAAATACAAATAAATAACCAGTATCTATGAAACTAGATCTCAATATAAGTATCTAAGGATGATGGTTGGATGGAAACAAATCCACTACCAACTCGAATGGAAAGGTACAACACAATAAACACAATAAAAGAATACCAGCTAACGACCACGGGGCTCGAAGAGAAGACATCCTCGAAACATATGTAACCATCCAAATCTGCGCTCCTATAAATACTCAAGAACAGATACACCTGGAAAGGGACCAGGTCCTTAGAGGGACGTAACAAGATACATAGAAGCAAGCCAATTTGAATACAGTAAACATGCATAATGTTTGAAAATATATAAGTACGCTGTACAAAACAATCTATATGAATGCAAATAAGGATAACTTTTCGACGTATGGGCAAGGGTAGGCTACTCGATCTAAGCCTCACAACTCACACACACGTTAGGGGACATCATCAGCCGACATACCGCGGGGGTAGCGACCCTCGTGACTCCATCAATTGATATACCGCGGAGGTAGCGACCATCGGACACGACTACCATAGTGCGTGCTAGTTACTACGGTTCACCAGAGTGGTTAAAGCCCATACGCCTACTGATTGTCCTCTATGATACTAAGTGTCAAGTGTGTGTCAACATATCTAATATATAGTAATGACTGAAAGAGACTACACATGCAATAAATAAACAGAAATGCAATAAATAAATAGAAATATACTAAGCATGCAAAATACTGTAAGCAATTTGGCAAGGTATCTTGCCTGGCAAGAAAGCTGCAAAAATGTAATATCCCGATGTCAACACCAAGAGTAGAAGCTGCGGCCTCAGAATGAACGTCCCCGGATGCTGAAATAAACATCACCAACATTTCTAGAATAAGCAAAATAGCTAAAAAGTACTTCCCTTTCGTCCAATTTGGACACAGGGACAAAACGGTAATTTCGGATAAAAGTGGGGTCCACGTGTGGCCTACTTTGCACCGAAAAGTATGCCAAAGGTAACAGTCTCTAAATAGGACAAATTATAGGTCAAACAAACTCTAGATGTCAATACGAACCCAACGATATGTCCATATATAGATTCCGATAGGCCGAACACAATTTTGCCCAAAAAGTCAACCGTGGGGCCCGCCAATTGGCGACTTGGTCAATTGCCTCAGAATTGCGTGAAAATTGGGTCACAGGACCAGCGTGTTACCACGAGTCCAGTGGCGCAAGTTTCGTCATAATATGACGAGCGTGCACAAAATGCGCACGACTTTCGCAAAAGTTACGCTACGGGGTTTGTTCGCGGATATGGGCTGATTCTGGCTCGCACACGCGTCCGAATCAGTTTCCGCAAACTCTCACGTGTCTGGCTACGTTGCGCGCACCGTTTGGTACACTTGGTACACGGCGGGGCAGTCCCGTTTGGCAGGGCGCACTTCGTTTCAAACTTTTGGAAATTTGGAAAAGTGGGTTCGCGAGGTTTTCCAACGAATTTAATTCTATCTACAGCAGTTAATAATCTAGGGTTATTTAACAGAAATTAAACTAGGTCAAGTGGTTTATGCATACTAAAAAGAATCATCGAATTCGGATCTCTGTGGTGGGAGATACGAACTCGGAGACATGGGTGGTCACCGCAGTTTTCTGCGATCCCAGAATTTGGTCTATTTTTGCCAACTTTGGCGCTGTTTTCGCCTATGGTTACGCGTTGTTCGAGGTCTACTAACACACAGATATGGAAGAGGGTTAAGGGGTGAGCATACCGGTGAAGACGGGGTGGCGTTTGGTTGAGCGAGGCGACGGAAAACAACTCTGGAACACAGGTACCTCGCTGCGAAAATTCTGCAGTGCGCGGGGTCGCGGTCGTCGGGATTGGTTTGGACGACTTGGCGGGGTTCTCCGGCTGCGGTGGCGGCGCTCTCTAGGTCTAGATGGGAAGAGGAAGGGTCTGGATTATTTAGATTAGGATTTTAGATGAATAGAATTATATATATATATATATATATATATATATATATATATATATATATATATATATATATATATATATATATGAAAGGGAGAGAAAGGGGTTTGGTTTGCTCGCGGCCAAGGGGGGGTCTTGGCTAACGTGGGGTTTTCAATTAGGAAGGGTCTGTTGGAATTGCTAAGGCGTTGGGTTTAATAGCAAAGAAAAGTGGCTGCTACTTATTAGCTAAGGGGCGGCTGCACTTTGCATTGGGCGGGTGTTGCTAAGGGAATAGGTAGTTTAGTTAAGGTAGTATGGCTTTAATAGTTATTAATGGTATTTTATTTATTTATTATTTTTTTTTCTTTTATATTTTTTCTTTAAAATATATATATGTATATATATATATATATATATTTATATATATGTATATACTCATAAAAAAATCTAGAATTACACTAATACATAACATTAAGCTAGCAACTGCTCAAGGGGTCTCCTACATGAAATAAATTCAGAAAAATTTATAATTGCTCCATAAATCCCCTAAATGTACATACATATATAAATACATAAAAAAATTCAAAAAAAAATATTTGTGCACACCATTAAGCTAACAACTGTCCAAAGGGTCTCCTACATGGAATAAATTCGAAAAAATTCCTAATGGCCCCATAAGTCCCCTAAGTGCACCAACACCTAAAATAAAATTTAATAAAAATCTATTTCTCCTAATTAGTCACTAATTACTATAATTTAATTAATAATTAATAATTAAAAAGGGTATATACGATTTCTAGGATAGTGGTTTTACATTCTACCCAACTTATAAAAAATTTGTCCTCAAAATTAAAATTAAACCGCGGTAGAAAGTCAAGGATGGTATAAGATTTGCATTGTTTAAAATGTAAGGCCAAGTTTAAAGGAGTGGGCGATGTTGCGCGTTGCACATCCCAAAAAAAAATTTATAGGAAAATCCACATGAGCGAAAAATATGTTTCTTTATGTGTCATGTCCAATGGTATGGACAACTAAATGCTCTTTTGCATAAAAGCGTCCAACAATTGAAAAATTGCACAAAGATAAAAATTGGATGATGGACACGTCTAGGATAAGGGTGTAGAATTTGTTGAAAGTTAGTGGCTAGTATAGTGCTCCAATTATCGGAGCACGATAAGGTGCGCTAAGTGATATAATTATTGTAAAATTAAATAAAATATCGTGTTCTATCTCTAACTGGACTCAATCTAACCTTAGTCTCACTATCTCAGCCAAGTAGGTCTAATTTTGGGTGAGGGGTTCACAATCTACCGAACTTAAAATTTATCCATCTATCACCTAAGGCTATACATCTATGAAAACTATTCCTCAAATTATTTAATCATGTTATTCAATCTTTAAAGTTTTAACACCAATATATCATCTATGATATGCCCTTAATCAATTATAAAATAGAGTCATTAAGTCATATGATTAGCCTTATGGGGTATATCTAGTACTATCAGTGTCAACTTATACCAGCACGAGGTTTCATCTTTCCGAAATAGGGGAAGACGGAGAGCAATAATAAAGAATTCAAGGTGAAGGTGATAGAATACAAGTACGAGGTTCAAAGAGATTAAAGAATTCGAAAAGAGAGTTGTTAGGACAGTTGTGGATTGAAATCCTATTTTTGGTAATTTTCTATTTATATGCTCGTATCAGTACAGTTATGTAACCGATACGATGTGTCAGACATGTCTAGGGGCAAGTATATCCGTCTACTAACATATATCTCAATCCAAGTAAAGTAGTCATGCGAAGAGCGGACCAAGCGCACTAAGGTTAGCTAGACCTTAATACACCAATTCTGATTAGGCAATTGTATCATTGTGTGCACCCAATAATACATATGTCATGAACAAGCTCCATAAAAGAATAAGCTTACAAAAACTAGGCTATAATAGCAGCATAAGTCAAGGTAGTACATCAAACATAAATACGCTGGATTATGATGAAAGAAGGTACAAATAATTTAATTTTACAAAAGATAAGACTCCATAATCTCTACAGTTGTCATACTAATTCCTTGTCTAAGTCGATAGTCGACAAAGTAGGGGTATAGCCTCTAAGTTCTACAGTCTGAAAAAAAATACTGTCGTCCTAAGCTAGCATACAGTTAATGTTGTTCATTCACACTTCAATTATAGGTCAAAAGACTAAGTGGTACTATGTTGTGAGGTATACTACCCAACTTATAACAATAAACTAATACTATAATTGTCTTAAGGATACCGTAGAAACTCATGTTAAGGTCTACGAGAAGGGGTCTTGGTACTTATTAGGGTATCCTCTTTCATTACATAGGTCATGGTCGTCCTAAGTCTTAGTCTCAGTGCAACTATCCATAGTAAGAATGGAACAGTTACTGGCCTCAAGGGAAAGGGAATATAACTCGTATTGAGGTGGGGTACATATTATGCAATTTAAAGCTAAGGGATAAGCACCAGGTCTCAATCTACAAGAATAGCTTAAACCATCAAGTTCTAACTACTAAGCACATAATTTCAAAATTTAACATTTACAACTATAATCCCAGCTCAACTATATGTCCTTAACACAGAATAAATCACCTAGCCTACAATCAGAAGTGTCAGATGACACGAGTTAAAAGATGAAGGGTAGAAGAACAAAATTTAGCCGCCGCGCAATTAGCGAATGTTAAGGTCGCAGAGGAACAATATGAAATTAATATAGAGGGCTCTAGATAGCATCAGGGTTTTCTAAGGAGGAGTGGTATGCTAGTTGTTATGTTCGAGGTATGATCAAGAGAAATATTATATTCATTGCTCTTGGCTTCCTAAGGTACTGTCTGCTACTAATAAGACAATGATCTAAGTTTATAGTTCTCCAAAACTATCTAACTATGTAGGTTAGGTTCAGTCATAATATTCAATTTTGGTTTTCTATTGGTTCCTCAATACTAGGGTCAAACATTATGGTAAAACTTCTAACGAACTCTAGTAGCGTCTATACTACTCTCAAGTCTTCATAATACATCAAGGGGTAATGGTAAACCAATCTATAGATAAGGAATTCTAGGGTTCCTTAGATATTCTAAACTTAGTGGTGTGTCTATATTCTCGTTGTATTCTTAATAGGTGTGCTACCATAATTATCATCCTAATAACAGGGGTTGCTATATTCTAGCAGAAGGCTATACTCAAAGAACTATTAGGGAAGTACAGGAATCAAGCAGGATGCAATTATTCAGATAGAATGGATTGGAAGGAGAGCGAATCATAGTCAATTATGGATGAGATCCTATACTCTATTCCTAGGTGTAGGCTTGTTCGGTACAATAACATAACCGAGACAATATGCTCTCAACCTGCATGGGCCACCACAAAAATATGTCACGCCCCAGTCCCAAAAGTACGTAGAACTATGAACACGTAAGCATGCCAACCGTATGGATATGGCTACTCCAATATATGGAAACCAAAATCCACACGTACGCTGTAATATGAATATCAATCCACAAGTGGTATAAACATATGTCACAAGTCATATGGTACAATCTAAATCTCATCCACGAAATCAAATATAAATAAATAACCAGTATCTATGAAACTAGATCTTAATATAAGTATCTAAGGATGATGGTTGGATGGAAATATCATGCCCCAGTCCCAAAATATATGGAACCAGGACACGTGGCATTCGCCAGCTGACACGTCACTAAGGGATTACCCAATTTAATGGACCCAAAGAGACGTGCTACGCTGTCCTAAAATACTAACAAGTCTAATACAGGTAAAGTCTAATCTCATCCACAAAATATCAAGGAATACGGGAATAAGTGCTGAATATATAAATGCTAAGTTTGAAATATCATAATACAAATCAGATATGTATGGTGGAAACAAATCCACTACAAAAGATAAAGGTACAGAAATATAGTAAGACTAGAGCATCGTCTAGCTAGGTAATGAGGCTCCAGCTTTAGATGAATATTCTGCTAAAGAGCAGTAGCAAAGAGGCTTCTGCTCCTTTCCAGATGAACAAACCACTAAAGATCAGTGGGAAAGAAGCTTCTGCCTTTACTACCAAAGATCAGGAAGAAGAGTCTCCAGCTCTAAGTGCACTTACTACTAATGATCAGACAGACTCTGATGGCAGCTCCTCTAACTCCTCCTTAGTTGCATATCTTGCCTTCTGTCCGGGTCCTTACACTGTGGGGTATTATGCCTCATCTAAATCTGGAAGGAAATTAGGTCCTCAATGTCACGACCCGCACCTGGAAAATCGGGCATGAGTCGTGGGTACGTCCAGCCTACGCCGCAGCATCGGCGGTAGAACGCTGTCTAGGTCAACTATCTAGATAATAATCTCACACAAAAATCGGCCATGACCTCTCCAAAAGGAGGGCAACCACACAATCAATATAAACCTGTCAAGATCTCAACTCCAAACGGAGGAGCAAATATCATAATGATAATCATAATATACTCAATCACGAATCTAAGCACGATAAGATAACACAGAGATCTAACAACTATAAAGTCTAACCAACAACAACTACTACAACAACCGCAACATCAAATAATAATACAACAACATCCAAAAATAATATACAAACAAGGTCTCAATCTAAAACCGGAGACAAATCCGGTACTAAAAGCTAATAAAAACAACAACAAGGTCTCAGTGATCCCGGCTACCAACCCGGAGATCACTCCTAAACTAGAGGGTCCCTGTCTGCACCATCGACAGGCTCAGGTCCATAAAACGTCGGACACCAATCCTCCGGATACTCTGAAAAATATGTTCAGTCAGGACTGGAGCAAGTACATCTCTAACAGCAGTTCCATTTAAATGATAAAAACTATAAAATAGTTATAGCAAGTAGCAAGAAGAATGAAGCAAGTATGAAATAAGAAAATATGTATAACTGGTGCATAAAGGTAAAGATGCATGGATATCAGAGCAAGATAGTAATAACTGCAAGATACAAGAAATCTACACTAAGAGTAAGTCTGTGCACATGAACGTGTAGTGAGTCTAGCATGAAAAACATGTAGTGAGTCAAGTCCAGAAACATGTAAGTGAGACAAGTCAAGAAATGTATGAGAGTCCAGACTATAAAGAATGAACTCGGTGTCTTTGAAATACTTGTTTCGATATGTAAACGGCTAGGGGTAAGTACGGCTCACCGCGCACTGGGTGCGCGGCTGCTATCATTCCAGATTAGACCAGAGGGAATGATTCCTGATGATGCCAGATGGGAATATTTACATGTCTACTCGAGTATTTCCCCGCCCCGACTAATACAAGTGGATCCAAGACCCGACACGCAAATCAAGATGAGTCCAGCCTGAACATGAGTGATGCCTGTAGGTGATGCCTGTAGGTGATGCCAGTAGTAATTCCAGAATAGAGGCCAGAAACATGAAATGTACGTGTCGCAAGTAAATGAATCCAGAAATATCAATCAGTGTTCCGTGTTGTGCCAGAATAATCAGATGATATTATACTAGAAGCTGAATCATAATAATCATCAAATAATAAAAACTATCAGAGAATGTACTCGCCTGACGTCTTGAGCAACTGGCGATCCGAACCGGTATCGCAAGGACCTAATACAAAAAGTAAGGTTAAACAGGGTTCTAATGAGTTAAAAAGATATAAAATAACTAAAAATAGGCTTCTAGGGTCGTTCTAGGTCAAACGGGTCAAACCGGTAAAATCTGGGTCAAAAAGTCAACTCTAGGTCCAAAAAGTCAACTCTAGGTCAAAACTAGGTCAAAAGTTGACTTTGGCGGTCAACCGAGTCAACTACGGTCAAGTCTGGGTCAAACTAGGGTGCTCCTGAAATTCTAGGTCAAACCGAGCTCATTAAGCTACTAAACTCACAAACTCGCCTAATCGAGATACCGGGATACCCTCGGTATCCGATACCTCAACCTACGCTATATACCCCACCTATACCCTCTAAAACCTATGCTAGCACGCGTAAATATATACACATAAGCATATAAAAATTACTCCAATACTATTCCTAGGCTATTGCTCAAATACCCCGCTCGAAACCCAATACCTTGGTTATCTTAAGGTATTGAGATACCTCGGTATCTCAAGGTATTGAGGTTTCGCTCTAAACTCAACCCGACTACCCCTCTAGCTAACTAACTATGCATAAACATATATATCTAAGCTATAATCTAGGCTAAAATATATATATCTAATACATATAGGCATATACCTAGGTATCTATATACCTTACCTTACCTTAACTTACCTTACCTTACCTTACCCTCCTCATAAATATATATGTATCCCTATATCTAGATATCTAAACTATCTACCTAGCTATATGTATATACCTATACATATAGATCTATATTTCTAGCTACCCCTCTACCTATCCATCTACCTATCTAGTTATATAACTATATATCTATCTATCTTCTATCTAATATATCTATCTCATATATCTATCTATCTAGCTATGTATATATCTATATATATATCTATGCATATAGATATCTAACTATCTATCTAATATTTAGCTATCTATGTATTAATCTATCTACCTAAGATCTAGTTAATCTATCTATCCACCAATCTATCTATCTCTCTATCAATCTATCTAGCTAACTATCTAAGTATCTAACTATCTATTAATCTCTCTATCTATCAACCTATCTATCCACCTATTAATCTATCTAACATAGATATATATATCTATATATATCTCTCTCTCTCACTAAACCTCACTAACCCTCACTACTAGCCGCTAGCCAATGCCACGCCTCGCTGAACACTGCGGCTGCTCCTCCTAAAAACTGCTGCTGCTACTGCAGCAAAATGCTGCTGCAGCTGTGCTGTTCCTACTGCTGCTGCTGCTCGTGCATTCTGCTGCAGCGACTACTGCTGCGTGCTGCTGTGGCTGCTACCTGCTGCTGCAGCGGTTGTGCTTCTGCTGCTGCTGTGTTCTCAGTCCCCCCCTCTCATCTCACACACACACACACGACCACATACCCATATACATATATATATATCTATATATATATACAAACATATATATACATATATATAACTCTATAGGTATATATATACACACTAACATATATATATCTAACACACACACTCAACACAAATCAACACACACACACATAATTATATACACGTATCTATATATATATATAAACACCATCTATATATATATACACACATATATAACTACACTCATATATCTATATATATATATATATATATATACACATACACACTCACACACTCAAACATAAATACATATACCCTCACACACACTCACACTCACACTCACACACCCTCACACACACTCTCACACACACTCTCACAAACACACAACCCCACACACAAACACTCCTACATATATATATAAATACATATATACATAAACTGAAACTCATATATATATATATATATATATATATATATATAGGCACTCACTCACACTCACACTCACACACACTCACCTACACACTAGCACACACTCACACAAGCACTCCCCTACACACATACACTAGCACTCACTAACACATAACCACACATATATATATAAATAGAATATATATATATATATATATATATATATATATATATATATATATATATATATATATATATATATATATATATATAGGAACACACACACAAATAAATATATATATAGAGACATATACACAAACACAATACTACCACAACGATGCACACAACGCTCACAACGCCCCACCTACGCACGCCCAACGACCCCGACACTCACCAACGTCTATAAATATATAAAATATAACTCGAAAACTCTAGCACACACTCCCCGATACTAACCCAACGCGCGCACAAGCACGAAACGAGGAAACCAAGTCGAAATAGCCGTTCGGTCATTTCAACGAACACGCGGTGCGCGGCTCGAAAAATCTCCTGAAACGCACACCAAACGAACTCGGAATCGGCCCCAAATTTACCCACGCATCCTAAACGATGTCTAGATCCTAGAAAATATGCTTCCGCGTCGATTCTAGGCCCGTGACGGAAACGCACACGCACTTAGAATCGACGACGACGAAAAGCCCCAATTTCGCCCGAAACGCCCGTTTCTCCGCGACACGGCTTTCCGTGTCCGAACGGAGACACGCACTCACCCTCACGACTCCCGACAACGTCTACCTAGGTCCGTCTAACCTAGAACATCACCCAAAATTGGGCCAAATTCGGATTTCACCCGAAATTGACACAAAACCTAGTGTTAAAGTCTCCAAACACTACCCAACTAGTTCCAACTTCCTCCCACGGGTAGCCTAAGGGTCTAGGAAGGTTCTAAAATATTAATTACACTATAAAAGAGTAATTACAAGGGGAAAATTAGGGTTTACCTCTTGGGAGTTGGAATCCCAAGCCAAAATCTCCAAAATGCTCCAAATCCTCCAATCCAAGCTCCAACACCAAATCTAGGCTCTACCCACCTAGGTTGGAGAAGAATGTAGGGTTAGGGTTCAATCAAGAAGAAGAAATGGAAGAAAGAAGGAAGAAAATGGAAGAGAAACTTACTTGGAGAAGGAAGGAAGAAGAAAGAAGAAGTGGAGAAGAAGAAGAAGAAGAAGAGAAAGGGGAGTGGGGGCTGCTGCTCACGGGAATGGGGGCTGGGATAGGGTCGGATGGAGCAAAATAAAGGGATTCCACATGTTCCAAAATGCCCAAAATGCCCCTACGTGACTTGGTTTCGGGTTCCGGGTTCCAAAAGCACTCAAACTAGCTCCAAATCTCTCCAACTAACCTCCTAAAAATAAAATAATAAATCTAAGCCCCAAAATAATTCTCACAAGGGTGTGGGCTGGGTCGGACATGGGTCCACTAGGGTCTGACATGGGTCCAGGCTAGCCAAAATCCTAAAACAAACAATAAAAATATAATACAATCATTAATTAATTATAAATACAATTAATTAAAAATAATGCACAATTAACTAAATTAAAATATAAAAAAAAATACCCGGCTCTGGAAATGGGGTGGTGACAAGCCTATCCTCCTTAGAAAATTTTGTCCTCAAAATTTAAGGTCAATCACACTCCTCTAGGTCAAACCCCCAACAATCACAGTCAAGAAATTCTACCTATACAACATACAAGATCAGGGTCCTACTGGTCGTGTTATCACGGTCTCAATCAGGGTCACTACACTATCTACCACAGCACAAAGAAAATCTAACAGGTACTAATGAAGCACACCACAGGAATGGAAAAGGACAGGAAGAAGAAACAAGAGACAGACCTGCTAACCTGACATCCGTAGCATCGGCCTCCTCGACCGTCAACGCATAAGCCCTGCCCTGCTGGGGTGTATCCCTCTGCTGGTGCAGGGCATGATGCTATGCCACAGATGGCCTAGCTCCAACTCTCTGATCCTGTGCTCCACCCAATGGAGGTGCAGTGGGGCAATCTCTCATCTGGTGAGCAGCGGATCCACAAAACAAACACACCTTCAGCCTCCTCCTACAAACATCCCAAGTGTGTCCTGCCTTCCTGCAGTAGGCACAAGTGGGCACCCTCTGATCCTGACCCTGCTGCGCTGCCTTCTGCACATAGGGACGCTTAGCTGGTCCCGCACTGCCACTCGCACTGCCTGAATCATCCCTGCCTCTCTTGGACTTGAGCTCCAAGTCATCCTCTGCTCTCTGAGCATCTCCTACTATCTGCTCAAAAGTCGCCTCGCGGTCGCTCCTGGTCAAAGACTTGACCGCCATAACCAAGCCCTTGCGAAACTTCCTCGCCTTGGCTGCCTCACTCAAGCCATCAACGAATCTGCCCAGACGGCAGAACTCCGCTGCGTACTCGTCCACCGTCATGCTCCCTTGGACGAGTGCCTCGAACTGGCTCTCCAAAGCACTGAGCGCCACATCTGGGAAAAATTTCTCCTTAAAAAGCCTCTTGAAAGCCTCCCAAGTAAGCCCTGGCGCTGCGATCCTTGTATCTGTGCGATACCACGTCAAAGCAAGGTCGAACATCTGACTGCCCGCTGCCTCTATCTGCATGCTGTCTGGAATCTGCGCCAGCCTGAAGATACCCTCAATCTGCTCTATCCAGTCATCCGCGTACAGGATCCCTTCTGTACCACGGAACTCTTTGGGCCGCATCCTCTGAAAGTCAATGATGCTGCCTGGCCTCGGGTGCTGAATCTGATCTGCCTGTGGCTGAATCTGTGCCACCCTATCCACTGCCGTCATGGCCACCTGGTGGGCGTTCTCAATGCCCAGCCTCATCACATCCACCTGACGGTGCTGCGCGTCCATCATCTCCCTGAAGAACGCAAACAACTGCGCGGCATCTACTGGAGCAGGAAGTGGTGGAGGAACCACCGGAACGAATGGGGTAGTCCTCGGATCGATAGGTGAAGGAGGATCCCCGAGAGAAGCAGATGCTCCCTCAACCGCAGGAGTGGTGAGTGGAGCGGTAGCAGCTGCCTGAATACGAGCTGGACGAGAGGTAGCAGACCTCTCCGAGGCAACTGCTGGAACGGTACGATGGGATCGTGTCTTCGGAGGCATCCTGAACACAGATCAAAAGAAGTCAATACGGCGCAAGATACGATATCATCAAAGAAAGGACAGTAATATTTCAAAAGAAACAATTTCAGAATAATTAGATGGGAATTGTTCCTAGTCGTGATTGAGTACACTCTCATCCTAGATCCTAGATCCTAGATCCTATAGCAGGCTCGCAGTAGTACAACTAAGTTGTTGTACCACCACGACATCGTACTAATTGCGAATCGAGACCTGCATGGGCCACCACAAAAAACGTGTCACGACCCGCACCCGGAAAATCGGGCATGAGTCGTGGGTACGTCCAGCCTACGCCGCAGCATCGGCGGTAGAACGCTGTCTAGGTCAACTATCTAGATAATAATCTCACACAAAAATTGGCCATGACCTCTCCAAAAGGAGGGCAACCACACAATCAATATAAACCTGTCAAGATCTCAACTCCAAACGGAGGAGCAAATATCATAATGATAATCACAATATACTTAATCACGAATCTAAGCACGATAAGATAACACAGAGATCTAACAACTATAAAGTCTAACCAACAACAACTACTACAACAACCACAACATCAAATAATAATACAACAACATCCAAAAATAATATACAAACAAGGTCTCAATCCAAAACCGGAGACAAATCCGGTACTAAAAGCTAATGAAAACAACAACAAGGTCTCAGTGATCCCGGCTACCAACCCGGAGATCACTCCTAAACTAGAGGGTCCCTGTCTGCACCATCGACAGGCTCAGGTCCATAAAACGTCGGACACCAATCCTCCGGATACTGTAAAAAATATGTCCAGTCAGGACTGGAGCAAGTACATCTCTAACAGCAGTTCCATTTAAATGATAAAAACTATAAAACAGTTATAGCAAGTAGCAAGAAGAATGAAGCAAGTATAAAACAAGAAAATATGTATAACTGGTGCATAAAGGTAAAGATGCATGGATATCAGAGCAAGATAGTAATAATTGCAAGATACAAGAAATCTACACTAAGAGTAAGTCTGTGCACATGAACGTGTAGTGAGTCTAGCATGAAAAACATGTAGTGAGTCAAGTCCAGAAACATGTAAGTGAGACAAGTCAAGAAATGCATGAGAGTCCAGACTATAAAGAATGAACTCGGTGTCTTTGAAATACTTGTTTCGATATGTAAACGGCTAGGGGTAAGTACGGCTCACCGCGCACTGGGTGCGCGGCTGCTATCATTCCAGATTAGACCAGAGGGAGTGATTCCTGATGATGCCAGATGGGAATGTTTACATGTCTACTCGAGTATTTCTCCGCCCCGACTAATATAAGTGGATCCAAGACCCGACACGCAAATCAAGATGAGTCCAGCCTGAACATGAGTGATGCCTGTAGGTGATGCCTGTAGGTGATGCCAGTAGTGATTCCAGAATAGAGGCCAGAAACATGAAATATACGTGTCGCAAGTAAATGAATCTAGAAATATCAATCAGTGTCCCGTGTTGTGCCAGAATAATCAGATGATACTATACTAGAAGCTGAATCATAATAATCATCAAATAATAAAAATTATCAGAGAATGTACTCGCCTGACGTCCTGAGCAACTGGCGATCCGAACCGGTGTCGCAAGGACCTAATGCGAAAAGCAAGGTTAAACAGGGTTCTAATGAGTTAAAAAGATATAAAATAACTAAAAATAGGCTTCTAGGGTCGTTCTAGGTCAAACGGGTCAAACCGGTAAAATCTGGGTCAAAAAGTCAACTCTAGGTCCAAAAAGTCAACTCTGGGTCAAAACTAGGTCAAAAGTTGACTTTGGCGGTCAACCGGGTCAACTACGGTCAAGTCTGGGTTAAACTAGGGTGCTCCTGAAATTCTAGGTCAAACCGAGCTCATTAAGCTACTAAACTCACAAACTCGCATAATCGAGATACCGGGATACCCTCGGTATCCGATACCTCAACCTACGCTATATACCCCGCCTATACCCTCTAAAACCTATGCTAGCACGCGTAAATATATACACATAAGCATATAAAAATTACTCCAATACTATTCCTAGGCTATTGCTCAAATACCCCGCTCGAAACCCAATACCTTGGTTATCTTAAGGTATTGAGATACCTCGGTATCTCAAGGTATTGAGGTTTCGCTCTAAACTCAACCCGACTACCCCTCTAGCTAACTAACTATGCATAAACATATATATCTAGCTATAATCTAGGCTAAAATATATATATCTAATACATATAGGCATATACCTAGGTATCTATATACCTTACCTTACCTTAACTTACCTTACCTTACCTTACACTCCTCATAAATATATATGTATCCCTATATCTAGATATCTAAACTATCTACCTAGCTATATGTATATACCTATACATATAGATCTATATTTCTAGCTACCCCTCTACCTATCCATCTACCTATCTAGTTATATAACTATATATCTATCTATCTTCTATCTAATATATCTATCTCATATATCTATCTATCTAGCTATGTATATATCTATATATATATATATATCTATGCATATAGATATCTAACTATCTATCTAATATTTAGCTATCTATGTATTAATCTATCTACCTACGATCTAGTTAATCTATCTATCCACCAATCTATCTATCTCTCTATCAATCTATCTAGCTAACTATCTAAGTATCTAACTATCTATTAATCTCTCTATCTATCAACCTATCTATCCACCTATTAATCTATCTAACATAGATATATATATCTATATATATCTCTCTCTCTCACTAAACCTCACTAACCCTCGCTACTAGCCGCTAGCCAATGCCACGCCTCGCTGAACACTGCGGCTGCTCCTCCTAAAAACTGCTGCTGCTACTGCAGCAAAATGCTGCTGCAGCTGTGCTGTTCCTGCTGCTGCTGCTGCTGCTCGTGCATTCTGCTGCAGCGGCTACTGCTGCGTGCTGCTGTGGCTGCTACCTGCTGCTGCAGCGGCTGTGCTTCTGCTGCTGCTGTGTTCTCAGTCCCCCCCCCTCTCATCTCACACACACACACACGACCACATACCCATATACATATATATATATCTATATATATATACAAACATATATATACATATATATAACTCTATAGGTATATATATACACACTAACATATATATATCTAACACACACACTCAACACAAATCAACACACACATACATAATTATATACACGTATCTATATATATATATAAACACCATCTATATATATATACACACATATATAACTACACTCATATATCTATATATATATATATATACACATACACACTCACACACTCAAACATAAATACATATACCCTCACATACACTCACACTCACACACCCTCACACACACACTCTCACAAACACACAACCCCACACACAAACACTCCTACATATATATATAAATACATATATACATAAACTGAAACTCATATATATATATATATATATATATATATATATATATATATATATATATATATATATATAGGCACTCACTCACACTCACACTCACACTCACACACACTCACCTACACACTAGCACACACTCACACAAGCACTCCCCTACACACATACACTAGCACTCACTAACGCACTCACAAACACATAACCACACATATATATATAAATAGAAATATATATATATATATAGGAACACACACATAAATAAATATATATATAGAGACATATACACAAACACAACACTACCACAACGATGCACACAACGCTCACAACGCCCCACCTACGCACGCCCAACGACCCCAACACTCACCAACGCCTATAAATATATAAAATATAACTCGAAAACTCTATCACACACTCCCCGATACTAACCCAATGCGCGCACAAGCCCGAAACGAGGAAACCAAGTTGAAATGGCCGTTCGGTCATTTCGACGAACACGCGGTGCGCGGCTCAGAAAATCTCCTGAAACGCACATCAAACGAACTTGGAATCGGCCCAAAATTTACCCACGCATCCTAAACGATGTCTAGATCCTAGAAAATGTGCTCCCGCGTCGATTCTAGGCCCGTGGCGGAAACGCACACGCACTTAGAATCGGCGACGACGAAAAGCCCCAATTTCGCCCGAAATGCCCGTTTCTCTGCGACACGGCTTCCCGTGTCCGAACGGAGACACGCACTCACCCTCACGACTCCCGACAATGTCTACCTAGGTCCGTCTAACCTAGGGCATCACCCAAAATTGGGCCAAATTCGGATTTCACCCGAAATTGACACAAAACCTAGTGTTAAAGTCTCCAAACACTACCCAACTAGTTCCAACTTCCTCCCACGGATAGCCTAAGGGTCTAAAAAGGTTCTAAAATATTAATTACACTATAAAAGAGTAATTACAAGGGGAAAATTAGGATTTACCTCTTGGAAGTTGGAATCCCAAACCAAAATCTCCAAAATGCTCCAAATCCTCCAATCCAAGCTCCAACACCAAATCTAGGCTCTACCCACCTAGGTTGGAGAAGAATGTAGGGTTAGGGTTCAATCAAAAAGAAGAAATGGAAGAAAGAAGGAAGAAAATGGAAGAGAAACTTACTTGGAGAAGGAAGGAAGAAGAAAGAAGAAGTGGAGAAGAAGAAGAAGAAGGAAGAAGATGAAGAAGAAGAAGAGAAAGGGGAGTGGGGGCTGCTGCTCACGGGAATGGGGGCTGGGATAGGGTCGGATGGAGCAAAATAAAGGGATTCCACATGTTCCAAAATGCCCAAAACGCCCCTACGTGACTTGGTTTCGGGTTTCGGGTTCCAAAAGCACTCAAACTAGCTCCAAATCTCTCCAACTAACCTCCTAAAAATAAAATAATAAATCTAAGCCCCAAAATAATTCTCACAAGGGTGTGGGCTGAGTCGAACATGGGTCCACTAGGGTCTGACATGGGTCCAGGCTAGCCAAAATCCTAAAACAAACAATAAAAATATAATACAATCATTAATTAATTATAAATACAATTAATTAAAAATAATGCATAATTAACTAAATTAAAATATAAAAAAAATACCCGACTCTGGAAATGGGGTGGTGACACTCAATGGGACATAACAAGATACATAAAAATATGCCATATATGTAAATACTGAATAAATAAATAAAGGGTGTGCTAACCATCTAAGTGAATGCAATATAAAGACAACCTTGGTACGTATGGGTAGGCGTAGGCAAAACAGCTATCATCCTCTAGAGTGTGGTATCTGCAACGGCCATCATTCCGAAGAATGAGGTATCTGAATATATACAACGTCCAACACTCTAAGGGATGTGGTATCTGCAAAGTATATAACGTCTGTATCACTCCGAAGAGTGCGGTATCTGCAATAAAGAAGTTGGGTGTCTCATACGCCTACTAGTTTTCTTCCCCGCCCAATGCGGTTATACAAGTCGTATTCGCAACGTGTAAACCACGCAACTAAATATTAAGTCATAATTTTCCTGAATATTCCTGATTTCGTGCTAAGCCGTGATGCACGTCATACGCACCGGTAGCTAATCGAGTACGCAGACTCGCATCCCAAAATAAAGTACAACTGTGTTGCGTGTACAAGTGTCAGGGTCTAGGAGGATATTAGGATACCCTCGCAGCTGTAGGTAAGTCTGCTAAAGTCTAAGTCAATTACACTATTTATCAACGTATTTGTTGACGGTACCCGAGGCAATCTCGGACACACACAGTTATATGTAAATTTAAGCAGAATAACATACAATAATTTAATGATTTCACAGTAAAACTATGCAAGGTATACTAGCCTACGTCCTCAAGCTGGGCGTGCCAAAAACTTGTTCCCGTAGTCGTGTCTGAGGGGTCCTGTGACCTGGGGTCACTGACTGCGTTGTAGGTGCACTCTGTTCAAGATGTACAGGGGTTCGTGAATTAATCATTTAAATAATGCGTACATTAAATAATATATACATAGTATAGTATATATTTATACTTATGTATATATATAAAAGACATAATATATATATATATATATATATATATATAAAATATATATATATATATATAATATATATATATATATAATATATATATACCTATTTATAGTATAATATAATATAGTATTTATATACATAATATAAATATAGGCATATCTATATAATAATATAAATACATATACTTATTTTATATATATAATATTACATATTATATATAATAGGATATGTAAACAAAATATACATATACATATATATATAATAGTAATCATAATAATATATATATAAATAATTAATATAAAATATAGAAATTTACATATATAGAAATATATTTATTAATATAAATACATATATATATATATAAATATACATATATACATATATAGATATAATAATATATAATAATAATAGTACGTATGTATGATTATATATTATACATACATATAATATTCATAAATAATAATAATTAGTAATATATAAATAATATATATATAATACATAATATACATATATATAAATAATATATAATAATAATTCATGATATATATATATATATACATATATACTATATATATATATATATATATATATATATATATATATATGTTAAAAAATACAAATTACATATATATATTAAATATATAATAATATATTATATTATGTGTATATATATAAATATAATATATTTATATATATATAATATATATAACTATATATAATACAATATATATATATAAAAATAAAAATGCAGATATATATACATATAATAATTTACTATATATACTGGATATATATATTCATATAATAAATATAATATAATTATATAATATATATATATATATATATATATATAAAAATCTACAAAAATACATAGGTATATACATATTTAAATATATAATAATAAAGTATATATACTGTATATATATACTGTAATAATTATACATAATAATTATATATATTATAATATATATATAAATATATATTTATATAAATATACATACATACATACATATATACATACATACATATATATATATATATATATATATATATATATATATATATATATATATATAATGGGGGGGTAGGGTACCTGACACGTAGGGGGGCCCACGCCGTCGTCGTGGGCGGGAGGAGGGAGACGGTCCGGCGGGCGTCTGGCCGGAACGGCAACAGCAGCAGCTGTAGCAGTCAGCAGCAACAGCAGCAGCTGTGGCAGCTGCGGCGGCGGAGGCGGCGGTGCAGGGTGGTGGAACGGTGGAGGGGGTCGGGGCGAAGGGGACGGTGGTGGTGGCGGTGGTCTGAGGTGGCCGGGGGAGGGGGTTCGAGGGAGTCGGGGTGGCTCGGGTGGCTGTGGTCGGGGGAGTCGGTGGGGGCGCTGTGGCGGAGCTGGAGGTGGCAGCGGTGGTCGTGGGGCGGCGGGGCAGCGATGGTTCGGCAGAGGAGGCTGAGGCTAAGGGGACGGTGGCGGTGGTCTGAGGTGGCGGTGGTCTGAGGTGGCGGGTGGTGGCGGTTTAGGGTTATCGGGATGGGGGTGCTGCTGGTGAAGAAGGGGGGAGTTGGGTGCTGCGGGGGCTGCCGGCGGCTGCTGCGGCGGCTAGGGCGGTGCTGCGGCGGCCGAGGAGGAGCTGAGGGAGGGGCGAGGCTGAGGGATAGGGGTCAGGGGTGGTGGAGCTGAGGTGAGGGAGGAATGAGGTTTCGGGAGAGAGAGGGGGGATTTATATAGGGTTTAGGTTTAGGTATTTTGGTAAATTAGGGTTAGGGGTGGGGGCATTTAGGTAATTTTGGTATTACAAATATCTTAGATATTTTTAGATATTTTTAGGACCAATGATGCATTCTATGGGACCCACTTTTGAATGAACGGTGTAGGTTCACCCTCCAATGGGAGGTTGACACCTCGCACAGTACTTTTGCAGATAAAACCCTGCAGTTTCATAATTTGCATAGAAGCCCTATAAAATTGGGAAATTTTGCAATTACGCAATTGTTTGAGGAAAATACCTTATTGCTGAAATGTACAGAACTGAGGGGGGGTGCTGTGTGAGGGCCTTGAGGGTGTGGGGGTGAGTCTGGGCAGGGGCTGGGCTTGGTTTTGGGTGATGCGGTTCACCGTATTAATTAATTAAAAATTAATGCGCACGGTGTTTTCTAATTATTTAAAAATAGGCAGGGCCAGAATTTTAGTGCGGTATAAATATACTAATCATAGTATACTCAAAGTAGAATAATAACATAATTTTGTTTGGGCAAAACAGGTGCCTGTTGGGCCTCTAATTTCTATTGGAAACAGAGAAGGATACAGGTCTGGAAATTAATAAAAATTAATACGGACATTTGTAACGATATTTGTGCGACTAAAATAAGACTCATGCCAGCGTATCTGTGAGTTGCACAAAGTTCAGAATAGTAGACTGGCTTGTCTAGAAGAGGTATGTGAACTTGATTTGGGGATAACAGTCAGTGTAATGCTCTAACTATTGATGTGATGGACAGGTACACTAAATAATAAGATATTGCATAAATAAATTTAAAAAGCTGTAATAAATCCTAATTTGCTAAAAATAATCCTAATTTATTTATTAAATGCTGAAATCTGGTCGAGAAAGTTTATAATCTACCCTCCTTAGAGCATTTCATCCTCGAAATAAAAACAGACATATAGTGAAAACTATAGATAGATTTTGAAATATTAGGACATACCCTGGCTTTCGAATAGATGGGGGAAACATTGTCGAATATCCTCTTCTCATTTCCAGGTCGACTCGCCTGGTGCATGATGTCTCCATGCAATACGAACTAGAGGGTTAGTCTGGCTTCGCAACACCTTCTCGCTTATGTCTAGGATCTCTACAGGCTCCTCCTGGTACGATAAACTTGGGCCGACAGTGATCTCCGAGTGGTCCAGCACATGCCTTGGATCTGGAATGTACCTCCTTAGCTGAGATACATGGAAGACATCATGTACTCCTTCCAATGTCTGGGGTAAGGCTAGCTTGTAAGCAACTTCTCCGATGCGTTCCAACACATCGAAGGGTCCGATGTACCTCAGACTCAGTTTTCCTCTTCCTCCAAATCTGATAGTTCCTCGGGTAGGTGAGATCTTCAAAAACACATGTTCTCCCACTTGGAATTCTAGAGGTCGTCGATGTACGTTTGCCCAGTGCTTTTGTCTGTCCTACGCTGCTCGCAGGTGCCCTTGGATCTTCTTTACCTTCTCCACCGTACGAACAACCAATTATGGTCCTAGGATCTGTCTTTCGCCTACATCACTCCAACATACTGGGGAACGACATTTTCTACCATACAATGCTTCAAAGGGAGCCATTTGAATACTCGCTTGATAGCTATTGTTGTAGGAAAATTCCACCAGATGCAAATGATCTTCCCATGGTCCACTGAAATCAAGCATGCATGCTCTCAGCATATCTTCCAGTGTCTGAATGGTGCGCTCAGACTGGCCATCTGTCTGAGGATGATATGAGGTGCTGAACTTTAGGCGGGTACCAAGATTTTTTTGCATACTTTGCCAAAAGTACGATGTAAACCTCGTATCGCTGTCAGACACTATACTGATTGGTACTCCGTGCAGACGTACAATCTCCTTCATATACATGTCTGCCAGAACTTCTGTAGATTGCCCGACTTTGAAGGGTAAAAAGTGAGCAGCCTTGGTGAGTCGATCTACGATCACCCATACAACATTACGACCACTGGGACTTCTTAGGAAGCCCGTAACGAAGTCCATAGTAATGTGTTCCCATTTCCACTCAGGTATTGTGAGGGGTTGAAGTAGACCTGCGGACCTTTGATGTTCAGCCTTGACTTGATGACACACCAGGCATTTTGCCACAAAGCGTGCTATCTCTTTTTTCATTCCATGCCACCAATAGTATTGCCTCAGATCTCTGTACATCTTTGTGCCACCTGGATGGATAGAGTATGTTGAGCTGTGAGCTTCTGACATCAGCTCTTCACGAAGTTCTCCATTTGGAACATAAAGACGTTCTCCACATCTTAAAGTCCCATCTTCGTGTATGTGACATCCTGTCTGGATTCCAGCCTCGGTTCTTTGTCGAAGTTTCTGAAATCTTGCATCTGTTGGCAGAACCGCCTTGATTCTCTCGACCAATGTTGATTTCAACTGATAATTTGACAATTGGCCGTCAAGTCCTGGCATAATGACCTTTATACCCAACTGTTCTAGATCTCTCAATAGATCTGGTTGGGTAATCAGGAAGAATATCGTGGGTCTTCTGCTTAGAGCATCGGCTACTACATTAGCCTTCCCGAGATGGTACTGTAAATCGATCTCGAAGTCTGTCATTACCTCAAGCCAGCGTCTTTGTCTCAGGTTCAGATCCTTCTGGGTGTAGACGTACTTCAGGCTCTTGTGATCAGTGAATATCTCCACTCGTTCGTCGTATAGATAATGTCTCCAAAGGTTCAGGGCAAAAATGACTGCGGCAAGCTCTAGGTCGTGCGTGGGGTAGTTCTTTTCATGGGTCCTCAGTTGTCTAGAGGCATAGGCTACAACCTTCCCATGTTACATTAAGACACAACCTAATCCTTTTTCGGATGCATCGCTATATATTACGAATCCTCCGGATCCAGATGGTATGGTCAAGATGGGGGCAGTAGTCAGACGCTTTTTTAGTTCATCGAAAGCTATCTGGCATTCCTCTGACCAGATGAACTCCTGCTCCTTGCGGCTCAAACGGGTTATCGGCTTTGCGATCCTTGCAAAGTTCTCTACGAACCTCCGGTAATATCCGGCAAGTCCTAGAAAACTCCTCACCTCCGAGATGTTGGTAGGGGTTGGCCATGTCTCTACAGATAAGATCTTCGCTGGGTCTACTGAGATGCCATCTCCTGTGATAATATATCCAAGAAAAGCAACATGATCAAGGAAGAACTCGTACTTGCTCAGCTTAGCATAAAGACATTCACGCCTCAGCGTCTCTAGCACCAGTCTCAAGTGTTCTTCATGCTCCTCGTGGCTCTTCGAATACACCAAGATGTCGTCGATGAAGACTACCACGAACTGGTCCAGATACTGGTGGAAGACTCTGTTCATCAGGTTCATAAATACGGCAGGTGCATTTGTCAGTCCGAAAGGCATCACCAGGAACTCGTAGTGACCATAACGAGTCCTGAATGCTGTCTTTGGAATGTCTTCTCTCCGTACCTTTACCTGATGATAGCCTGATCTCAAATCTATCTTTGAGAATACCACCGCTCCTGTCAGTTGTTCGATAGATCATTAATCCGTGGCAGGGGGTACTTGTTTTTGATTGTCAGAGCATTAAGGGCTCTATAATCAATGCACATACGGTATGTTCCATCCTTCTTTGGTACAAACAACACTGGTGCTCCCCAGGGTGATGCACTAGGATGAACAAATCCCTTGATCTATAATTCTTCTAGCTACAGCTTCAGCTCGTCTAGATCCTTCTTCGCTAATCGGTACATATTTGAGGATACTGGTGCAACTCCGGGTACTAGCTCAATAGTAAACTCCACTTCTCTGTCAGGTGGTAGGCCTGGCAATTCCTCCGGAAATACATCTTCGAATTCTGCAACAATTGCTGGGGGAGCTGTCTCCATTGCCATGTAAGCTCTGGGTGCCTGGCCTACTCCTTGTTCGATGGTGCCCTGTATGTACTCGAACTCCGGGTGACCTGGTGGTCTAAATATGACGCTTCCCTTCTCGCGGTCTAGTATAGCATTGTACTAGCTTAACCAGTCTATGCCTAAGACAACGTCAAAGTTTGGCATTGGAAGTACCAAAAATCATGCTTTTAGCTCTTTATTACACACGACTACCGAGCACGTTTTAATAGTGCTGGTAACCGGTATGATGCCTCCTCCGATAAGAATCTTCCAGCACTTAGGTAGTGGGGAAGTGGCTATTTTGTGCATGGCTACGAAACTACTAGATATGAAAGACAGTGTAGCCATCTTGTTTGTGGTATTAAACGAAAGAATGAAAATGTATTCAGGACGAGGTTTATACGAAACCCGCCTTCTTTGGCTTACAAACAAACTTGTACAATTTGATCCTATACGAGGATATGGGAGTACAATTTATTTAATCTGGATAAATATTTCTATAGGTGTCTGATCTGCAGTCGATCACTTTAGCCCTTGGATCACACGATGTTGAAGAAGTGCCGTAGAAGACAGGAAGCAGCTTCGAAGGTTGCAGAAGAGGGTGGATGTACGATGCCAAAGTCGTCGATCCCTACTCTTTGCTTGAGCTCCGGATTCCTCTCTCTCTCTCTCTCTCTCTTGACCTCTGGTTCGATTCTTTCTTGGAAGTTCGACCTTGTTCGATCTCTTTGGAGGTTTTTAGACCAATTTCTTCGACCTTGTTCCTCATTGATAGAGGTCTCTATTTATAGAGTTTTAGTGACAGTGACCACTCCGTCGGTGTAAAAACCGAGTAGTGGAAAGTACAGCACCCTTTTACAAAACGGTTAAAATAACCAATGCCTGCGTATAGATGATCCTTTGAATGAGCGTGTGACGCAGGTCCAACTAAGGGACAAAACGCGTATAATCGCTACGAAGATCACGACGTAGAAGCCACGTAGGTAGGTATCCCTTGTGTAGAAGAGGTGGGCGTAGAAGCCAATGTCTGTCACCATGGCATAGAAGCCAAGTAGGCATAGAAGCCGAGATAGGCGTAGAAGCCGAGCGGTCATAGAGGCCGAGTGGGCATTAAAGCCGGATGGACGTAGAAGCCGAATGGGCGTAGAAGCCGCTGCGTACCGTGCCAGAGTGTTGATGTGGACGTTCTAGCCGGAATTACGACTTTTTGAAGATATAATCAAATCTCTTGCATTAAATGCCGAGATTTGCCACCATCCTGTGCATTAAATATGGAGGCGTATTTTTGAAGGTCTGCAACCCCTTCTGCGCATCAGTCGCAGAGACGTGCCTTGAGAAGCTGTCACCGCTCTGTGCATTTGACGTAGAGACGTGCCTCGAGCAACTCTCATCGCTCTGTGCATTGGACGCAGAGACGTGCCTTGATACCCGTACGGAGTGCAGCTTTTGACGTGGCAGGCGGTTTGTCTACTGCAGAGCATAAACAGCTCATGTCTGCCTGTGTAAAACAAGGCAGTGTATCCCTTCGTGCTTGTAAAAGCAGTTTATGCAGAGGAGATGGTGGTAAATGACAGCCTGGGTCGCAGTGCTGTGCCATCATTATAGCCGTCGTCTGGGTAGTCGAGCCGTATCCCTTTTTTAGAAGTCCAGACGTCAGGTTCATTGCAGGCTCTGACAGGTTTATTGCAGGGTCTGACAGGTTCACTTCGGAGAATATAAAGCGTCTCTTGTACACCTCAATGCTGCGTTTGAAAGAGGATGAGTTTTACGCCCTGGAGGCGATGAAGCACCCTGTTTACGCTGAAGCGGTTTGGACGTAGTACCTTACGCGGATGGTCTTTTGAGCTTTATATTTTACGCTGTGTTTTAGCGAAAAAAACTCTGTTGCACGCTTGATGGCTCTGAAGGCCTCCGCTTACGCTGCTCTGCACCAATATACTGCGTATAGCCATGCGGCGTATTTTTTATGCTTCTACAAGACCCCCTTCAAAGCTTTTAAATTCCTCGGAATTTGGAACGCTTTGAATGAAGCATGAACCGCTCCTCGTAACTCGAAACGTTTCTGAATGGAGCGTTTAAAATGGTCGATGCTGACTTTATGGCGGATTTATTGGGGACCGGTATGACCTCTTTCGCCTATAAAAAGGCTGGGGGAGTTAACCTGTTCTCCCCACATTTCCATCACCACGCAGAGATGATCGCCGGAGTTCGTCGGGTCGACCTGAGGAAGAAGGAGATCATGTTCTTCCAGCGTGTAAGGAGCCGAAAAAGACGGCATCTTCGAGCAAGTGTCCACTGCAACGATGGATCATGGAAGGATATCTTAGCCTCCCTTGCTCAGGATAATCAGCAACTTTATATGGCGGTTGTTCCAGGAGAAGGGAAAGGTCGTATTAGACCACACAGCTTGCAGGCGGTGTCTTCTCCTGTTACCTCCGGTGGCGAGAGGCAGACAGACTGGCTAGAGTGGTAGTGGTCTGCAGGAAAGCAGAATTACCCTACTTTCCATCTGTTGGAGGATGGGTCATATGCCCAGTTTTGTATCCTCCTGCCACTGATCATCTTCTTGGAAGAAGAGGAAGATCATCACCAACGTGAGACCCTGTCAGAACAGCTTCTCGGTGCGATCTTCAGACGATAATGAGGAAGCCCTTTGTCGACGGAGTTTCCCTCATATGTAATCATGAAAATGAAGAAAAAAACCCCTTGTAGATAGGATTTCCCTCATATGTAATCATGACTTTAATCTTTTAATAAAATCGTCTTGCTTCTTCATATGATCATCTTGCCATACGTTGCTGTGAAGTCTGAATATGTGTAGCTTCGACACGTCTGATTCTTTACGACGACTCTGATAGAAAGAGTATTTAGGACCTGTCCTGTCTTTTACGCATAAATAGGGATGCGCAGAAAGCCGCTTTAGCATTCGAGCGTTCGAACTGTTCTGTTGTCAGGAATGAGGAACCGCGTAGAATTCTGAAATGTTGTTTTCACTTCTGTGTGAACAGGATTCTTGTTTCAGACTTCATCTTCAAGAATGACTTCTCGAAAATCCCTTGGAACAGGGTCGAGGAATGACTGTCAAACTGAGTTGCCATCTTGATAGATGAAATATTCGGACTGGAGTCTGGACGAACCTCCAATTGACCCGAGAAGAGTAATTTCTCAATGTTTGAACTCTGTATGTTTCGGTTACTTGGGATATCTTGAGGTCAAGAAGGAGTATCTTCTGTGTGAACTCCTGTAATTTGACCGCGTTGAGGATCGTTCAGATGTACGCGTACCCTGGCCTGCATATCTGTAACCTCCGATTTCCAAATTCCCGAAATATTTAGATTTTAATTTATTTTAAATATCAAGTTTATGAAATATTTTCTCCTTGAATTTTAGTATTAGATTTTGAACAATGTTGATTTTAGAAGGTGATTTAAAATCTTTTATAAAAAATCATTTTTCCCTAAATGTCGATTTATTATAAATTAAATAGATAAATAATGATATATATATAATACTCTAGCTTCGAATATTTATTGGCTTGAAATCATAAAAGTATTTGTTTAATAAAAATTATTGAAGGACTAGTTGTTTTTTTTCATAATAAATTTTCATATCCATTTGGGATAGTAAATAAATTAAGGTTTTGGAATATGGGTTTAATTAGTAGCTAATTGGGAATCAGTTAGCCTTGGAAGCTTCTTAAAATATTTTCTTAAATTATAATCTTTTTCTTTTAAAAATTTACAAGTTTACCATCTCCCATTAACTAGTCATCACACCCTCATTTCCCATATGAAGAACTCATTCATGTCTAATCTTGGCCATTCATTAATTGGGCCAATCCTCACCTTTCATTCTCATCCTCTCTCCCTATTTAAGTCACACACACCCACACCCTTCCCAAGAAGCCCTAATCCCCAAAACCTAGGCTAGCCGTCACAAATTCCCACATGCCAACAGCCATCACCATTTGTTTTGTGTGCTCGTGTCCGTGTGTCCAGCATTACCGTGTCAATCGTGTTGGCCTCGGGTCTGACCCCGGGTGTCCTATCGTATCCATTCATTCCTGTGTCCAGTTATTACAACATTACAATGAGATTGTGTCCGACACCATCTGGACACCTCCACCACAGTAAACATCAATCCCTGTGTCCAACACTCGGACACATCCACCTCCACCACAGTAAACATCCATCCCTGTGTCCAACACTCGGACACATCCACCCCCATACCACAGTACAACATCCACCATCGTGTCCAGCTCCGGACACGATCCAACCCTGACACATACAGAAATTCAAAATAAAACCTAACCCTAGATTTCGACCTAACCGTCTCCGGTGGCTGGGGGATCTCCTCCTCTGAGTCGAGCTCGCCGTCCCCTCCTTCCGCGTGCGTCGAGCTCGAAGATCCAGCCGCCGCCGAGCTTCGTTGCCGCCGCCGAGCTTCGCTGCCGCCCTGAGCTCCCAGATCCAGCCTCGAAGTCGGGGGAGCCGACCACCGCGTGACCCCGGCGGACCTCCCCGCGTCGACGCCGAGACCCCCATGTGAGCCTCCCTCTCTCTGTTTCTCTTCTCGATTTCTCAGAGTATTTTTGGGTAAGTTAAAGGGAATTAGTTTAGTAATATAATAATTAGTTTAGTTAATAATAATTAGTTTAGTATATGTAATTAGTTAGTTTTTATGTAATTAGAAGTTGTGTAATAATTATAAGGGTTTTTGATTATGTAAAAATATAATAAAATTTTGGTTTATATTATTAATTAAGAAATAGTTTCAATAATAAAATTAGTTCAAATTTTGTTTATTTAGACTGGTAACCGATTTTACTATAGATATAAAAATATATTGGCTTTACGTAAATTCTAAATTTTTATAAATAAACTTTTAAATTGTAATTATGTTCGAAAGAAAAGTTTTAACAATTATTGTTCAAAATAATTTCGAAATGATTTTCATAAATTAAGGTGTTACCTTAATAACAAACAAACGACCCTTTCTCTTATTTGCTAAACTTGTTAATCTTAATCTTAGCTAACCCCCGTATGTTTTCTCTATGTATTGCGGGCCTCGTATCCTTATCTCGATTATCGTACCGAACTCCGATCTTGGACTTCTTTATGTAGTTTCTAGCTATTTGGACTGCTCCGGACTCATTGGAACTAACTGCTACTTCATTTGGGATCACCTTGAGAATGTGGCATTATATACATTCTTTGATTAGTTAATATATATATATATATATATATTTGATTGATATAGATACAAATATGTATTTTGGTATATAAATATATATTTATATACATCTATTAGTGCATATACACAAATATGTATTTTGTACAATTACTAATAGACACTTATATATATATATATATTATATACGTTTTTATTGGTATATACTCTGAGTGTAAATGTGTATTTATATACGTATCCCTACTAGATGACCCTAGTTGACTAGAGCCATGCCTGGCATAGCCCTGAGGCCAGTGTATTTCTATTGTGTGTTAGTGTAGCATCTGATACAAGTGATATTATTATATGTGTATAGGACTGTTGGATCCTCCAAACGATACTCAGGGACAGGACATCGGTATTCACCAGCTAAGGACCCAAGGCGAATACATTCTCTGATTAGTTACCTATTTATGATATCCCCTATGTTCATTGTATCTAGTGTAGATATCCATGCTCTTGACACACTGGTTACACGGATTGGTATACACGGATCTCGTCATGAGATGTTATTCCTTATTCATGGTGTAGCTTGTACAAGACTTGTTTTCTTGTTATCTTGTGCATGTACAGACACTGAGTCCCGGGAAGATTTGCTACCTCCCTAGGGAATCCCGTGCCATAGCGTACCATGATTGGATCTACTATACCAGTCGGGGGTGGGGAGTATTTTAGTATAGATATGTGATCATATCCAACTCTACATGCATCATAGCTCACCCCACATCTCACGTCGGGTGCGGCCTGACCATTTACATGCTTCATAGCTGTTACGTGTGATTAGCCTGACCTCTACATGCATCATAGCTAACCAACGGTTAGCCTGACCTTACATGAATCATAGCTAATCACATGTAACTAGCCTGATCAAGTTCCCAAGCCGATCACATGTTAAAGCTAGTACTCACACACTTAGTCATATGATTATTGCTCATTGACATATTGTTTCTTTTCCTGCATTTACTTACAGTATTTCCAGTATTTCTTTTATTGTACATTTCTCGTACCTATACATGCATCTCGTATATTTCCATCTAGAACTGCTACATAGTTTATATCATTAATATAGAACTGCTATTTAGAGATGTACTTTGCTCCTTCCTGACTGGAAAACATTTTCCAGACTATGCCTAGAGGACTGGTATCCGACACTGGTGGACCACATGGTGAGTAGCTGAGACTTCGTTTTAGTAGTGTAGTCGTGATTCCGGGAGGTCTAGCCGGAATCACTAGTTATCTAGTTAGTTTCCTTTAGTAGTTTTTTGGTACCGGATTTGTCTCCGGCATTTTGTTGAGACTTGGATTTATGTTGAGTTAGATTTAATTACATTAGACTTGTGTTGTAATTATTTTTATTTCTTTGATTTCTTATCGTGCAGTAGTTATGTGATTGAGTATGTTGATCTTTTATATTGTTATCCGTGTCTCCTTATGGAGTTGGATACTAGTGTGAGATTGTTTAGACAGTACTTGACCTAGACAGCGTTCTACCGCCGATGCTGCGGCGTAGGCTGGACGTACCCACGCTCTCGTACCCCTAAATCGGGTGCGGGTCGTGACACGTTTTTAGTGGTGGCCCATGCAGGTCAGACTTTGCTAGTTGTGCGATTTCGTAGTAGTGCGACGTCATAGTTGTACTACTACGTGCCTGCTATAGAATATAGGACATAGGATACTAGGATGAGAGAGGATACTCAATCACAAATTCTTGAGAGATTCCTGGGACGACTCCTTGAGAATCTCATTGTAATTTCTAATTTTAAATCCTTCGCCTTGTTTCCGTCCGTCCTCACTCGTTGATATTGAATTTTATTATTGTTGATCAATTATTAAAATTAGGATTTTGGTTTTATTGTAGAGTTTGATTTTATGCCGAGATGAATTTTACGGACTAATTTTACGATATTATCTTATGACATATATTGATGAGAACAGTGAGAAAGGTAAAATATCTGCTTTGGTTATGAAACCTAGAGTTTATCGTAGCCGTACTGGTTGGCGTGGCAAAAATTCTAGATGTCATGATTATAGGGTTGCGTACTTTAGTTACGGAACCTGTCGTTTACCGCACCTATGCTTACTGGCATGGCGAGGATTCTCAGCGTCATGATTTCTGACCGATGTGTATGATTATCAGGTTGTGACTTAAAATTTGTTCTTAAAGTGTCATCTCAACACTTATCTATTTCTGTTATACAAGACTTTATTCCATCATTTCTTGGGTTGCTAATAGTAGGAACACCTTCAGTCCTCAATCCAGACTTTTTGAGCTCCTATTCTTTGAGGATTCCTTATTAAGTATGATAATTAGTGACTTGTAATTATGTCTGTGTCTTGAGTATTAGTATTGACTTAGTATTGCTAGTGAGTTGTAAGTGTTTTCTAGTTGGACATGTGAGCAGTAGGTCTTAATCTAGAGTTAACCCATAGCATAATACCTTGTAACAATGGTTCTAGGATAAGTGTCATTATAGTACTATAAGTAGAAGGAGAGTATAGAGTATCAGTGATAGTTCTCAGAGTTAGTATCAGAGCCAATTACCCGTCCTGGATAATCATGATTATGTAATTGAGTGATCTATGTAAACAATTAGGTATCAAGGAATTGTGTTAAGGATTAATGGAGCATAACGTTCAATCTGATGATTGATATCGGGTGTGTTAAAGGTAAAGAAATTTATATGCATGAGGAGTTATAATGAGGTGTCATGAGTAGAGAAATATCGGAATTGGTAATAAAAATGGTGAAGCATATCACGGATTAGTTTAACAGGCTATAAAAAGGTTAAAGGGAAATACCTATACAACCATCGAGATGAGGAACCATATACATGCCCATGAGAGTAAAGAAACATGAGTGTTATAGTAGATACATGTAATCATGAGTTATAATGAGCTTGATGAGATGATCCATTAATGAAGCTAGTGATATAATACCAAGAGTGCTAATGATTCTATATCGAGGATTAGTCGAGAATAACGTTAATAACAGTAAGCACTCTGTGTGATGATAATTAGATGATATACCAGTTGACATAAATTGAAAATCATGAAAGAAAATACAGGTGATGATAACTTTGATCATTGGAGGTAATAGTGCAAGTGATTCAGGCAGTACAAATTTAGTACACAGTTGTAGACAATAGAGGTATTGAGTGCACCTCGAGTATTAGAGACTGTGAGCACTTATATGTAAATTTGTGGATTTATAAATTAAAGAGTGGAAATAAAATTTTAACTTTGAGAATTATTGAGGAGTTGAGATTTTGTCATTAAAATTTTTGAGGATTTCAAATATTGATTCAATAAACATGGTCAAGGCTACAAAGATTTTAGAAGTAAAAAAAAAATTTATTCCGATGTTGAGTATCTGACTTTGAGGAGGTATATGCAATTTATTTTTAGTTGATCGAGAAGTTAAACCTTGATGATTATTTTGAGGATTAATTTTTATGGTAGATGAGAAATATGAATATTAATATATGAGTAGATGATATACATGTGTAAGGATCTGATGACTTGAGCATGATTGAGATGGCACCGCAGACTGACTTGGGTGTCCATCTAAAGTTGTATTGGAAAGAGCAGTACTTAGTATGGTGTTGCACTTGACGTGTATTTGAGTGATAAGAATGACTAGTATGAACAATTGTAGTAGGAACGGGAACTGACAGAGGGTATGGTACTAAGGAGATAGAGGTATCAACTTGGATGCATTATTGAATCATGGTTATATTAGAGATTCTTGGCACCAGATTTAGGTGTTAATAGACATGTGTGTGCAATATTGATATATTCATGGATCTTGTGGATTAATGACTAGTTGATATGGGTACCGGTGTACAGGAATAGGAATTAGTTAGTGAATATGCTAGAGTTAAGTGTATGTTAGAGGTAAGGGATACTACAAGTAAAATGTTAGCAGGTTCCTCCTTTTCTCATGATTGTTTTCGTCTTCTGATTGATTGAATCCCTAGTACCGTGGTTTGTATTCGTGATTTTCTTGTTAGAATGTAGCTAGTAGTACACCCCGACAGAGAATGCAATACCATGATAAGACAGACCATAACCATGCATGTTTTCTCTAAGTTGTATGTTGTATGGCTGTAGGTAAAATTTTTCTTAGACCATGATCGTTGAGGTTTTGACCATAGCAAAGATCTATGACAAGGTTATGACTGACAGAAAGGGACAAGATGATTAATTTGTGGATAAGCATTAATTTAAATAAAGAATTTAGGGTTTGTTATAACAGAGTTGATGGATCATTGATTTTACGAAAATCGAGGTATGATTGAAATTCGAGGATAAACATTAACTTAAATGGAGAGTTAAGAAATTCACAGGCCAAAATTTGAGGATTTATTAATTTTAGGAAGGTCTTGATATGATTGAATTGGTTATTAAAAATTTGAGAAAATTTAGGGAATTATCATTATATCTATTTGATTGCAAGATAGAAATTTGAAATTTTATATTATGAATGTTGCATTGAAGATTCCGTAAGTATCGCATCATTGAGTATTTGAGGAAAAAGGAAATCAGGAAATAAAATTGTTAATGAAATAGTGTCGAATTCAATTCTCGGGAGGAGGATTTAAATTTGAATAAGCATCAATTGAATTTGAGTTAGAGGAGTAAGATGATTGATGGATTAGTGTTTAAAATTTAAATTTTGGGATACGATTTTCATAAATATGCATTGATTGGATTTCAATTGGAGGATTGGATATTAAAATCCTGGAGTATTTAGATACGAACTTAAAAAAAAAAATTTGGAGAAGATTATGATAAAAATTTGATTTTGATTTTAAACTTAAAGATTTTCAGGAATATGATGTTATAGAATTTTTGAAAGGTTGTGAAATAACAATATGGAATTACTTCATGATTCTTTGGTTTAAAATTTAAATTTTGATAGAAATAATATGATGAGTAAAGGCAATTATTGAGGATCTTAAATTTCGAGGACGAAATTTTTCTAAGGTGGATAGACTTGTAACCTCCGATTTCCAAATTCCCGAAATATTTAGATTTTAATTTATTTTAAATATCAAGTTTATGAAATATTTTCTCCTTGAATTTTAGTATTAGATTTTGAACAATGTTGATTTTAGAAGGTGATTTAAAATCTTTTATAAAAAATTATTTTTCCCTAAATGTCGATTTATTATAAATTAAATAGATAAATAATGATATATATATAATACTCTAGCTTCGAATATTTATTGGCTTAAAATCATAAAAGTATTTGTTTAATAAAAATTATTGAAGGACTAGTTGTTTTTTTCATAATAAATTTTCATATCCATTTGGGATAGTAAATAAATTAAGGTTTTGGAATATGGGTTTAATTAGTAGCTAATTGGGAATCAGTTAGCCTTGGAAGCTTCTTAAAATATTTTCTTAAATTATAATCTTTTTCTTTTAAAAATTTTCAAGTTTACCATCTCCCATTAACTAGTCATCACACCCTCATTTCCCACATGAAGAACTCATTCATGTCTAATCTTGGCCATTCATTAATTGGGCCAATCCTCACCATTCATTCTCACCCTCTCTCCCTATTTAAGTCACACACACCCACACCCTTCCCAAGAAGCCCTAATCCCCAAAACCTAGGCTAGCCCTCACAAATTCCTACATGCCAACAGCCATCACCATTTGTTTTGTGTGCTCGTGTCCGTGTGTCCAGCATTACCGTGTCAGCCGTGTTGGCCTCGGGTCCGACCCCGGGTGTCCTATCGTATCCATTCATTCCTGTGTCCAGTTATTACAACATTACAATAAGATTGTGTCCGACACCATCTGGATACCTCCACCACAGTAAACATCAATCCCTGTGTCCAACACTCGGACACATCCACCTCCACCACAGTAAACATCCATCCCTGTGTCCAACACTCGGACACATCCACCCCCATACCACAGTACAACATCCACCATCGTGTCCAGCTCCGGACACGATCCAACCCTGACACATACAAAAATTTAAAATAAAACCTAACCCTAGATTTCGACCTAACTGTCTCCGGTGGCTGGGGGATCTCCTCCTCTGAGTCGAGCTCGCCGTCCCCTCCTTCCGCGTGCGTCGAGCTCGAAGATCCAGCCGTCGCCGAGCTTCGCTGCCGCCCTGAGCTCCCAGATCCAGCCTCGAAGTCGGGGGAGCCGACCACCGCGTGACCCCGGCGGACCTCCCCGCGTCGACGCCGAGACCCCCATGTGAGCCTCCCTCTCTCTGTTTCTCTTCTCGATTTCTCAGAGTAATTTTGGGTAAGTTAAAGGGAATTAGTTTAGTAATATAATAATTAGTTTAGTTAATAATAATTAGTTTAGTATATGTAATTAGTTAGTTTTTATGTAATTAGTAGTTGTGTAATAATTATAAGGGTTTTTGATTATGTAAAAATATAATAAAATTTTGGTTTATATTATTAATTAAGAAATAGTTTCAATAATAAAATTAGTTCAAATTTTGTTTATTTAGACTGGTAACCGATTTTACTATAGATATAAAAATATATTGGCTTTACGTAAATTCTAAATTTTTATAAATAAACTTTTAAATTGTAATTATGTTCGAAAGAAAAGTTTTAACAATTATTGTTCAAAATAATTTCGAAATAATTTTCATAAATTAAGGTGTTACCTTAATAACAAACAAACGACCCTTTATCTTATTAGCTAAACTTGTTAATCTTAATCTTAACTAACCCCCGTATGTTTTCTCTATGTATTGCGGGCCTGGTATCCTTATCTCGATTATCGTGCCGAACTCCGATCTTGGACTTCTTTATGTAGTTTCTAGCTATTTGGACTGCTCCGGACTCATTGGAACTAACTGCTACTTCATTTGGGATCACCTTGAGAATGTGGCATTATATACATTCTCTGATTAGTTAATATATATATAAAAATATTTGATTGATATAGATACAAATATGTATTTTGGTATATAAATATATATTTATATACATCTATTAGTGTATATACACAAATACGTATTTTGTACAATTACTAATAGACACTTTTATATATATATATATATATATATATATATATATATATATATATATATATATATATATATTATATACGTTTTTATTGGTATATACTCTGAGTGTAAATGTATATTTATATACGTATCCCTACTAGATGACCCTAGTTGACTAGAGCCATGCCTGGCATAGCCCTGAGGCCAGTGTATTTCTATTGTGTGTTAGTGTAGCATCTGATACAAGTGATATTATTATATGTGTATAGGACTATTGGATCCTCCAGACGATACTCAGGGACAGGACATCGGTATTCACCAGCTAAGGACCCAAGGCGAGTACATTATCTGATTAGTTTCCTATTTATGATATCCCCTATGTTCACTGTATCTAGTGTAGATATCCATGCTCTTGACACACTGGTTACACGGATTGGTATACACGGATCTCGTCATGAGATATTATTCCTTATTCATGGTGTAGCTTGTACAAGACTTGTTTCCTTGTTATCTTGTGCATGTACAGACACTGAGTCCCGGGGAGATTTGCTACCTCCCTAGGGAATCCCGTGCCATAGCGTACCATGATTGGATCTACTATACCAGTCGGGGGTGGGGAGTATTTTAGTATAGATATGTGATCATACCCAACTCTACATGCATCATAGCTCACCCCACATCTCACGTCGGGTGCGGCCTGACCATTTACATGCTTCATAGCTGTTATGTGTGATTAGCCTGACCTCTACATGCATCATAGCTAACCAACGGTTAGCCTGACCTTACATGAATCATAGCTAATCACATGTAACAAGCCTGATCAAGTTCCCAAGCCGATCACATGTTAAAGCTAGTACTCACACACTTAGTCATATGATTCTTGCTCATTGACATATTGTTTCTTTTCCTGCATTTACTTACAGTATTTCCAGTATTTCTTTTATTGTATATTTCTCGTACCTATACATGCATCTCGTATATTTCCATCTAGAACTGCTACATAGTTTATATCATTAATATAGAACTGCTATTTAGAGATGTACTTTGCTCCTTCCTGACTGGAAAATATTTTCCAGACTATTCCTAGAGGACTGGTATCCGACACTGGTGGACCACATGGTGAGTAGCTGAGACTTGGTTTTAGTAGTGTAGTCGTGATTCCGGGAGGTCTAGCCGGAATCACTAGTTATCTAGTTAGTTTCCTTTAGTAGTTTTTTGGTACCTGATTTGTCTCCGGCATTTTGTTGAGACTTGGATTTATGTTGAGTTAGATTTAATTACATTAGACTTGTGTTGTAATTATTTTTATTTCTTCGATTTCTTATCGTGCAGTAGTTATGTGATTGAGTATGTTGATCTTTTATATTGTTATCCGTATCTCCTTATGGAGTTGGATACTAGTGTGAGATTGTTTAGATAGTACTTGACCTAGACAGCGTTCTACCGCCGATGCTGCGGCGTAGGCTGGACGTACCCACGCTCTCGTACCCCTAAATCGGGTGCGGGTCGTGACAATATCTTTCAGATGTGCGGGAAGTCATGGAGCACGAAATCATAAGTTGGCTGCCTCTGAGCATAAAAACACCATCGAGCGTAAAATCATAGACTTTGTAGTTCCTGTGCGTGAAGTCGTAGGTTTGTAGCCTCTCAAGCATAAAAGCTACCGAGCACAAAGGCATCCGGGCGTAAAACCCGACTTGTAGCTGTCGAACGTAAAGTCGTAGATTTGTAGCCGTCAAGCGTAGAAATCTCCTTAGCGTAGAACTGTAGATTTGTTGCTTCTGAAAGGAAAATTTTTTTAGCGTGAAGTTGTGGATCCGTCGCCTCTGAGCGTAAACTAAGCGCCACCGAGCGTGAGATCATCGATTTGGTATCTGCTGAGCGTAAAGTCGTAGGTTTGTAGCCTCTCAAGCATAAAAGCTACCGAGCACAAAGGCATCCGGGCGTAAAATCCGACTTGTAGCTGTCGAACGTAAAGTCGTAGATTTGTAGCCGTCAAGCGTAGAAATCTCCTTAGCGTAGAACTGTAGATTTGTTGCTTCTGAAAGGAAAAATTTTCGAGCGTGAAGTTGTGGATCCGTCGCCTCTGAGCGTAAACTAAGCGCCACCGAGCGTGAGATCATCGATTTGGTATCTGCTGAGCGTAAAGTCGTAGGTTTGTGGCCTCTCGAGCATAAAAGCTACCGAGCACAAAGGCATCCGGGCGTAAAACCATAGACTTATAGCTTGCGAGCGTAAAAACCGTAGATCTGTTACTGTCGAGCGTAGAAAGCTCCTTAGCGTAGGAACCGCTGACCTATTTTTGCACGAAAAACTCTTCGAGTTTGCTGAATGTCCGCCTTTTGAGAGTAGTGGGCTGACGTGGTACCCAATCATAACCAAATATTAATTGTGAGATTTGGTTGGTGTTTCGAGGAGTCCGTCCGAGGATTCGAGGAGTCGACCCGAACTTTATATATATCCCAAACTTTTGAGAGAAAAACTTTTTATCCATCTTCTGCGAAAGAGAGCCTTCGATTGTTTGAGTTTTTCCCCTCGTTCTTTCTCCGAGCACTCCGAGTTTTCAGAAATGGCGCCGAAACAAACCCCCTCCACTAAGGGAAAGAGTATAGGCTCTTCTTCTCGTTCTTCTGCCCCGACAGAGAGTCTTCGATCGGGCAAGGTGAACTTCCTTCTGAGCGAAGCGTTCTGCCGACGAGTAGCGCACCCGGCCTTAGAGGTATAGCCTTTGGGATGACAAAGAACGACAAAAAATCCTTCGCACACGTTGAACGTGACCGTGCTAGGTCGTCTTCTGTGCTGATAGCCTCTTTGAGGAAGATGACGCACGAAGATGTTTTCATCTTTTACGCCCACATTTCTAATGTGCCAGCATAAAAACTCCATGTTTTCGCAATTATGAGCGTAAAAGCTCTGACTGCCGAAAACTTGGTGTATACTATAAAATTTTAGTTTTACGCTTTGTGGATGGGACCTTCCGGCGTAACAACTAGATTTTTGGCAGTCTGGCGTAAAGCACGGACTGTATACCGCCAATTACGCTTCTGGATGCGACTTCCGGCGTAAAATGACCAAATTTTGTACAGTCTTGGCGTAAAGCACAGACTGTCGTTTCTTGGTCTTTATGTTGCAAGATTTGTAATGACGTGTTTTCTTTACACTTTCGCAATTAACTTGGATGAGTCTCCACTGGCCGAGGTGATGGGTTCCGCTGCCGGGATGCTATACTCAAACTATCTGGAGGATCTGTCCCACGTGACATTTCCTATCTCCGGACCCCAGTATCCTGAAGGAAGGGAGATCTTGATATCGGCTCAGGGCGAGCGGACATTGCTGAACATGATTAACGGAGAGCCCCTGACGTACATAGACGGGGACCAGTACATCAAGCCGGCTCTTCTCTTTGGCGACATGATTGACAAATAGTCCTAGACGAAGCCCAAGAGGGAACCCTGGGTTTTCCCCGCCGAGAGTGTGGTCTTGTATCTGCCCACGATGCCGAGAGATTATCCCATCTCGGCTTTCTTCCATGCTACACATCCCAGGAGGATGTCGTGGACGCTGACTCCCGATCTTCACGGCAAGCCGGGGAAGATCTTTCATTTGAAAGGAGCTGACCAGGGGTCGTTTGTCAGCCGTCCTTCCGACGTTGTGACGTTGTTCAGGGGACTGTGCCCGGGCAGCGTCCCGAGTGAAGACAGTTCAGTAATCCAGCCGGTCCAATTGTCGACTTTCTACAACGACTTCATGGTGCGAGGGGGGGTATACCCCAAGGAGAATCCTCGGTGCAATGGGTGGATCACCCCAACAAACCTCCGATGGGCTTGCCTAGTTGACTGGGCCTTGAAGCATTTTCGGAGAGAGCTGGAGGTCATTGGACTGTATGCTGCCGTGAGCGCGACGAGTGTTGGGTTGCCTCCCAACCCTAACCTGTTTCTGGCATTGATGGAGCGATACATTCCGCTCACCGGGACCTTCGCCACTCCACTGGGGGAGTTGGGGTTGGCCCTCCACGAAATGGCAGTGATCTCAAGACTGCCGATGGGGGATACCCTGTATGAAGAGTATGTTCCTACCAACCGGGAGTTGGAAGACTCGGCCCCTCGGGTTGTGGAGGTGTATCAGGAGCTGATGTGCCACTATTTTGCGTGCACTACTTTTTATGATGAGCCTTCTGATTTGGCTCACACCACTAAGTGGATGTCCTACCTTTTCTTCCACCGGGCCAGGGCCGCCAAGTCGGAGAAAGTCTCGGGGGTTAAGAATGAGCCCGTGAACTGTTTGGGCGTGCTCAGTGCCCAGGTCGTCGAGGATCTTATAGAGAATGCTAAAGCTCCAGATCAGATTCTTAATGACGGGGTAGGAAAGTATCCTGAAGGCACTAAGGCCTACAGTTACTTGAGGTGCTGCCGCAAGCCTTTGTTAAGGAAGCCCTGCTGGCTGGTTTCCTCTCCATATGGCTGCGTCGAGTAGTGGTGCCAGGTATCGCGTCCGCGGACCGCATTAACCGGAACATCCTGTGGCCTGCCGTGGGTCTGGTGTTCGGGGCAAGACTGGGCTTGCTTCCTGCCATGGTCTGCCGTATACAGGCTTGCCTGAGAGCCATGACTGATGGACTGCTCGTCGATAAAGCTCGGCGTGATAGCTTTTCCCGGGTAGAGTTACCATACCTGTACTTGATGGGATGGTTAATTCTCCACAACCCCCGGGTGATGTCTCCCGGCCCTGGTAGTAGCACGGGGGGTAGTTTCTTGCTGAACTACAAGGACTCTCCCTGGAACGTGAACACAGTTTTAGACTGTCGGCTTGTGCTAAGCCTCAGTCACGGCTGGAAGCTCCTCTGCACTGTCCCCTCTGTGCATCGCAATCAGTCAGGGATTAGGCTTGAGGATTTAGGTGGAGACAAGACCAATCTTTCTCCGGAAGCTTTTAATTGGTTGGTCTGCATCAGACCCTCCCATTTGCTGTACAGAAGCAAAGATCATTACTTCTTCGAGCCTTACTTGCCTAGTCGGTTCGCCAGGCAGTTTGGGTACGACCAGCTGCACGTGGGCAATGCCGTCACCAGCTTCAGGTCCAGGGGCAGACTCATTTATGGAGCCAGAGGATGGCGGTATTTTATCACGGGTTGTACGGGAGCAATCTTTATTGTGCCGGTCGTCACACTCTCCACGGAGCTGCGCATCCTCCATTCGTATGCCCAATTCTACGTGGCGATCAACACCTTCCATCGCGATTTTGACATGCGTGGAAGCTTTAGGGTGCCTTCTCCCAAGCCTGGGGGGAGAGTCGAAGTCCCCTCGGTTTCATCTGACGAGGGTGAGGAGTCCGTCACTCCGGATGAGCCTCTGGTGTCGGTGCCGAGGTGTGAAGTGCCTCCGCCTGTGGGGGCTTTGGCAGTCTTTGGGAAGCGAAGGGCTCCTGCTTCGAAGCATACTTCCCCTCGCAAGAGGAAGAAGAAGACGGTTAATCGTTCTCTCCGGATTCTTGCGTTGAGGCTCCTAGAGAGGAACCTGTTGTCTCTCCTGTTGGGGATGTCTCTTTGATTGGAGGTTCCCCGCCTTTCGGAGAGGGACCCTTAGTTTTGGCTGGTGGTGCCGGAGAACTCCTGCTTGAGGCTGCCTTTGCCGCCACTTCCTCCGGTAGTGGAATGAAATTGCCTGCGTGGCCGAGGCAAATGGGAGAATCTTTCCCTAGACCAGCAACGGATGAAACTCCTGCCGCGTCCGTGAGCATGACTAGCAAGATTCCAGCTGACGAACCTCGACTACGTCTTGGTGAAGGCTTGGTAGAGCTCCTGTCGATGTCGGTTGGCCCACCTCCTTCTCCAGGTATGACAGTTCGTATTGCGTCATTAAGGCGTGATTTAGCTACATCGGCTGCAGATGCGGCATATATACCGTTGGCTACGGGTAAATGCCATCTTTGTGTCTCCTCTTAGAAAGATTACCATTATATTGATATCAACTTTCTTGTCCTCTTCTCAGGGGATGGCGTCCACGGGGAGTATAGCGTTGAAGCGCCTTCTGGCTCTGCTCGGGCTCCTGGCGATGATACGGAGGCGCCCGACTTCGAGGAGGAAATACCTTCGGGGGCCAGCTCGCCCGGAGTAGTTTCGTCACCTCAAGAGGAGGACGAACCCGTTATTGTGACCTCGCCTCTTGCGAGTATGTCGATGATTTCGACCGTCGTTGTCGCACCTTCTTCGGTTGCACCACCCGTCGAGGCGGCGGCTGTGGCCACCTCGTCTGCAATCATTCCTGGAGGAGGATTCGCCAATATCGCGGCCACTCCTGGCGTTCAGTCAGATCTGGTTGCGCTGACCGAGCTGTATACCAGCCTCTTTTACACCACTTTGAAAATGCTGATATCAATGGTGTTGGCGAAGAATCTAGACTTTGAGCGTCTGAAGAAGGCTTCTCAGTTTTATATCGGGGCGGTCAGGGAGTTCGGCGATTCTATGGTAGCTGATGCCCTGGAGGCGATGGTTAATGGGTTGGAGCAACCTATTAACGAATACTTGCGGTTGACTCGGCGTAGTTTTGAAGCTGAGGTCCAGGCCAGATACGACCTCATGACTGTGCGGCTTACTAAACAGCTGGAAAGCCTAGATAACTCCATCAAAGCACATAAGCTGGAGATGGTTGAAAGAAAAGCTGTCATGGAGGAGGCTCTTGCTCTTCAGACGAAGTGCCAATCCGAGCATGAAGGGAACGTAGCGAGGCCCACAAATTAAAGAAAAAACTCGCTCTGGCAGAGGAGTGGGCTTCTCAGTCGTTGGCAGGTCTAGATGTAGTGACTGGTCGATTGAGCACAGCACAACGGGATTTGGAGCGTGCAGAAGCTGCTCGAGCTGGCTCTTTTCGGGCAAGGGCGAACTGTCCTTTATGAACAATCCCGAGGCACGGCTGGATAGGGCCCGTGCTGATGCCTTGGTTTTCAGGGATGAGAGGATAGCTGCACTGGCACAGCTGATTCGCGATCTGACCGCTCCCCCACAATGATGTACCCTTTCTTCTTTTTGCTTCCGCAATATAATTCTGCTCTTTTTGGGAATAAATAAAGCGAATCTTCTCTGACTTTGTGGACCCATTATTTTGGAATATAAATGACAGGTTTGGGCGAGAGTGATATCAGAGGTAGTATGGACGTGATAGACTCTTGATAAACTTTTAGCAGGACATATCTATTCAGAGGTCATACGGACATGATAGAATATGACCCGACTAGTTTCGTTTTGGAAGTAGTTTTGTCAGAATTGAGATTCTTGCTATATTCCACTTGAGTAGAGGGGTTTTTAAGCATAGTACCTCTTCAGGAATTTGCCGTTGATAGGAGCCATGAACAGGTCTCCATTAGGCTGGGCTAACCTGTAAGCGCCGTTTGAGAACGTCGTCTCTATCACATAAGGGCCTTCCCACTTGGGCTGAAATTTGCCTTTACTCCTGTGAGTAAGAATCATCGGCCTTCTTGCGGCTAAAACTAGCTCGTCGATTTTGAACACTCTTTCCTTTACTTTATGATTGAAAGCTCTGAAAATGCGTGCTTGGTAGAGCGCGTTGCGCTGTTGAGCTTGGAGGCGTTTCTCGTCTAATCCTTCTAGCTCTTGAAGCCTTAACAGGTCATTCTTTTCGTGAGTCAGCTCATTAGTCACGGCTATCCTGAGTGACGGGATCTGGATTTCAATGGGGAGAACTGCTTCGCTCCCGTAGACCAGTGAAAATGGGGTACAACCTGTCGGTGTTCGTACCGTTGTGCGGTAAGCCTAGAGACACTCGCCCAGCTTCTCATTCCAATCTATTTTGTTTGAAGAGACGAACTTCTTCAAGAGTTTGATAATGGTTTTGTTGAAAGCTTCCGCCAAACCATTAGCAGCTGGATAATATGCCGTAGAGGCAATATTATGTATTCAATTTTTATCGTAAAATCGATGAAACGCTTGGCTGATGAAATGAGGCTCATTGTCATGGATTATCCTTCGGGGAATCCCAAAGCGATAAATGATGTGATGCTTGATGAAGCTGATTACATTAGACGCCTTTACCTCAGCAAGAGGGATCGCCTCTGCCCATTTGGAGAAGTAATCCGTGATGGCCAGTATGAACCGGTGACCTCTAAAAGAAGACGGGTAAATAGGACCAATGATGTCCATACCCCATGCTTCGAAAGGCCAGGATATAACCGTAGGATGTAGATATTCAGACGGTTGATGTATGAAGTCTGCATGAACCTGACAGGCTTTGTATTGTCTTGCATAGTTGATCGCGTCTGTGATCATAGTGGGCCAGTAATAGCCCATTCTCCTGATACGATCTTGTAGCTTAGGACCGGGCTGGTGCGCTCCGCATACGCCATCGTGAGCTTCCCGAATAATCTGCCGTGCCTCGTCGTTAGAGAGACATCTCAATAGCAGTCCGTCATAGGTTCGACGATATAGGCATTGTGAAGATGCATCGAAGTAGAAGCGTAACGATCTTCTTTTGACGGATACTGCTTCTTTGGGGTCCTCCGACAAGGTTCCGTATGCGACAAAATCTATGAAGGGACTTCTCCAGTCTCTTCTAGGGGGATCTGTTTTCACAGCGTAGCTGCGTTCTATGTGAAAGTTGTTCTTCACACAGAATAAATCTCTGTTAAGAAGGATTACCGAATCCTGCCTTCTTATGGGAGTGGCTAAATCCGCAGCTAGACTGGCTAGGGCATCAGCTTTCAGATTCTGAGATCGAGGTACATGCTCTAGGAAGAACCCTTTGAATATCATGGCTATCTCGACCGTTGCTTGGTGATAGGGGATGAGGTCTGGATTTCGGACTTCATATATTCCTCTGACTTGATTGACTATAAGCAGAGAATCACCGAAAGCTTCTAGGGAGACGACCCCCAGCTCTTTGGCGACTTGGAGCCCGATTAGCAGAGCGTTGAACTCTGCCACATTGTTGGAGCATGGCTCGCTAAGAGAATATGCTCTGTAGATGACGAGTTTATCAGGAGTGACCAGAACGATTCCTACCCCTGAAACCACGTTCCCCTGGGGACCAGTCCTGGAGGCGCCGTCGAAGAACAGTTGCCATGCGTCACTTTCTATTGCAGAATTACATTCTGTAACTTCGTCAGGAATGTCCTCGTATAATTTGGAGGCCTCCAGGATCGGATGAGCAGCTAGGAAGTCAGCCAGCACTTGGCCTTTGATGGACTTCTGCGGGACGTATACCATGTCATATGGTGTTAACAGCATCGTCCAAGTCGCGAGTCGAGAATTAAGAGCACTTGGCTTGCTCATCAGTACTCGAAGAGGGTTGATCCTGGAGATGATATGAATAGTCTGGCCGGTGACATAGTGCCGCGTCTTCTGGATAGCGAACATCAGAGCCAAGTATTCTTTCTCCACTGGGTTGTACCGGTGTTCGGCTCTGACCATCATCCTGCTGAGGTAGTAGATAGCCTGTTCATGACCCATATCATTCTTCTGTGCGAGAAGAGCACCTAGCGAATGATCCATTGCTCGAACGTACAGCAAGAATGGTCTTCCCATGATGGGAGGCACCAAAACTGGCGGACTGGTGAGATAGCGCTTGATATCTCCGAACGTTTGCTGACAGGTTTTGTCCCATACGAAGGATACACCTTTCTTCATGAGATGCGAAAAGAGCTGACATCTCCCCGAGAGGTTGGATATGAACCTCCGGATATAAGCCAGACGGTCTTGAAATCCCCGGAGTTTCCTCAGATTATGGGGCGGTCGCATTTCTACGATGGCCTGGACTTTGTCAGGGTCCACTTGGATGCCCTTGGCGGTAATGACAAATCCCAGGAATTTGCCACTAGACACACCCAGAAAGGACTTTGTAGGGTTCATCTTGAGTTGATGTTGGCGCATTAACTCGAATACCGTCTTTAAGTCTTGAATATGATCATCTTTGAGGCGGCTCTTGATGGCTATGTCGTCCACGTAACATTCTACTATTTTGCGTAAATGCTCATGGAATATGTTACTCATAGCCCGTTGGTATATAGCCCTGGCGTTCTTCAATCCGAAGGGCATGACCGTATAGCAATATACTCCCAACGGGGTCCGGAAGGCAGTGTGCTTCTCGTCTTCAGGATGCATCTTGATCTGATTGTATCCTGAGAATCCATCCATGAAAGACATGCGTTCAAAACCGCAGGTGTTGTCGATCATGATGTCCGCGATGGGAAGAGGGAACTCATCCTTAGTGCAGGCTGCATTCAGATCTCGGTAATCGATACAGATATGTATTTTCCTATTTTTCTTGATGACTGGGACAACGTTGGCGACCCAGTCGGAATGTTGTTCTTCCCGGATGAAACCGCAGGCTATCAAGTTCTTGACTTCAGCTTCGATGGCGTCCCTCATATCCGGGCGGAACCGGCATTGGTGCTGCTTCACAGGCTTTGAATCGGTCAATATATTGAGTTTGTGAGTAGCCACCTTTGGGTCAAGGCCCAGCATGTCCTCATAATCCCATGCAAAGACGTCGATATAATCCTTTATCAGCTGGATAACTTCTTCCTTTTCAGCTGGGGAAAGATTGTTACTGATAAATATCGGCTTTGGCGAAAGTTTACCCCCAACATCAACCTGGATAACTTCGTCTTTGGTGGAAGGTTCCCTTTGCTCGAAGCGGAATTCCTACTGCGTATCCATTTGTTGGGCCCAAGATTCATTCTCAAACAGTTCAGATTCTTGTTCGTCTGCTCCAACGGGATCTGCCACTACATATTCATTGATAATGTTTGCTTGAGAGCGTCAGGTGAGTCGGAGGGCGATGCGTCGAGATGACAACCGATGTAATAATCGATAGCCAGACATTCGGAGAGTTTGTTCAGAGGTAATATGAACATGACAAACTTTTGAGATGCAATTCTATCGGAGATAGAGATGCATATCTGCTCAGAGGTAATATGGACATGGCAGTCTTTGTGGACCTAACACCACTGGTGTACTTAGGGTTAAGTACGGGTGCTAAGTTGAGATGAAAACCGATATTAGAGGTAATATGAACATGATAATCGGTAGCCAAGGAAGGTTTGTTCAGAGGTAATATGAATATGACAAACTTTTTGAGATACAATTCTATCGGAGATAGAGATGCATTTCTGCTCAGAGGTAATATGGACATGGCAGTCTTTGTGGACCTAACACCACTGGTGTACTTAGGGTTAAGTACGGGTGCTAATTTGAGATGACAACCGATATTAGAGGTAATATGAACATGATAATCAGTAGCCAAGGAAGGTTTGTTCAGAGGTAATATGAATATGACAAACTTTTTGAGATACAATTCTATCGGAGATAGAGATGCATATCTGCTCAGAGGTAATATGGACATGGCAGTCTTTGTGGACCTAACACCACTGGTGTACTTAGGGTTAAGTACGGGTGCTAAGTTGAGATGACAACCGATATTAGAGGTAATATGAACATGATAATCGGTAGCCAAGGAAGGTTTGTTCAGAGGTAATATGAACATGACAAACTTTTTGAGATGCAATTCTATCAGAGATGGAGATGCATATCTGGTTTTAAAAGAGATGAAATGCTTGGATGATGAACATAAACTTTATGTCTGGACAATTCACTGTGAGGATAGTCCTGAAGAATTCATCGGAGAGACTTTTTAGGGACTCTTTCTCAGGTTCATAAGAATGAAAATTCAATTGGTAAGGACCGTCCCCTTGTTTACAGATGCAAAGTGATGACCTTGGCTTCGATCAACTCCTAAATTCTCTTTTTTAGCATATAGCATGCCCTTGTGGGATGATGGGTGTACCGATGAAAGAGACAATAATCTAGGTCATCAACTTTGCCAGTCCTTTCAGGATGTCTGATGTTGGGTAGCTGAAGCTTGCGCTCTTTTATCAACATATCAAAGATTTCAACGATGTCGTCTTCATTGAAGGAGAAAGTCCCTTTGGGTCCTGATGCCTGAATTTTACGGTTTTCTGGGAAAATCGTCGTCATCGTCGCATCATCTTCAAATCTTGAGGGTATTCTACCCCCAGCTTTGGATGTTGCCCCTTTTTGTCGAGGTAGGCTACCCTCAGACACGCCGTGGCATCTGTCTACAGAAGCTAATTTAGCAGGACCTGCTTCTGGTTGTACAGGACTAGACCTTGAAGATTTGGTTTTCACGAGAGACGCAGTATATCCTAACCCGAAACGAGCTTGTTGATGGTGAGAATTACCACGCACCGGCGTTCATCTACCTTTTCCATAGTTGAGGCCTTGTTTCAGCTTCAAATCATAGCCCATGCTTTGCATAATATTTAGTGCTTGCGGGCTATATCTGTGGGTTTGTATCCTGCCGGTTTCAGACTCGCAAAATTCTTCCTGTATGATCGGGGTGTTCCGCCTGCGATCAAATATTATCGGATGCTGATCGTCGCGGGTTGGTGGAATAATAAAGATGGAATCTTCGCGTGGTCCACCTGTTATGACGACATTAGATGTTGATGTATCTTCCCATAAGATCTCCCCTCGTTTGACTGTTAGGGGAACCGAATTTTGTTCATGACTTTTGTCGTTGTGTTTCTGGATAAAATGATCCCGCAGGTCAGGAGGAGTAGAAGAAGAAGACGACGACTTGTTCCTTCTGTTCCCATCAGTGGGCATGCGGAGATTGGGCACCATGGTTTTCCCTGTGTACAACAGGTGGGCCATCTGGGTGGCGGATAATCCCCGGGGAGGGTGTCTTTCCGCCACCTGAGCTTGCTTTACGTCGTGGGACTTCGCCTGGCATAATTTGGAGAATTGCTCAGGCTGGCGTAAAGGTGAAGAGGTCCTCAGTCGGCCATCGGCTTCCCACGTAATCCGGAGGGTAGGCAGATTGCTTCCTCGTTGGCGTAAAGGCCGAGAAGTTGAGTACTCTGCCGCTTGTAACGCCCCGCTCCGAACGGTTACTTATGGAACACTACGCTGCTTCGACTCGGTTGAGAATCGAGTCTCGGGGAAACCTTACCGCCAAATCAACATGGACGAAGTGCAATGAACCCTTCGAATTAATCGAGCGGCTTCTATTGAAATGTGTCCAAGAGTTTTCGTTGGTTGCTTTGCTTTTTGGTTTTGTGTTGCTTTGTGTTTTGAGTTGCTTTCGATGACTTGGTTTTCATGATTTCACTTTCTCGCTTGCGCGTTCTTTTCGAATCGTAAGGAAAGAAGATTGAAGTATGCTAACCAAGTATTGTTGCATTTTCAGGACGCATAACCAAAGAGTGAACGTCGCCTAAGGCTTCCCCATCCTCTCGTTCGATTGATTCGGTGAGTAGCTTAGGCCCTTCGATGAATCTTTCAATTCACATGCCTAATGAAAAAGAATCTCTAGTTCACATAAATATGTTGCCTCACTAAAAAGATAAGCTAAAGAAATGAACTGCATGCTTAAAGTATTAGAATTATGCTTCTGCTATCAATTATGTTGCATGTTCTTAGTCCCTCTGCTGCACGACCCGATTTATGGCAAGTCCCTATGTTTCAAATGTGTTAAGTGGGAAAAGAATAAGAGATGGAAATTGTGTGTTCGTTTCTTTGAACTGTGCATTATAGTGTTATATCTGTTAGATGTTTCATGCCATGCATTGGTCTCGGACAACTTGTGCACAAGGTCTCGTCTCTCGAACGGTTCCTGGGGCACTGGGAATCGCTCGGTCCGGAAGAGATTTTTGGATCGCCTTGAGGATACGGCCCGTAAGGGGGTCTAGTGGGGCGATATGTCTATTAGTGAGATGGGTTTGTATGTTCCAACTGCTAATCATGGGGCGACCCATGGACCGTCATATAGATAGGGCGCATGCTAGGTTTACCTTCTTGCATACCTATCATTTATGACACCAAAAGATTGATACATGAGATTATGCATATATACAAATTGTGCCTAACTTGTGTGTCTGCTGCAGGGATAACCGCTCGGCCGTGGGTAAGATTATCATATGCATATGCTATATATTGTCTATGTTTCCATGCATGAATTGTTAAAATAAAACTAGACAACCAGAAAGACCACTTAATAATGCTAGCTTCATATGCTTACTTAGTGTGGATTTCTAAGGTGAGTTTGGCCACGGTCGCTCACCAGTACATGTGGTAGTACTGACCCACGTTTGTGGGCAATTATCCAGGTGCTGGGAGCGAGAGTTTGGCAAGCATCCTGAATCTGAATCAGCGTGTGTGCACCCTTCCGTAGGACTGTATTCGTGCTGCTTCCTCTGCTGCTTACATCTCCAGTGGGCTACTCTTCTTCTGCTAGATGTTTTGGTTATTTTGGTCCTACTACAAGGGCATAATGTAATGGGCGTTGTGGCTAGTTTTGGGAATGTGAAAAGAGTTGTAAGCCTTCTAAGGCATATTTTGTAACTCAGCCAAGCAAACACTTTGTAATCCAAATCTTCAGCATTCAATAAAATAAAAGTATTTTGTGTGCTATCAAATGTGTTCAACTTTGGTTCTCTGCATTTTTACTCTGTGCCTATATATGTATATTTTCGTCTAACTTGTGTCTTGTGCAGGTACGTTGCCTGGTGCAAGCGCAACTTAGGCTTGCACGGCATCGCGCCCAAACGAGGACGAACGGTTCCGTAGGGACCAAGCGAGGATGAACGGTTCCGTAGGGACCAAGCGAGGACGATCGGCCCTACGGGATCGGCCCTTACGGGATCGGGGCACGACAGGTGGTATCAGAGCATGGCTTTACGTCCTTGGCCTCTTCAAATATCGTTTTCGAAAATGATATAAGTTTTTAAACGGTTTCAAAAGTCCCAAATTTCGAAAATAGATTTCAAATCTATAAGAAGTAAATCGAGAGTATGAAAGGTCCCTAAGAGTATGAAAACCCAACGTCCCATGCAATAAGTCCATAATACGTTATGAGACTAATGCAAGCTACTCTCTTTTGCAGCAAAGATGACAAAAACAGGTGCTGGTAACCCAGAGTCATCGTGCGCAGCTAGCGTGAGCGATGATCAAATGGATAGATTGATTGCAATGTTACAGAATCAAAACGATCGTCATGCTGCGCAACAAGAACGATTCGAGGCTCAGCAGCAACGAGCTGACGCTAGAGCCTTGGCACAACAAAAGCAGCTTGACTCCCTGACGTAGATTGTGACAACACTAGCAGCGAACAGTGGTGCATCTGGCACCGCCGCAACACCTGTGACTGCCCCGACCATGCCTCAAGGCGCAGGATTAGCAGAAACAAACGAGCCTCCTCGCACGGCCGGAAAGTCTACTTTTAAAGGCGCTGAATTCCTGAAGTTGAACCCTCCAGAGTTTGAAGGCAGGACCACGCCGGATAAGGTGATGGACTGGGTCGCAAAGATGGAGAGCTTGTTTAGCTTTGCCTCAATACCTGCGAACAAGAGGGTGGCGTGCGCAGATATGCAGTTGCGGTTACGAGCACACGACTGGTGGGAAGTCAAGAAAGCAGACCTCGCCACCAAACATCAGGATGGTAGGATTACTTGGGGAATGTTCAAGGAAGCATTCCTTGCGCATTACCTCCCGCCAGCTGTCAGGCAGAGAAAAGAAGACGAGTTTACCGAGCTTAAGCAAGGGAGCATGTCTGTCGAAGATTATGAGTCAGAATTCTCCAAACTTGCTAAGTTCGCTAGCTCGATGATTCCCGATGAGGCAGCTCGCACACATCGGTTCATAAAAGGCTTAAACGATAATCTGAGGAAAGATGTTATGAACCGGGAGTGCAAAACGTACATCCAAGCATTTAAGGCAGCGGTGCAAAATAAACAGTTTACGCCGCAAAGTGCTGCGGAGAAGGCACCCGCTCCTCGAAACCCTCCTGCTAAACGATACCACAATGGTGAGAAGAAAGCTGATCCTGAGAAACAGGCTAACGCGGGTGAGAACCGCGGGAAAGTGTGCAGCTTCTGTGGCCGTCAGGGACACACCAAGGAGACGTGTCGCCACATCACTAAGGGATGCTTTAAGTGTGGAAAATTAGATCATATGATCCGTGATTGTCCAACCCTTAAGGCCTTGGCAGTAGATGGTGCTGAAACTCATACCCCTCCGGGTCCTGCTCTGGAACCAACTGATCAGATACGAAGGCCTAGAGTGTATCAGTTGAATATTGAGCGTGATGAGAGTGGACACGATGTTGGTGAGTCTGTTTCTTTTGATCTCTTGATGCATAGTATATCGCCTCCTTGATCTTTTAAGTTTCGTGGACGAAACTTTTTCTCAGTGGGGTAGTATGTAACGCCCCGCTCCGAACGGTTACTTATGGAACACTACGCTGCTTCGACTCGGTTGAGAATCGAGTCTCGGGAAAACCTTACCGCCAAATCAACACGGACGAAGTGCAATGAACCCTTCGAATTAATCGAGCGGCTTCTATTGAAATGAGTCCAAGAGTTTTCGTTGGTTGCTTTGCTTTTTGGTTTTGTGTTGCTTTGTGTTTTGAGTTGCTTTCGATGACTTGGTTTTCATGATTTCACTTTCTCGCTTGCGCGTTCTTTTCGAATCGTAAGGGAAGGAGCTTGAAGTATGCTAACCAAGTATTGTTGCATTTTTAGGACGCATAACCAAAGAGTGAACGTCGCCTAAGGCTTCCCCATCCTCTCGTTCGATTGATTCGGTGAGTGGCTTAGGCCCTTCGATGAATCTTTCAATTCACATGCCTAATGAAAAAGAATCTCTAGTTCACATAAATATGTTGCCTCACTAAAAAGATAAGCTAAAGAAATGAACTGCATGCTTAAAGTATTAGAATTATGCTTCTGCTATCAATTATGTTGCATGTTCTTAGTCCCTCTGCTGTACGACCCGATTTATGGCAAGTCCCTATGTTTCAAATGTGTTAAGTGGGAAAAGAATAAGAGATGGAAATTGTGTGTTCGTTTCTTTGAACTGTGCATTGTAGTGTTATATCTGTTAGATGTTTCATGCCATGCATTGGTCTCGGACAACTTGTGCACAAGGTCTCGTCTCTCGAACGGTTCCTAGGGCACTGGGAATCGCTCGGTCCGGAAGAGATTTTTGGATCGCCCTGAGGATACGGCCCGTAAGGGGGTCTAGTGGGGCGATATGTCTATTAGTGAGATGGGTTTGTATGTTCCAACTGCTAATCATGGGGAGACCCATGGACCGTCATATAGATAGGGCGCATGCTAGGTTTACCTTCTTGCATACCTATCATTTATGACACCAAAAGATTGATACATGAGATTATGCATATATACAAATTGTGCCTAACTTGTGTGTCTGCTGCAGGGATAACCGCTCGGCCGTGGGTAAGATTATCATATGCATATGCTATATATTGTCTATGTTTCCATGCATGAATTGTTAAAATAAAACTAGACAACCAGAAAGACCACTTAATAATGCTAGCTTCATATGCTTACTTAGTGTGGATTTCTAAGGTGAGTTTGGCCACGGTCGCTCACCAGTACATGTGGTAGTACTGACCCACGTTTGTGGGCAATTATCCAGGTGCTGGGAGCGAGAGTTTGGCAAGCATCCTGAATCTGAATCAGCGTGTGTGCACCCATCCGTAGGACTGTATTCGTGCTGCTTCCTCTGCTGCTTACATCTCCAGTGGGCTACTCTTCTTCTGCTAGATGTTTTGGTTATTTTGGTCCTACTACAAGGGCATAATATAATGGGCGTTGTGGCTAGTTTTGGGAATGTGAAAAGAGTTGTAAGCCTTCTAAGGCATATTTTGTAACTCAGCCAAGCAAACACTTTGTAATCCAAATCTTCAGTATTCAATAAAATGAAAGTATTTTGTGTGCTATCAAATGTGTTCAACTTTGGTTCTCTGCATTTTTACTCTGTGCCTATATATGTATATTTTCGTCTAACTTGTGTCTTGTGCAGGTACGTTGCCTGGTGCAAGCGCAACTTAGGCTTGCACGGCATCGCGCCCAAGCGAGGACGAACGGTTCCGTAGGGACCAAGCGAGGACGAACGGTTCCGTAGGGACCAAGCGAGGACGATCGGCCCTACGGGATCGGCCCTTACGGGATCGGGGCACGACAGGTGGTATCAGAGCATGGCTTTACGTCCTTGGCCTCTTCAAATATCGTTTTCGAAAATGATATAAGTTTTTAAACGGTTTCAAAAGTCCCAAATTTCGAAAATAGATTTCAAATCTATAAGAAGTAAATCGAGAGTATGAAAGGTCCCTAAGAGTATGAAAACCCAACGTCCCATGCAATAAGTCCATAATACGTTATGAGACTAATGCAAGCTACTCTCTTTTGCAGCAAAGATGACAAAAACAGGTACTGGTAACCCAGAGTCATCGCGCGCAGCTAGCGTGAGCGATGATCAAATGGATAGATTGATTGCAATGTTACAGAATCAAAATGATCGTCATGCTGCGCAACAAGAACGATTCGAGGCTCAGCAGCAACGAGCTGACGCTAGAGCCTTGGCACAACAAAAGCAGCTTGACTCCCTGACGCAGATTATGACAACACTAGCAGCGAACAGTGGTGCATCTGGCACCGCCGCAATACCTGTGACTGCCCCGACCATGCCTCAAGGCGCAGGATTAGCAAAAACAAACGAGCCTTCTCTAGCGGCCGGAAAGTCTACCTTTAAAGGTGCTGAATTCCTGAAGTTGAACCCTCCGGAGTTTGAAGGCAGGACCACGCCGGATAAGGTGATGGACTGGGTCGCAAAGATGGAGAGCTTGTTTAGCTTTGCCTCAATACCTGCGAACAAGAGGGTGGCGTGCGCAGATATGCAGTTGCGGTTACGAGCACACGACTGGTGGGAAGTCAAGAAAGCAGACCTCGCCACCAAACATCAGGATGGTAGGATTACTTGGGGAATATTCAAGGAAGCATTCCTTGCGCATTACCTCCCGCCAGCTGTCAGGCAGAGAAAAGAAGACGAGTTTACCGAGCTTAAGCAAGGGAGCATGTCTGTCGAAGATTATGAGTCAGAATTCTCCAAACTTGCTAAGTTCGCTAGCTCGATGATTCCCGATGAGGCAGCTCGCACACATCGGTTCATAAAAGGCTTAAACGATAATCTGAGGAAAGATGTTATGAACCGGGAGTGCAAAACGTACATCCAAGCATTTGAGGCAGCGGTGCAAAATAAACAGTTTACGCCGCAAAGTGCTGCGGAGAAGGCACCCGCTCCTCGAAACCCTCCTGCTAAACGATACCACAATGGTGAGAAGAAAGCTGATCCCGAGAAACAGGCTAACGCGGGTGAGAACCGCGGGAAAGTGTGCAGCTTCTGTGGCCATCAGGGACACACCAAGGAGACGTGTCGCCACATCACTAAGGGATGCTTTAAGTGTGGAAAATTAGATCATATGATCCGTGATTGTCCAACCCTTAAGGCCTTGGCAGTAGATGGTGCTGAAACTCATACCCCTCCGGGTCCTGCTCTGGAACCAACTGATCAGATACGAAGGCCTAGAGTGTATCAGTTGAATATTGAGCGTGATGAGAGTGGACACGATGTTGGTGAGTCTGTTTCTTTTGATCTCTTGATGCATAGTATATCGCCTCCTTGATCTTTTAAGTTTCGTGGACGAAACTTTTTCTCAGTGGGGTAGTATGTAACGCCCCGCTCCGAACGGTTACTTATGGAACACTACGCTGCTTCGACTCGGTTGAGAATCGAGTCTCGGGAAAACCTTACCGCCAAATCAACACGGACGAAGTGCAATGAACCCTTCGAATTAATCGAGCGGCTTCTATTGAAATGAGTCCAAGAGTTTTCGTTGGTTGCTTTGCTTTTTGGTTTTGTGTTGCTTTGTGTTTTGAGTTGCTTTCGATGACTTGGTTTTCATGATTTCACTTTCTCGCTTGCGCGTTCTTTTCGAATCGTAAGGGAAGGAGAGAGTTTTCGTTGGTTGCTTTGCTTTTTGGTTTTGTGTTGCTTTGTGTTTTGAGTTGCTTTCGATGACTTGGTTTTCATGATTTCACTTTCTCGCTTGCGCGTTCTTTTCGAACCGTAAGGGAAGGAGATTGAAGTATGCTAACCAAGTATTGTTGCATTTTCAGGACGCATAACCAAAGAGTGAACGTCGCCTAAGGCTTTCCCATCCTCTCGTTCGATTGATTCGGTGAGTGGCTTAGGCCCTTCGATGAATCTTTCAATTCACATGCCTAATGAAAAAAAATCTCTAGTTCACATAAATATGTTGCCTCACTAAAAAGATAAGCTAAAGAAATGAACTGCATGCTTAAAGTATTAGAATTATGCTTCTGCTATCAATTATGTTGCATGTTCTTAGTCCCTCTGCTGCACGACCCGATTTATGGCAAGTCCCTATGTTTCAAATGTGTTAAGTGGGAAAAGAATAAGAGATGGAAATTGTGTGTTCGTTTCTTTGAACTGTGCATTGTAGTGTTATATCTGTTAGATATTTCATGCCATGCATTGGTCTCGGACAACTTGTGCACAAGGTCTTGTCTCTCGAACGGTTCCTGGGGCACTGGGAATCGCTCGGTCCGGAAGAGATTTTTGGATCGCCCTGAGGATACGGCCTGTAAGGGGGTCTAGTGGGGCGATATGTCTATTAGTGAGATGGGTTTGTATGTTCCAACTGCTAATCATGGGGCGACCCATGGACCGTCATATAGATAGGGCGCATGCTAGGTTTACCTTCTTGCATACCTATCATTTATGACACCAAAAGATTGATACATGAGATTATGCATATATACAAATTATGCCTAACTTGTGTGTCTGCTGCAGGGATAACCGCTCGGCCGTGGGTAAGATTATCATATCCATATGCTATATATTGTCTATGTTTCCATGCATAAATTGTTAAAATGAAACTAGACAACCAGAAAGACCCCTTAATAATGCTAGCTTCATATGCTTACTTAGTGTGGATTTCTAAGGTGAGTTTGGCCACGGTCGCTCACCAGTACAAGTGGTAGTACTGACCCACGTTTGTGGGCAATTATCCAGGTGCTGGGAGCGAGAGTTTGGCAAGCATCCTGAATCTGAATCAGCGTGTGTGCACCCTTCCGTAGGACTGTGTTCGTGCTGCTTCCTCTGCTGCTTCCATCTCCAGTGGGCTACTCTTCTTTTGCTAGATGTTTTGGTTATTTTGGTCCTACTACAAGGGCATAATGTAATGGGCGTTGTGGCTAGTTTTGGAAATGTGAAAAGAGTTGTAAGCCTTCTAAGGCATATTTTGTAACTCAGCCAAGCAAACACTTTGTAATCCAAATCTTCAGCATTCAATAAAATAAAAGTATTTTGTGTGCTATCAAATGTGTTCAACTTTGGTTCTCTGCATTTTTACTCTGTGCCTATATATGTATATTTTCGTCTAACTTGTGTCTTGTGCAGGTACGTTGCCTGGTGCAAGCGCAACTTAGGCTTGCACGGCATCGCGCCCAAGCGAGGACGAACGGTTCCGTAGGGACCAAGCGAGGACGAACGGTTCCGTAGGGACCAAGCGAGGACGATCGGCCCTACGGGATCGGCCCTTACGGGATCGGGGTGCGACACCGCTTGCTTCCCCTTGCAAAAATCACAGCGCTCATCTGGTTCCCCGTAGAGGTCAGATGTTGTCTTGCGCACGGAGCATGATTTGTATTTCCGATTTGGCGCTGAGGCATCATCAGAAGTTTTGTCTGTACCGCGTGTAGCGGGAGACTCGTTTCTACGCGTAGAGCGCAGTGGATACTTCTGGGTTAGCGCTGAGGCTTTGCCCGAAGTTTTGTCTGTACCGCGCGTAGCGGGAGACTGGTTTCTACGCGTAGAGCGCAGTGGATACTTCTGGGTTAGCGCTGAGGCTTTGCCCGAAGTTTTGTCTGTACCGCACGTAGCGGAAGACTGAATTTTATGTGCAGGGCACGGAGGGAGCAATTCTACAACCTCATTGGTAGGAGAGGTCGGAGAGATCGGAGAGTCCACAGGAATGGTAGAGTATATCTTGGGCATCCAGACCTTGCGCAGCTTCCTGTTGTCTTGGACGGAGAGAGGGTGAGAGCTGCCCCCGGTTCGAAGCATGTCTTCATAGGCAGACTGGTCGAATTGGACGACCAGTATCTTCTTCACGGTTCCTACAGATACCGTATCGTGTTGAGCAATTACTTCCTCATCAGAAGAGAAAGATGTCCCCAGCAGAGTCGCCATCTTGTTTGTGGTATTAAACGAAAGAATAAAAATGTATTCAGGATGGGGTTTATACGAAACCCGCCTTCTTTGGCTTACAAAAAAACTTGTACAATTTGATCCTATACGAGGATATGGGAGTACAATTTATTTAATCTGGGTAAATATTTCTATAGGTGTCTGATCTGCAGTCGATCACATTAGCCCTTGGACCACACGATGTTGAAGAAGTGCCGTAGAAGACTGGAAGAAGCTTCGAAGGTTGCAGAAGAGGGCGGATGCACGATGCCAAAGTCGTCGATCCCTACTCTTTGCCTGAGCTCCGGATTCCTCTCTCTCTCTCTCTCTTGACCTCTGGTTTGATTCTTTCTTGGAAGTTCGACCTTGTTCGATCTCTTTGGAGGTTTTTAGACCAATTTCTTCGACCTTGTTCCTCATTGATAGAGGTCTCTATTTATTTATAGAGTTTTAGTGACAGTGACCACTCCGTCGATGTAAAAACCGAGTAGTGGAAAGTACAGCACCCTTTTACACAACGGTTAAAATAACCAATGCCTGCGTATAGATGATCCTTTGAATGTGTGTGACGCGGGTCCAACTAAGGGACAAAACGCGTATAATCGCTACGAAGATCACGGCGTAGAAGCCACGTAGGTAGGTATCCCTTGTGTAGAAGAGGTGGGCGTAGAAGCCAATGTCTATCACCATGGCATAGAAGCCAAGTAGGCATAGAAGCCGAGATAGGCGTAGAAGTCGAGCGGTCATAGAGACCGAGTGGTCATAGAGGCCGAGTGGGCGTTAAAGCCGGATGGGCATAGAAACCGTTGCGTACCGTGTCAGAGTGCTGATGTGGATGTTTTAGCCGGAATTACAGCTTTTTGAAGATATAATCAAATCTCTTGCATTAAATGCCAAGATTTGCCACCATCCTGTACATTAAATGTGGAGGCATATTTTTGAAGGTCTGCAACCCCTTCTGCGCATCAGTCGCAGAGATATGCCTTGAGAAACTATCACCGCTCTGTGCATTAGACGTAGAGACGTGCCTCGAGCAACTGTCATCGCTCTGTGCATTGGACGCAGAGATGTGCCTCGAGCCCCGTACGGAGTGCAGCTTTTGATGTGGCAGGCAGTTTGTCTACTGCAAAGCGTAAACAGCTCATGTCTGCCTGTGTAAAACAAGGCAGCGTATCCCTTCGTTCTTGTAAAAGCAGTTTACGCAGAGGAGATGGCGGTAAATGACAGCCTGGGTCGCAGTGCTGTGCCATCATTATAGCCGTCGTCTGGGTAGTCGAGCCGTATCCCTTTGTCAGAAGTCCAGACGTCAGGTTCATTGTAGGCTCTGACAGGTTCATTGCAGGGTCTGACAGGTTCACTTCGGAGAATACGAAGCGTCTCTTGTACACCTCAATGCTGCATTTGAAAGAGGATGAGTTTTACGCCCTGAAGGCGATGAAGCACCCTGTTTACGCTGAAGCGGTTTGGACGTAGTGCCTTACGCGGATGGTCTTTTGAGCTTTATATTTCACGCTATGTTTTAGCAAAAAAAACTCTGTTGCACGCTTGATGGCTCTGAAGGCCTCTGCTTACGCTGCTCTGCACCAATATGCTGCGTATAGCCATGCGGCGTATTTTTCATGCTTCTACATCCGTGCCTTTGCCCTCCGGACTGCTGTCTGGCTTGGTTGAACTGGGTCTCTTGTGTGGCCAGGGGAGGTCCTATCTGAAATCCTCCAGATATTGAGGGACGTTAACCTCCAGTTGAGGGTAGCATCCTCTGGGCTGGTGCTCCTGGTCTTTGTCCGTTCTGGGGTGCTGCCTCTCTACGTTGTGGGCAGTCTCTGGCCATATGTTGACTAGTTCCACATATCATGCATAGTCTATTCTTCTTTCTGCAGTCTCTGACATAATGTCCCTTCTTGCCACAATAGTGACAAGTCGGAAGCTCCTTGTGCTGATAGGGCCCCGTCTTTTGTTGTGTCTGGTTTCCCGGACGACGGATTGGTCCTCCTGCTTCGGGCTGGTTTTTGGCCGGTATGGTTGGGTTAGAGCGCCTTGCTCCTCGGCCAATGGCCTCCTGAATCCTCGCCTCTGAAAGAACCTCCTCATAGGAGATCCTCGACTGCGTCATGGTATACCTTTGGAGCTCGAAGGTAAGGCCGTGATGGAACCTCATGGCCTTCTCCAGCTCGTTTGGTATCAGAATGGCACCAAATCGACTAAGTCGACTGAACTCTGCGTCATAGGCGTCGACGGTCATATTTTCTTGTTCCAGGTGTAGGAATTGGGAGTACAGGGCATTTCTGACCGTGGCTTGGAAGTACTTTGCATTGAAGTACTCTAAGAATTGTTCCCAAGTCTAGGTCTTACCAATGTTGCGCTCTATGGAATTCCACCAGTGATGGGCATTGCCTTTAAGTTAGGCCCTCACTGCGGTCATCCATAAGTCTGGTTGAAGCTATGAACCCTCCAGCAGCATCTCCATGTTGGAGACCCAATCTGAGATCTCCTCCGGAGTTTTGCTGCCCAAAAAGGTTCCCGGGCCCATATGGCGAAAGCCTCGGACAGTGCCAGCTGGTTGGACAGGTGCTGGTGCCGGGGCAGTTATCCTCTCCAGAGTTGTCATCAAGCTCTGCCTCAGGGTTTCAGTCTGTTGCCACTGTGCCTGCAACATGGCTTAGAAAAATTGGAACATTTGAGGTTGTCCCTCAAGTTGTGGCATCAGGGCTGGAAGGGGTGGAGGTGGAGGCAAAGATGTCTCCGCCTGTGGTGTCGGTGCCTGGGAAGTCTGCCCTTCCTGTTGGGCTGGCGTAGCTTCCTGGGTAGGATTCTGGTGAAGGTACGGGGTCGTCGGATAGACCAGTGTCCTTCTCGGGGACTGGTCTCTCGGGATGGTTAGGGTCCTTTAGACATCTTGCGAGGGGTCTGTTGCTTGGTCAACACCATCAATCGCGTGTCCACTGGGTATGTCCATATTTCTGAAGAAGATAGAAAAATTAGAAAAGCACGAAGGAAATAATAATATAATAATCAAGCAGGATGCAAAAATTTAAGGATAAAGTCAGAGTGGATGAGACCTAGTATTCCTATCCTATAGCAGGCTTGCTGGGCATGTCATCATACCACTAGCAATTAACTAGACCTTCATGGGCCACCACTAAAACCATGTCATGCCCCAGTCCCAAAATATATGGAACCAGGCCACGTGGCATTGGCCAACTGACACGTCACTAAGGGATTACCCAATTTAATGGACCCAAAGAGACGTGCTACGCTGTCCTAAAATACTAACAAGTCTAATATAGGTAAAGTCTAATCTCATCCATAAAATATCAAGAAATATAAGAATAAGTGCTGAATATATAAATGCTAAGTCTGAAATGTTATAGTACAAATCAGATATGTCTAGTGGAAACAAATCTACTACAAAAGATAAAAGTGCAGAAATATAGTAAGACTAGAGCATCGTCTAGCTAGGTAATGAGGCTCCAGCTTCAGATGAATATTCTGCTAAAGAGCAGTGGCAAAGAGGCTTCTGCTCCTCTCCAGGTGAACAAACCACTAAAGATCAGTGGGAAAGAAGCTTCTGTCCTTACTACCAAAGATCAGGAAGAAGAGTCTCTAGCTCCAGGTGCACTTACTACTAATGATCAGATAGACTCTGATGGCAGCTCCTCTAACTCCTCCTTAGTTGCATATCTTGCCTCCTGTCCGGGTCCGTACACTGTGGGGTAGTATGCCTCATCTAAATCTGGAAGGGAACCAGTCCTCAGTGGGATATAACAAGATACATAAAAATATGCCATATATGTAAATACTGAATAAATAAATAAAGGGTGTGCTAACCATCTAAGTGAATGCAATGTAAAGACAACCTTGGTACGTATGGGTAGGCGTAGGCATAACGGCCAGCATCCTCTAGAGTGTGGTATCTGCAACGTCCATCATTCCAAAGAATGAGGTATCCGAATATATACAACGTCCAACACTCTAAGGGATGTGGTATCTGCAAAGTATATAACGTCCGTATCACTCCGAAGAGTGCGGTATCTGCAATAAAGAAGTTGGGTGTCCCATACGCCTACTAGTTGTCTTCCCTGCCCAATACGGTTATACAAGTCATATCCATAACGTGTAAACCACGCAACTAAATGTCAAGTCATAATTTTCCTGAATATTCCTGATTTCGTGCTAAGCCGTGATGCACGTCAAACGCACCGGTAGCTAATCGAGTATGCAGACTCGCATCCCAAAATAAAGTACAACCGTGTTGCGTGTACAAGTGTCAGGGTCTAGGAGGATATTAGGATACCCTCGCAGCTGTAGGTAAGTCTGCTAAAGTCTAAGTCAATTATACTATTTGTCAACGTATTTGTTGATGGTACCCGAGGCAATCTCGGACACACACAGTTATATGTAAATTTAAGCAGAATAACATACAACAGTTTAATGATTTCACAGTAAAACTTGGCAAGGTATACTTGCCTACGTCCTCAAGCTGGGCGTGCCAAAAACCTGTTCCCGCAGTCGTGTCTGAGGGGTCCTGTGACCTGGGGTCACTGACTGCGTTGTAGGTGCACTCTGTTCAAGATGTACAGGGGTTCGTGAATTAATCATTTAAATAATGCGTACATTAAATAATATATACATAGTATAGTATATATTTATACTTATGTATATATATATAAAAGACATAATATATATATATATATATATATATATATATATATATATATATATATATATATATATATATATATATATATATATATATATATATATATATATATATATATAATATATATATACATATTAATAGTATAATATAATATAGTATTTATATACATAATATAAATATAGGTATATTTATATAATAATATAAATACATATACTTATTTTATATATATAATATTACATATTATATATAATAGGATATGTAAACAAAATATACATATACATATATATATATATATATATATAATAGTACTCATAATAATATATATATAAATAATAAATATAAAAATATAAATTTACATATATAGAAATATATTCATTAATATAAGTACATATATATATATATATATATATATATATATATATATATATATATATATATATATATATATATATATATATATATATATATATATATATATATATAAATATACATATATACATATATAGATATAATAATATATAATAATAATAGTATGTATGTATTTATGATTATATATTATACATACATATAATATTCATAAATTATAATAATTAGTAATATATAAATAATATATGTATAATACATAATATACATATATATAAATAATATATAATAATAATTCATGATATATATATATATATATATATATATATATATATATATATATATATATATATATATATATATATATATATATATATATATATATATATATATATATATATGTTAAAAAAATACAAATTACATATATATATATTAAATATATAATAATATATTATATTTTTGTATATATATAAATATAATATATTTATATATATATAATATATATAACTATATATAATACAATATATATATATATATATATATATATATATATATATATATATATATATATATATATATATATATATATATATACATATATATAAATAAAAATAAAAATGCATATATATATTCATATAATAATTTACTATATATACTGTATATATATATTCATATAATAAATATAATATAATTATATAATATATATATAATAATATATATAAATATATATATATATATATATATACATATATATATATATATATATATATATATATATATATATATATATATATATATATAAAACTACAAAAATACATAGGTATATACATATTTAAATATTTAATAATATAGTATATATACTGTATATATATACTATAATAATTATAATATAATTATATATAATAATTAATATATATAATTATATATATTATAATATATATATATAAATATATATTTATATAAATATACATATATATATATATATACATATATATACGTATATACGTATAATAGGGGGGTAGGGTACCTGACACGTAGGGGGGCCCACGCCGTCGTCGCCGGTGGGAGGAGGGCGGTGGTCCGACGGTCGGCTGGCCAGAACGGCAACAGCAGCAGCTGTAGCAGTCAGCAGCAACAGCAGCAGCTGTGGCAGCGGCGGCGGCTGCGACGGCGGAGGCGGCGGTGCAGGGTGGTGGAACGGTGGAGGGGGTCGGGGCGAAGGGGACGATGGTGGTGGCGGTGGTCTGAGGTGGCCGGGGGAGGAGGTTCGAGGGAGTCGGGGTGGCTCGGGTGGCTGTGGTCGGGGGAGTCGGTGGGGCGCTATGGCGGAGCTGGCGGTGGCTGCGGTGGTCGTGGGGCGGCGGGGCAGCGATGGTTCGGCATAGGAGGCTGAGGCGAAGGGGACGGTGGCGGTGGCGGTGGCGGTGGTCTGAGGTGGCGGGTGGTGGCGGTTTAGGGGTGTCTGGATGGGGGTGCTGCTGGTGAAGAAGGGGAGAGTTGGGTGCTGCGGGGGCTGTCAGCGGCGGCTAGGGCGGTGCTGCGGCGGCCGGGGAGGAGCTGAGGGAGGGGCGAGGCTGAGGACTAGGGGTCGGGGGTGGTGGAGCTGAGGTGAGGGAGGAATAAGGTTTCGGAAGAGAGAGGGGGGATTTATATAGGGTTTAGGTTTAGGTATTTTGGTAAATTAGGGTTAGGGGTGGGGGCATTTAGGTAATTTTGGTATTAAAAATATCTTAGATATTTTTAAATATTTTTAGGACCAATGATGCATTGTATGTGACCCACTTTTGAATGAACGGTGTAGGTTCACCCTCCAATGGGAGGTTGACACCTCGCACGGTACTTTTGCAGATAAAATCTTGCAGTTTCACAATTTGCATAGAGGCCCTATAAATTTTGGAAATTGTGCAATTACGCAATTGTTTGAGGAAAACACCTTATTGCTGAAATGTACAGAACTGAGGGGGGTGCTGTGTGAGGGCCTTGAGGGTGTGGGGGTGAGTCTAGGCAGGGGCTGGGCCTGGTTTTGGGTGATGCGGGTCACAGTATTAATTAATTAGAAATTAATGCGCATGGTGTTTTCTAATTATTTAAAAATAGGCAGGGCCAGAATTTTAGTGCGGTGTAAATATACTAATCGTAGTATACTCAAAGTAGAATAATAGCGTAATTTTGTTTGGGCAAAACAGGTGCCTGTTGTGCCTCTAATTTCTATTGGAAACAGAGAAGGGTACAGGTATGGAAATTAATTAAAAATTAATACGGACGTTTGTAAGGATATTTGTGCGACTAAAACGAGACTCATGCCAGCGTATCTGTGAGTTGAATAAAGTTCAGAATAGTAGACTGGCTTGTCTAGGAAAGGTATATGAACTTTGTTTGGGGATAACAGTCAGTGTAATGCTCTAAATATTGATGTGATGGACAGGTACACTAAATAATAAGGTATTGCATAAATAATTTTAAAAAAATGTAATAAATCCTAATTTGCTAAAAATAATCCTAATTATTTATTAAATGCTGAAATCTAGTCGAGGGAGTTTATAGGAAACAAATCCACTACCAACTTGAATGGAAAGGTACAACACAATAAACACAATATAAGAATACCAGCTAACGACCACGGGGCTCGAAGAGAAGACATACTCGAAACATATGTAACCATCCAAATCTGCGCTCTTGTAAATACTCAAGAACAGATATACCTAGAAAGGGACCAGGTCCTCAGAGGGACGTAACAAGATACATAGAAGCAAGCCAATTTGAATACAGTAAACATGCATAATGTTTGAAAATATATAAGTACGCTGTACAAGACAATCTATATGAATGCAAATGAGGACAACTTTTTGACGTGTGGGCAAGGGTAGGCTACTCGATCTAAGCCTCACAACTCACACACACGTCAGGGGACATCATCAGCCGACATACCACGGGGGTAGCGACCCTCGTGACTCCATCAATCGACATACCGCAGGGGTAACGACCATCGGACATGACTACCATAGTGCGTGCTAGTTACTACGGTTCATCAGAGTGGTTAAAGCCCATACGCCTACTGATTGTCCTCTATGATACTAAGTGTCAAGTGTGTATCAACATATCTAATATATAGTAATGACTGAAAGAGACTACATATGCAATAAATAAACAAAAATGTAATAAATAAACAGAAATATACTAAGCATGCAAAATACTGTAAGCAATTTGGCAAGGTATCTTGCCTGGAAGGAAAGCTGCAAAAATGTAATGTCCCGATGTCAACACCAAGAGTAGAAGCTGCAGCCTTAGAATGAACGTCCCCGGATGCTGAAATAAACATCACCAACGTTCCCAGAATAAGCAAAATAGCTAAAAAGTACTTCCCTTTCATTCAATTTGGACACAGGGGCAAAACGGTAATTTTGGATAAAAACGGGGTCCACATGTGGCCCACTTTACACCGAAAAGCGTGCCAAGGGTAACAGTCTCTAAATAAGATAAATTATAGGTCAAACAAACTCTAGATGTCAATACGAACCCAATGATATGTCCATATGTGGATTCTGATGGGCCGAACACAATTTCGTCCAAAAAGTCAACCGTGGAGCCTGCCAATTGGCGACTTGGTCAACTATCTCAGAATTGCGTGAAAATTGGGTCACATGACCAGTACGTTCCACGAGTCCAGTGTCCAAGTTTCATCGCAATCTGACGAGCGTGCACAAAATGCGCACGACTTTCGCAAAAGTTGCGTCACGGGGTTTGTCCGCGGATACGGGCAGATTTCGGCGCACACACGTGTCCAAATCATTTTTTGCAAACTCTCACGTGTCCGGTTATGCTGCGCGCACCATTCGATATTCTTGTTACACGGTGGGGCGTTCCCGTTTGGCGGGGCGCGCTCCGTTTCACAACTTTTGAAAATCTGGAAAAGTGGGTTCGTGGGATTTTCCAACGAATTTAATTCTGTCTATAGCAGTTAATAATCTAGGATTATTTAACAGAAATTAACTAGGTCAAGTGATCTACGCATACCAAAAAATCATCGAATTTGGATCTCTGTGGTGGGAGATACGAACTCGGAGACATGGGTGGTCACTGTAGTTTTCTGTGATCCTAGAATTCGGTCTATTTCCGCCAACTTTGGCGCTGTTTTCGCCTATGGTTACGCGTTGTTCGAGGTCTACTAACACACATATATGGAATAGGGTTAAGGGGTGAGCATATCGGTGAAGACGGGGTGACGTTTGGTTGAGCGAGACGACGGAAAACAACTCCGGAACACAAGTACCTCGCTGCGAAAATTCTGCAATGCGCGGGGTCGCGATCGTCGGGATTTGTTTGGACGGCCTGGCGGGGTTCTCCGGCTGCGGTGGCGGCGCTCTCTAGGTCTAGATGGGAAGAGGAAGTATCTGGATGATTTAGATTAGGGTTTTAGATGAATAGAATAATATATATATATATATATATATATATATATATATATATATATATATATATATATATATATATATATATATATATATATATATGAAAGGGAGAGAAAGGGGTTTGGTTTGCTCGCGGCCAAGGGGGGGTCTTGGCTAACGTGGGGTTTTCAATTAGGAAGGGTCTGTTGGAATTGCTAAGGCGTTGGGTTTAATAGCAAAGGAAAGTAGCTGCTACTTATTAGCTAAGGGGCGGCTGCACTTTGCATTGGGCGGGTGTTGCTAAGGGAATAGGTAGTTTAGTTAAGGTAGTATGACTTTAATAGTTATTAATGGTATTTTATTTATTTATTTATTTTTCTTTTCTTTTCTTTTTCTTTTATATTTTTTTTAAAATATATATGTATATATATATTTATATATACGTATATACTCATAGGAAAAATCTAGAATTACACTAATACATAACATTAAGCTAGCAACTGCTCAAGGGGTCTCCTACATGAAATAAATTCGAAAAAATTCATAATTGCTCCATAAATCCCCTAAATGCACATACATATATAAATACATAGAAAAATTCAAAAAAAATATTTGTGCACACCATTAAGCTAGCAACTGTCCAAAGGGTCTCCTACATGGAATAAATTCAAAAAAATTCCTAATGGCCCCATAAGTCCCCTAAGTGCACCAACACCTAAAATAAAATTTAATAAAAATCTATTTCTTCTAATTAACCATTAATTACTATAATTTAAGTAATAATTAAAAAGGGTATATACGATTTTTAGGATAGGGGTTTTACAGGTAGTATGCAAGACTAAAGCTAAAAATACCTTTGACATTGACGAAATAGCTTATCAGGAGGACGAGCTACCTCTTGTAACAAATATTGTAGATATGGACTCAACGGAAGTTACTCATTACATGAGTAATAATGTAGAAGGTATAGAATTATCCGAAGAGGAAGACGAAGACAAAGTAGATGAAAGTGAAGACGAGGAGGAGGAAGATGAAGAGGAGGACGAGGAAGGCGAACAAGATAAATTTTCTGAAGATGATTGAAAATTAAATATTTTGTCTGTAGAATATACTATATTTTGACTGTAGAATATACTATTTTGTCTAATATATGTATTATATTTTATACTACAGAATATATTATCCATTTAGACTTGTGACACCACTAGTTATTTACTGTACAATTCTATGAATCCTGTGAGATATGCATAACATTTTGACTGTAGAATGTACTATATATTTATGTATTTCTTTATTCATCATATTTTGTTATCAGGTATGACAGGACGACGCGGAGGGTTCGGCAGTCCCGAGGTAGACAGAGTGCTACTCCGGTACTGCCTACTGTTGGTTCTGGATCCTCGTCGCCCAGTACTCCAGTATATCGATCAGTCACATCTCCGACTGCGACGATGTTACGTGACATCACTCCTGGGACGAGTAGTTCCAGGCCTAATAGTACTCCCTCGTCCAACGTTCCTCCTACTGACAGAACCATGGAGATAGATGAGCATATGGAAGAGGTCGTGCTGACGTTGTCCCAACATCAACTAGATCCTCCATGCGCACCTTCGGAGGAGACGAGGACAGAGATTTAGGCCGATAGTACAAAGTAAGTCAATTAAATGGTTTAGCATCATATATATGGTGTATTTCTTTATTCATCATATATTGACTTTTTCGATCAAAATAATTATCTCTGTATAGATATCGTCCATCGTTGGTTGAGAGACGCCTATGCCTCTTTCTGAGGAACAACTATGGTGGCCCTTGGATCAACTACTCTGAAGCTCCGGAGGAGTGGAAGGCGTTCTGGTTTGCGCACTTCAAGGTAAAAGTATATTATATAAATCCTCTAATTTATGCATATTATATAACTTATCTGTGATGCTCACTTACTAAATTATTTATTGTAGCAAACGTATTTCTATCCTCCGCACTGGGCCGAGTTGATCGAGCGGATATTTCCTGCCATTGCCACCAAGCTTATCTGTGATGCTCTGGATGACCAGAAGGCACGTGATCGTGCTGAAAAACCGATCCAAGGTTGGATCACGCCTGAGCAGTGGACTACGATGAGGGCTAAATTCGATGATCCGAGGTACAAGGAAAGGTCTGAGAAGGCCAAGACGGCTAGACGAAATATTCCAAAGTGGTGTGGTGGCTCGATTTCGATGACGGAATATTTTCGTCATTTGGTATATTTTTATTTAAGATATATTATTTGAGTGTAAGTACGATAAAATGGCAGTAGGAAAAATATTTAATTTTAGTACTAAATAATATATTTTTAACAAGTACAGAGGGGTGAGGATGCAAACATGGTCACCGTCTTCCTGGCCACCCATCGAAAGGACGGAAATCTCATTGATGAGAGGACCTCGCAGATCTATGTAAGTATTACTTTACTTTGTGTTAATTTTAATATAACTTAGGCAATTATCGAGTATCCAAACTTTTCTAGGCCGAGTATCTTAGGCTGCGTGAGCGGGCGACTGCTAGTACACCTACAGCTGGAGAGGCCGGTACTTCCTCGCAGCCCGCTCCAGCTCCGTCGACGGACGAGCTGTGGGTGACCGCCGCTGGTGGTCTCCAGAGGGGTACGTACTACGGTACAGGATCCTATGGTGCCCTGGTTGCGACGTAGTCATCTAGGGCCTCTTCGACAAGTGCGCATTCTCCATAGCCCTCGCAGTCGTCGGCCCAAGTCCAGGAGGTCATTGACCGTCAGATTGCATCTCGCCGTGACGAGTTGCTGCGAAGGATGGAGGAGCAGTCCCGATCCCAACCACGGGCGGACGATGCGACGCTCATCACACGATTTGATATGCTCGAGCACAGCATCATGGAACTCCGGGATTTGACAGCTGATCTTAGAGTCTCGACAGAGTGCAACGTGACAAAGCTGCAAGCGGACGATCCAGTACCTGTAAGCAAGTAAACTGTTGGTGGGTCAGCACTTTTATAAGTACTGGTGAGATAAAATAACTGAACATAAGCAAGCATTCACTAAAACCAACACTAAGTAATCATGTTGTAAAATATTACATTACTAGTGATATTTCTAGTTTTACCTATGTTCGTTATATGCAGCAGAAGAACGGAGTCATATTACATTATTTTGGAAACATCTTTTAAAATAGAGTTTCATATTGAATAAGCAAGCAAAACAAGCCGTTCGTTCTGTTTCAGGGTGTGCGCAACGTGTCTCGTGAGACTCTAGGGACAAATGCACAGCTGGACACACAAATGCATATCTTAGGGGCAGTCCATCTATCCAAGCCAACACAATGAACTAGCTATATGCAGTGCGGTCCCCGAGTATCTCAAGATTGGCAGCTGTTGGTCCAGCATACCAATGACTCTTTATCTGATGCTAATGGAAGTTGTGACTCATGGTTGCTTTTCACTATCATGGTAGCAGCCGTGATACATGCAGTTCAGCTCTCCACCAATAGCCATTATCCGACCGATGCGAATGCATGGAAACACTATCAAATAAACTTTAGGATGCAGACGAGATGAACCATCAGACAATATTCTTTGTTGCGGGGCAAGCCGCCTTATCTTTGAACACATTCAGACACACGATATGGTTCTCTCGGAGCATAGGCGATAGTGAACATGTTCATGCACTCTTAGACAAGCATTTCAGGATTCTTAGTTAAGCAGACACGATCGTTTCAAAGACAAGCTAGGTGAGTTCGTTTATTAGCATGCAAGGCATGTTCTATCATTCTCTTATGAAAACATGGAAGCAAAAACTCAGATTATTATGAAGGCGTGCAAGAATCAGAGAACGAAGTTCTGCCTACTCACCTTATACATAATGCCGACGCGGAGTGGGGCATTACAGGGCGCCCGCTGCTGGAGGGGGTGGCAGAGGCAGCAGGGGGTGTGGAGGGGGGAGGGGGATAGTTTTGGGAAGTTTTTTTAACAAAAAATTTAACACTGGACAAATAGAGGGTATCAAGTTAAAAATATTAGTTGAGAGAGTGTATTAAGTTAGTACCTATTAAAGTTCAGGGTATCAAGTTAAAAAACTCAAATAGTTGTGGGCATCAAATTATAATTTAGCCTATTAATATCCATTAAAATTAAAAATTAATGTGTATGTCTAAAAAAATTAGTTGCAAAAAAAAAAGTTCTGATCCACATCCGCATTTTTTACGCGGAGGTGAAAGTGGAAAAAATTCAGCTATCTTCAGCCGACAAGAACTGCCTAGCCAAGAAATTCTACTTTGCTGTCGGCAGTTATATACAATACCAAACACTTGAACTCCTCTACACTCCTTCACATACACAACCCAATGCAAAACCTCATCTTTTTTTCCCGAGCTCAAAGTAATGCCATATTCATCAGACCTCTGATAGTTGTGGGATTGTAGGAGCCCCGTCCGCACATCCGTACATGCATCTTTATCATCGCTCCTCGTCGCCACCGGGTCCCTTTGGCCGCTCGCACGAGGCGAGTGGCGTCATCGTGGCTGGTCCCCTTTATCGCTCACATAAGGTGAGTAACATCCTCAGGTTCGGTCGACGTTTATTCCCCTCGAGCTCAGAGTGTACCAGTCATCAGTTCTCAGATATTTGTAGGATCCCGATCGCCCGTGGCGAGGACTATCTTCACATGCACCTTCATCATCGCCCGAATGCAAAACCTCACCACTTCCTTTCCACTTTCATTCTATCAAATAGGTCCTAGCTGAACACAAGTCCCCCATATATAGGGTCCGAACCTAAATACCCGCGGGAGGAGCCCCGCCAAAGCCTCCCCTGCACTATTGGATCGGGGGTTCCGCGTGGGGCCCGTGTGCGCGCCCGCTCGATCCAACGGTCGAGGGCGAGCGAGACTTCGGCGGGGCTCCGCGAACGGGGCTCCCGATCCGGACCCCCCCATATATATATATATATATATATATATATATATATATATATATATATATATATATATTGAAGAAGGTAAATATTATTGATCAGCAATAATTACAACTTAGATCTATCCCAGATTACAAAATGAGTCATCTGGGGTCTAAGAAATATATGTCAGCATCTATGTTTCTTTATACAACAAAAGTACTAAGGGGACGTCCCTCAAAGATACGCTGGTTGTATTTTCTCCAGACATGCCATACCACTGCCCCAAACATTATTCTCATACGGCGATAGCCTCTCCCCCCTTTCCCCTTCTGAGCTTTAATATCATTCAAGACTGCAGCCAACTCTCTACAATAAACATCGGTTTGCCTCAATTTACATCTCTGCGCACTCCAGATCTCTCAACTGACTTCACAAGCAAAGAATAGATGATCCATGGTCTCATCATATTTACGGCATAAACAACACTTCATGTCCTCACAGTGGATGCCAAAATTGCTCAACTGTCTCGGGTCAGAAGTCGATTCCTGATCACTTTGTATAAGCACATCGATATTTTGACTTCAACCCCTTTGGTCCAAACCACCTCCGCTCAATCAACCTTCTCATGGTCGGCCCGTATCTAATTCATGGCTGTACTGAACTTGAAAGTGTATTTCTCCATGTCTGCCCAGGTACAGTAATCCTCCATCACTTGTCTATCAATCTCCACTGCCCGAATATCTTTTGCATGGGTTGCCTCGATCAAATGGTTCTGAATCTTCCACTTTCCTTCCTGGATTAGGATGCTAACCATATCTGTGGAGCCCACCAGCTCATAAATATACCATCCCTCCCTCTAAATCAGGCTAGTGTGCCCAATCCAGGGGTCATGTCAAATGCTTGTTTGGGCCCCAGCCCTTATGACTCTCGTCAATTTACCCTTAGCCTTTCTTCTCGTCCTCAGCAAAGCTTTAACGGTGACCGAGACGTTATTTCTACTAGCTGGCCAGAAGTCCCCCCTTCGGAAAGTACCTTCCATTGATCCATTCGGCACACAAAGACTTACCATTAATGAATCTCCAGAACAATTTGAGATATGCAGTTTTTCGGAGAAGACCCAAAGATCGCAGTCCAACTCCACCTTCCTTTTTAGGCCGACACAACTCTTCCCAACTAATTGCATGTATGCCTCCTTTTCACAAGAAGTCTGGATACATGCTTTCAATTTTCTTCATCGTATCCTTGGACATCATAATGGCCTGGAGCCAGAAAAGTGCAACCGCCTCAATTACGATTTTAATAAGTTTAATTCTTCCTCCAAAAGACATCATCTGCGCCTGCCATCCTTCTAGTATCGATTGTGTGTAATTGAGAAGACTTCACATTCCGCGTTAGCAGCATAGTTGATTGAGAGAAGAAGACCCAAGTATCTCACAGGAAGCATTCTTTTCATTATATATATATATATATATATATATATATATATATATAATCTAAAAAAAAAATGTTAGAAAAATATCTAATGGTAGAATGTTTTTTGTATTTTGCATAATAAACACCCAAACGTTAATATATATACATAATCTAATTTTTTTTTTAGAAAAATATCTATTGGTAGAATGTTTTTTGTATTTTGCATAATAAACATCCAAACGTTAATTACGTTTTTTGCGTTGTGTTTAAGCCATTTTAAGAAAAATGTTCAGCGAATAAATATTTTGGTGCTTACATGAGCATGAAAACAAACAAACAAACCCAACGCAAGAGGATCTCAAACATTGTCTAGTTGTTAATGAGTAAATCAACCTGCAAAAGTGCAGCTGACACAACAAGACTGCACACTGATCCTTGTAAGATTTTGTACTGTGTTCTGAACCCTCCAACCTTCCCTTCCTTTTCCTTTTTTTTAACCTATTAAACTATAATTAATTGATATATAAAAAAATATATATAACTACTACTTTTTCTAAAGGCATATTATAAGGAGAGGTAGCCACCCTTCATGTTGCATAAATGTTGTTCTTATTCCTTTCTTCCTACACTCTTCCTTTTTTTTGTTCACTCTACTCCGAGAGAGAGAGAGGGAGGGATGAGGAGGAAAGGTTGGATAGTTCATGGCCTTGGCCTTCTAATGGTGGAATGTTACATGGGTGATTAATCTCTCTCTCTCTCTCTCTCTCTCTCTCTCTCTCTCTCTCTCTTAAAATGTCTATGGTTTCTTATGATTTATGTGGTCTAAACTTCTGTATATGTTCTCTTCTTTATGTTACACGCATATTCAACAACTAACATGGTATTTGCACTTATGAACTTGTTGTGTGCGACAACACATTTGATGTTCTTTTTGTTATAACAGTGTGGAGTGATGTTGAAAATTGAAAGTGATTGCTGTCAACTATAGTAACTGTGTGTTGTTTTGAACATGTTTCTTAACTTTGGAAGACTGACTTTAGGGAAATTTTGTTAAAATGGTCTTATAAAGTCACTTGGGTGACATGAGTTTTAGTTCTCAAGTATGAATCTGATATTGTTTTGCTCTGTTCGATGGTTTTGTTGAGTGATAGATCAAACTCACACTCAAAATATCATAATGGTATAGAGCAATATACATATTTCTGTCAGTCCCGTGGAGGATCAAAGATGGTAGAACGCGGGCCATAACAGAGCTATTAGCGAGACCCGAAGATCCGCTCTCTACTGAAACCCAAGTTGTCGTCGAGATCAGAGATTCACAACTGATATTTCTCGATTCTAACAAAACACGAACCAAGAACATGTTACAAACTGACTTCGAGGAAAATGAAGACTACAACAAGCAAGAAGAAAATGTTCTTTTCTTTATGTTTGCAGACGCTACAATGAGAAAGAACGAAGCACAGGAAATGCTGAAGAAAAGCTCCTTGCTGGGGTGGTCAAAACCACCGTTGCTCAAAACAAGATTCGTCGTACAGACGATCTGCCCCCAGGAACCAGCAAGTTCATAAATGAACTTCTGGAACGCTCAATTTCACCTTCAAAAATCACTCGAAAAACACCATGTGAGAGGGAGATACACTAGGCCGCATATGATCTGGTGTTCTCGATTTTTTTCATCTGTTTTCTCTCTCCTCAAATGAAAGAGGAGGTCCTTTATATATAGAGGAAAACAACACCTATGCGGCCTGAGGAAACTCCAGGTCGCATATGCGCTGTCCGACCAGATGCCCTAAAATCTGGGTGTCAAAGCCGCATGCGCCGCCTCCGTCGCCGGTCACGCTGTACTGCTCGAGGAAGACAACGCCTCCAAATGCCGAAAGTAGCCACTTGCGCTGCATATTCCGGAAGGCACAAAAAATCATGCGCCGCATGGGGCTGCCTAAAGCAGATCCTGTCCCCTCCACATAGAACTCACTCATCCAAACCTAGCCGCATAGCCCCAGGCCGCATAACGCCTGGCCACAAAGACCCTGGCCGCATAGCCCCTGACCGCATAACGCCAGGCCGTATAACCCCTGGCTACATAACTCCTGGACGCATAGTTCCTTGGCCGCATAGTGCCGGACCGCATAGCGCTTTGGCCGCATAGCACCAGTCCGCATGTGCCACGAAGCATGCGTCCGAGCTAACAACCGTGCATGCAACTCGCGCACAAAGGAGCGCACGAGCGCCATGCGACGATGCTGACGTGCTAAGTGCAAAGTGTGCGAACAAAGTGCCACTTTGCGCCCTTGAGCCTATGCCCGAGTCCAAGTCGCTATGCCCCTTCAGGGTTTAACTCTTAAGGAAAATTTCCCAAATGTGATGACAAATCAAAGATTTTCATAATAGAGTTCACACTTAATCCCTCTAGAAAAGTCAACCCACATGGGCTACAACCTCATGTGCATATACCAATACTAAGCATAGCTATATATTGAGATAACACATTGGTGGTTTTCTAATGTGGGACTAAAACACCCAAAGCTAAGTGGAAAACACTAACAATCCCCTACATATATCACAATATATGGTCGAACGTTCCTCACAGTGACGGCCATCATGCATTAGGATAGATGTCGCTGAACTCATGAAATCACGTCAATCGACCGACCGACCGATGTGGGGGTATCCGTGCGCAAGCGCATACACGTTCTTTAAACGCGCGAGTGCATTCATGCGCACATGTTCTTTAAACGCGGGCGAGCGCACCTGTTCTTATTGCGCATGCGCATCATACGCGCCTGCCCGCGACAAAGAACACACATGATCGCCCAATGAAGAAGAAAAAGGGATGATCAAAGACTGGGTGGCTTGGGTTGAGAGATTTTGCTCCTATGTGGGACGGTCTTTAGCTCACTGTTGCTCGTTCTATTATCGCGCCCAGGGGCGCATACACGACTAGCGCGCTAGGCGCACAAGTTCTATTACGCGCGAGCGCCTAGGTGGTTAAAATCCACTCGAGGCCGTAGCGCCAAGGGGATCCCTTTTCACCGCCATATTTGAATGAGTCATCGGGACCCTGGGACATTGGCCTCCGCCAACGGTGAACTATTAAGGATCGCATCCCGCGCATATTCTACATTATATCCTGCAACTGATTCTGCTTCCGAAAGGCGAAGCTATCGTCTTTGGCGACCCCTGTGTCTCACTCTCTTGATTAGCCACTAGCTCGGAGCTAGCTACACTCATATCCCCCTGCCCACCCCTGAAAAGATCAAAGAGACTTATAGAGACTTGGCGTTAGTTTTTCCAACAAAAGTCTGGTTGGTCCCCCGCAGTTGAGGGATAGTTAAGATTCCGAGGGCGTCGGAAATGAATACCCACGAACGAGGAAACGAGTGAAGTAGGGGATCATCGGAGGCGATGAATGAAGAGCTGAAAGCCAGCTTGAATCTTCCCGCATGGGTCAAACAACAACACGATACAAGTATGGACTACGCCTTGAATTCTACACCATATCTGCTATTCTTTCCACTCACACAATGATCTCAGCTGTGCCATCCGGTCGCACGTTAAAGGTCCTGTGCTGACCTGGTCTCAGTATATGTATATTGGGTGTCTACAAGTTTTTTCTCAAGAGACGGTCTATATCTCTATTCATACACTTAGTAGAGTTCTTCCACTATAGAGAGTTTATTATCCAGCATGAAGCCTTGTGCTTCTATGTGGTGCTATGCCGCATGACATGGCCGTCCAAGGCCGAGGATCCCCCTCTTGTGGTGTCATACCACTGTAGCATGAGGAGACATGCCTCTTAGTAGTGCCGTTATTACACAGTATGGAGCCTTGCGCTCCTGTGCGGTGCTACGCCGCTGTGACATGGCTCGAAGCCGAGGTTCACTCCCTTATGTAGTGTCACCCACTGTAGCATGAGGTCACCAGTCTCTTAGTAGTGCTGTACTACATCTCAGCATGAAGCCTTGTGCTTCTGTGCGGTACGCCATTTTAACATGGCTCGAAGCCGAGGTTCACTCCCTCATGTGGTGTCACCCACTATAGCATGAGGTCACAGACTTCTTTGTAGTGATGTATTACCACTCTCTATCTCTTTTCAGCATTAGCCTACCTGTCTATGTGCGGTACTACCGCCGCTGTGACATGGCCCGAAGCCGAGGTTCACTCCCTTGTGTGGTGTCACGCAACTGTAGCATGGGATACAAGTCCCTTGTAGTGCTGAAATTACTCGTGCTTCCTGCAACGCACGCCGGACATTCACTCTATCCGAGAACTCATTAAGGTGTCAAAGCCATTCTCCCACAGAAAATGTTCTGATCAAGAACAAATAGTAGACTACAGTTGTTCCGGGTACGCATTCCATAATGTCCCTAAGGACTACCCACTGTACCTGATATTCTCCTGGTCAATGGCCCTCCCTTGAACCAATAGCTAGATGCCTGGTAGATTTTTCTTTGAACCAATAGCATAAAACTAAATGGTAGGATTGCAGTGACTCAATACCAGAGGTCCTCCAAGTCCATATCTGCTGTGTCCTTGACTATATGCGGTATTACTGCCGCTGTGACATGGCCCGCAGCCGAGGCTTTACCCTATCAAGGTACCTCATGGTGGTGTCACCCCACAGTAATATGGAGAACTACGCTCCTTCATAGTGCTTGACGCTGACTATATGCGGTGCTACTGTCGCTGTGACATGGTTCGAAGCCGAGGCTTTACCCTATCGAGGTACCTCATGGTGGTGTCACCCTAAGGTAGCATGGAGTACTACGCTTCTTTATAGTGCTTATGATCAGTTGGCGCTTGAGGCTAATATGAACAGATCCGCCAGATTTATCTGACTCCGATCTTCTAGCCGTGGTAATGATCCACCCTATCTGCGCTCATTCAGTGTTCTGTACTGGCCCTTGAGGTCTATTATGAACGGATCTGCCAGAATCATCTGGCTTCGAACATTAACCACTGTAATGATCCACGCTGGCTGCGCTCATTCAGTGTTCAATGTTATATCTACACAGTTCTCTTCAGACCTTTGAAGAGATGAATAAATGCCATTGCTGCAGCTTCCTGGTTTTTACAGTATGTCGGTATCATCCGAATCTGTGTACTAACCAAGGTAAGATCATCTAAGAGCTTCCAGAGCCATCCTGCTTAATATGCTGCAGCTGATAGTGCATAGAACTCTGAGAGTAAAGACTGCTTCTTCGACTTCTACGATATAGCAACACCACTCCTGGAGAAGTCACGTTCTCTTGTGGATATTTGACTCTTCTTTCCTGAGCACCAACTGGCATCACTGAAGCCTTCCATCATATCTGGATAACTGTTATAGTGTACGATATACCACCGAGTCTACTTGAGAATCCCGACGACTCTTCACAGCTTCCAGTATTCAACAACACACATACTGCTCGTGAACTGACTCAGCATCCCTACAGCGAGAGCTATATCAGGCCTGGTGGTACTCACAGCTTGAATCATGCACCTGATGATGCTCGAGTACACCAACTGTCTGATGCTTTTCCTTGGATTAGGCTTCTTCATCTTCATGTTACACTTGAGGAGTATCGACCCTGATACCCAAAGCATGTGACCAATCTTCTTATGCATAGAGTTTGTGACTGAGCAAGTCCACATGGCATCCAGATTATCTTATATCTTTAGGATGGCATCCACAATTCCATGTCCTGAGTCTGGAAAAAATGACATATTTGTTCTAGTGACACTTCTACATCCACAGCTGGGATTTAGCAAGTCGTTCACATAGATACAAAATATGACTCCTTTCTTATCAGCGAACTTTGTGTACACATACTTGTCTGTCTTGCTGATCCTGTGACAACTTTGACTAGATTACTTGTCAAACTTCTGCTGCCACATCATGGGATTTGCTTCAGGCCGTATTTGAGATATCACCAACCCGCAGACTGTTTTCAAACCTGAATGACAATAATTTTGACTGTTGTTCGTGAATCTCTCATGACTGTCTTCCTCCAAGACTTGATGTCTTCCCTTCATCTGATAAACAATCAGCTTATGAATAACAGCTACGACAATCATCATCATGATATATGACACTTTAACGAGGTGCCACAAAACTCAGTCTCCTGTATCTGAGAAAACTCCTAGGCTATAAGCCTATTCTTGAACTCAACTGTTCTGTCTGCTTCTATTTTCTTCTACTGAAGATATATAAGCATCTGATAGGTTTAGCTCCTTCAGGGAGATTGATCAACATCCAAGTGTTATTATAGGGTCAATCTCTTCATGGACTGCCTCCTCCCAGCAGATCGAGTCCCTGGCCTTCATCGTCTCATCATTGGTAAGTGGTACGACTTCCATATGATAGGTGATAAGATCATCTTTGGTCCTTCGACTTCCTGAATCTTCTAGCTGACTGCTCTTCGAGTTCTGGTTCAACTGTTGTCTCTTAAAAGACAACTCCTTCCTGGACTACGTCTTCTTCTACATAAGAGCCAACAACTCTGGCTGATACGATCCTCCGAAAAACTCTCACAATTGAACGATATTCATGTGGATCTGACTTTGAACCAGAGTTACTTCAGAAGTGACGAACGGTACCAAGAACATGATCATAAGTGCAACCTTCTCCCACAGACTATCTGGAAGGCCATTTGTACAACAATATAGAAATCATCATTACTGTCAACTGCTGGTCCTTCCTATCTGCACCTTTAATGGACCGGAAGAGTATGAAGATGTCGTTTCATAGTCAATTCCATGTTCTAGGCTGAACAATGCGAATCCAAAGAACGATGCATGTTCCATAATCAATTTCATGTTCTAAGCTGAACGATGCAAATCCAAAGAATGATGCATGTTCCATAGTCAATTCCATGTTCTAAGCTGAACGATACGAATCCAAAGAACGATGCATTTCGTATTGAAAAACTTCTGAGTCTATTGAGTTGTAGACCGGTATGACGCTCAGCTCCAAACTTAAAGTATCTGAGGTTCTCGAACGTTTCATCCTTCGATTATGAGAAGATACACGAACGCATATCCCGAGAAATCGTCGAAGAAAGAAGTGATAAACTTCATCCTGACCCTTTGTGGAGAATAGAAGTCACAGATATCTGAGCGCAGCAGCTCCAGAAGATCTATACTTGTAGTCATCTTTATAAACGACTTCCTGACTACCTGTGTCTGAACACATTCATCATATCTCTCCACCTCCTTATCCCCACATTTTGGAGATATCCCTGAACTAGACATCTTTCTTGAAAAAGACATGTCTCAGTCAGATGTGTCACAACTCAATAAGAGCAATCTCTTCCTCAAGCTGGAAGTCCAGAATCATAATCCTGATCCCTAGATCTTCTGCTTGACACTTGTTCGCCATAGAGACCTTCTTCTTAGATAGTGCTCTTCTTGGTGAACAGTCCTTTGTAGAGCATGCGTGGCCAGATGCACCAGTGTCTATCCACCAGTTAGTAACCACGCTTGATGACTCAACCTGCGCAATCATAGCTACCAAGTTAAGTAATCAAAGGAACCAAGTTTAGTTATACCTTGCTATATTGGTTTGAATTGGTTCTGCTTTCAAGCTCCAATTTCAGCCATACGTCAAGTCCTTTCTAGTGTGTAGTGACTTTTATGCACCTAGGCCATCATGTGCCAATCTTGCCATGCGTAGGACGACCATGCTCATAAGATACTATGCGGCTAACTCTGCCATGCGCCAAGACCTTCAATGCGCTTCCATGCGACAAAAGTCTTCATGCGGCAAGAGTCTTCCATGCGGCAAGAGACTGCCATGCAGCCAAGTCTTGCCAACCACCAAGAACTGTCTTGCTCTAAGTCCTGTCATGCAAAAACTCTGCAATCCTTGGTCATCTTGTAATCTTTCTTCCAACATGAATGCGGGTCCTTCAAACACTAACTCCTCCATCCTGGAAAATGGTAGGTTCCGACAACTCACTTTCAACATTTGACAAATGACTCATTCCCTCATCCAAATGTTCGAAGTGTATCCCGTCAATCTTCTCAAGTTTGTGAAAACTTGTTGCCGAGAAGACTTGGTCGGATGTTCTACCTCTTTCTTCGGATCTTGCTTTGAGATTGTCAGCCCCGTGGCGGATCAAAGATGGTAAAACGCGGGCCTTAGCAGAGCTATTAGCGAGACCCGAAGGTCCGCTCTCTAGTAAAACCCAAGTTTTTGTCGAGATCATAGATTCACACAAGAGTTCCTCATCTGATATTTTTCGATTTCAACGAAGCACGAACCAAGAACAGGTTACAAACTGACTTCGAGAAAAATGATAATTACAACATGCAACAAGAAAACGTTCTTCTCTTTACGTTCGCAGACGCTACAATGAGAAAGAACGAATCACAAAAAATGCTAAAGAAAAGTTCCTTGCTGGGATGGTCAAAACTACCGTTGCACAAAGCAAGATTCGCTGTACATGCGATCTGTCCCAGGAACCAATAAGTTCATAAATAAACTTCTGGAACGCTCAATGTCACATTCGAAAATCACACGAAAAACACCATGTGAGAGGGAGACACTCTAGGCCGCATATGATCTGGTGTTCTCGGTTTTTTTATCTGTTTTCTCTCTCCTCAAATGAAAGAGGAGGTCCTATATATATAGAGAAAAAAGCACCTATGCGGCCTGAGGAAACTCCAGGCCGCATATGCGTTGTCCGACCAGATCCTCAAAATTTGGGTGTCAAAACCGCAGGTGCCGCCTCCGCCGCCGGTCATGCTGTACTGCTCGAGACAGATAGCGCCGCCAAACGCCGAAAGTAGCCGCTTGCGCCGCATATTCCGGAAGGCACAGAAAATTATCCGCCGCCTAAAGTAGACCCAGTCCCCTCCACATGTAACTCGCTCATCCAAACCAGGCCGCATAGTCCCAGGCCGTATAGAGCCTGGCCGCATAGACCCTGACCGCATAGCCCCTTGCCGCATAACGCCTGGACACATAGTGCCTTGGCTGCATTGCGCCGGGACGCATAGCGCTTTGGCCGCATGCGCCAAGCGACGATGCTGACGTGCTAAGTTCAAAATGCGCTAACAAAGTGCCACTTTGCGCCCTTGAGCCCGAGTCCGAGTCGTTAAGCCCATTCAGGGTTTAGCTCCTAAGGAAAACTTCCCAAAGGTGGTGACAAATCAAAGATTGTTATAATGGAGTTCACACTTAATCCCTCTAGGAAAGTCAACCCACATGGGCCACCACCCCATGTGCATATACCAATACTAAGCATAGCTATATATATTGAGATATACACATTGGTGGTTTTTCAATGTGGGACTAAAACTCCCAAAGCTAAGTGGAAAACACCAACAATTTCAAAGCAAAAAGACAAACTAGCTAGATCAAATGTGAAGAAACCCACCAGGTGTAGCTAGGCTAATATGAACATGTCCAAATGCAAATGAAGGAATTGGTCCAAAGAAGATGGGTTATGTCTCTAATCGAACTAAGTGCACAATATCCTATTTTTATTTCTTTTCCTCCATAACACAATACTATCAACAGTTTTAAAGAATCAAAATATCAAGTAGTGTTAGTCTAAAGAAGGGTTGCTGAGTCTAGCTATTAGACTCTTTTCTATGGGCAAATGTTAAGGGCACTACAACAATTACTAGTAACACATTTTTGGCAGTCATGTGCACATATCCAAGACTGTCAAAATTTGGCAGTCCATATCAAATCAGGACTGCGAAAATTATGGTAGTCCTAAAATAACAAAGACTGAAAAAAATTTGGCAGTCCTGGATATCCACAAGACTCCCAAAAATATGTTGCCCCTAATAACTTTTATAGTGCCCTTAACATTTGCCTTTTTATGCCGAGTCTATCTTTTCTTGCATTCTCGACTTAAAATTAATGCCGATTAAATCTTGGCATGTCCTGTTGGGACAACCACGGACTGTAATTTATTTCATACTGCCACTTTTCAGATTATTCTCAAGTGTTCTAGGCATAGAAGTCGAAGAGTATATACAACAGTCATTACTTCACAGTTCTAGGCTAAACTCAATTTTTAGCTGTGTAAGCTAATATTCTAGGAAGCGCATCAACAATATTAACAACTGACAAAGAAATACTAGTTCCTGGCCCAAAGAACTACTAGTTCCTAGACACTTTTGGTACATGGAATCCATGTCCAACTTCCAAGGTGTCATCGATCAGATGAGAATCACAATTTATAATTTATTCTCCCACGACGTCGACGATCTAAGATATTCTGCATTTGCGGTCTAAAATCTGAACTAGAAAACATTCCAAAGCAAGCATTTGTTTTGTAATACAGAACAATTAACTAACCAGTTGGCTTGATACATTTTGCACAACAAATCATGACCAAAATCATGTAGCTAAGAATGCTTTGTTAGTACCATTAGTGAAGAATGTTGTAACCTCGGGGCTTGCAAAATCTCTCATTCAAAATATTGTTCTTTTTTTTTTGTCTTTACATCAGTTTTCCGATGTGATCTTGTGGCCCTCTCTCTCGGTTGGTTGTGCATATTGGAGATTTTACCACGTTACCCAACTCTTATACCATTAAAGATGGTGATACTGTTCTTTAAGGCAGTGAACATATACCTCACTAGAATTTGTTTGCCAATTGTATAATTTGTAGTTCTTTTTCGAATATAGTCGATTACTGAATAGTTTTCTTGTTAAATTGCATTGTATCTAACAAAACTTATTTTTGGGCTGTAAGGATTATATCATTTACTCACTCTCCCATGCAAGGATTTGGCTCATATATGGTACTCCTAGTAATAATAGTATTTGGCTCATATTAGTAATGATCTCGTTATCCCTGTAGTTTTTACCGGTTAGGACTTTCCACTTATATTGTTGCGTCTTTGCCTTGTATTGCAGTCTTTATTTTCTGCAAGTGTCGGTCACCATGTTCGGTGTTGAGGATGTCGGTTCGTTGGAGGGCCATATCTTGGGGGAATAGTTTCATATTTTATTCCCAACATTCTGTTGGGAACGCAGTGTGACCCAAACCGGAGTTGGTCCATAAGGTGCGATATTGGATTGAGCCCATATGCCTTAAAAGAGAATTTCTATGTAAGGCCTGAACCAATTCCAGTTATCTATACCTCATGATCCTACCTCCTACCCAATGTGGGATTAAATTACCAACTACATTATCACCCCCTTTGAGCGCTCATCCGGAAACGAGATACAATCCAACACATTCAAGTGTGTTAAGTGTGATTGACACCAAATACATAATGTTGAGCTTTGCTTGTATGACAAAAAAAGTAACCATTTTATAAAATCCATGGCTCACCCCATATATCAATGCTCAACACACCATAATATTTGGATACATGACGAAATAAATTTCTTAGATCCGTCTCTTGTCATAGAAAATAAGTTAGGTTTTTATTTATTTTCTTGATGGTCAAGGTTACCAGTTAGCTAATTTTGTCTTCATCACTTTTGTAAGTTTTATATATTGTATGGCCTAGAACCATAATGAAATATTCCTTTTTAACATAGGCCTCCACTTTCAACAATTGCTATGTGAATGATAGTGGATCTCTTATTTAATATTTTGAGCCTGTTGATGAACCTCTATTCAAGGTTCAAAGTATCGGTATCGGTCCATTCCTATGAATATCGGGATCGGCGATATCGGTAGTATCGGCGAGTATCGAATATCTTGGTATCGGAAAGCAAATAACTATTAGTAAATTATTAACATTTTAGAAATTATATTTTATACATTTATGTATAATTTTAAGTATTTTCAGTGTTGTTCCTTAGTATTTTTGAAATTCAATGAAATAGTAGTCACCCTTGTCATTTGATTTACATGCGATAGTTAAGTTTTCCTCTTTTACTATGTTTTTACAACCTTAGTATGCTTTTACACCCTTACTAATTGGTCTTTTTCATTCAATTTTCTTTGTCGAATTGACCGGAAAAGAGACCTCTAATGTCGATATCGGTTAGTATCGGGTATCGGTTGGTATCGGGTCGGGACATGCAAAACTGTATCGGTATCGGCTGTATCGGATCGATATCGGCCGATACTGCAAACTATGCAGTCTATTCAAGTTGAAGCCATCATGAGAATGAATTATGCTCCTATGTTGCTGATGAATGAAACTTCTCCTTATATCATCTTCTTAACTAAGCCTGTGACTACTAAATTAGACCCGTTGAACATGGGATTTGAACTTATATGTGATCATGGAATTCGTTAGTTTTTGTTGTCTTTTTAATTTCTAAATTTTGTTTATTAGGAAATTTGCAACCTGTTTTCATGAATACCTTTATGTTTCCATATATCAAAAAATGAACTATGAGATTAGCACTTAAAGTGGAATACCTTTATATATTCTCATGAATACTTTTATGTTTGCATATATCAACTCTTCTTCGTCTACTTCTTAAAACCTCAGTTTCTGCCTTGGGGGCATCAGTACAGCAGAAGGCTGAGTCTGCGACACCGATACCAACCTACTCCCCTCCCGAAGGCAACACCACGTTCGTCGAAGGGACTACATGGTGTGTTGCCCTCCCTGGTGTTCCCGAAGCTGATCTCCAGAACGCCCTGGACTGGGCGTGCGGTCTGGGAGCAACCGATTGCTCTTCGTTGCAGCCCGGTGCACCATGTTTCGAACCGGACACCCTCCTTTCTCATGCCTCGTACGCATTCAACAACTACTACCAGGTGAACGGGAACTCCGACATAGCCTGCAACTTTGGAGGGACTGCAACCATAACTAAGAACAATCCAAGTAAAATTTCTTTCTTATAATCATTTTCATTCTAATGATAGCCTATTTTTACGAACTTTTTCCTGTTCTATATGGTTTCACAGGTTACGGATCCTGCCAGTATCCTTCTTCTGAGTGAGTATTTATTTTGTTTTCTCCTTGAGTCTGATTCTGGATTGGTCATAATATTTAAAAAATTTATGAATAACTGGGTTTAATGATTAAGCACATGATTCAAGACACTCAGGAAGAATTCACACTCCAAAAATTGGTGCCGTGTCGGAGTATTTGTACCGTGTTGTATTTGTAATTTGTGCCCATGGTGCAACAGAGTTAAATACTATTTCTGCAGCAAAACTTATACTAATTAATCTTGCTATTTCTGGCAGCATCTTGGGTTTTTGTATCTAATCACTTCTTGATACTTTTTATCTTTAAAAAAAATTCTACTGCTTGTGTAAAGTATGATATAGGTGTTTAACTTCTTCGTTTTTTCTTTTGGTACTTCTTAGTCTGTAGATTTTTATTCTATCTTTTGGCATTTCCGACGATTCTATTTCACCATGAATTTGAACAAGTTGTTCCTAATTGCCAAGCTTGCTAGAAATATTTCCACTTTTTTTTCCTCCCAAGTCTAATTTGATCTGTACTGAAACTTTTAGCTAACTTGAACACAAAATATCTGACTTAATTGATCTCTCCAGGCCATCAATAGCTTCCTCAATGCTTAATCAAAGGAGTTTGGCAATGAAGATATTGGCGAGTTTGATCCTTTTATACGTAAAATTTGTTCTCTGATTAGCTCTCATATGCTGCGGAGGGGAGGAGAGAACTTCCTTTTTTCGTTTCTCCCATCGGGCAAAGGTACTGTTTCTTGCCTGAATTTTGCTCGGATGTGGAACTGCTGCGGAACGCAATTTTTGTGGGTTGCACCTAAAATGTTATATATCGATATATGTAACCCTTTGTAGGATGACAGAATAGAAATTGAAGTAACTTTCAGTCTTTTCAACCCTTGATAGTATCCCCCCAAAAAATACTTTGTTCAAGTTACTTGCTAGTGTTATCACTACTCAATTACATGTTTATCGTCACATACAAAGAATGTTCAGTAAGTTTTTTTTTGTGCGGGTCCCTCTTAACACATATTACTTGCTAATCTTATATTTTGATTAGGGTTTCACATAGTTTAGAAAGTTTTCATATTTCCATTATAAACTACAAAATATTGCAGCTGAGTCTTCTCATGATGGCTCTCTGGAACATCTGATGGAGGCAAAATGTTGATTGTTAAATTAAGCCTGTTATCTTGAGTTTCTTGAACTTACAGGCTGGTTTTAATTAACTGATACTGGTTGAAAATCAATATCAAGCTTTGTTATCTTGAGGATCAGCACCTGAGTCTGTGCTCTGTGATATTGTACTCCTTTGTCAGTTCTACCTTTGCCAAATGACTGATACTGGTTGAATGCTTTTGCTGACAATTCTTGATTAGAAGTATCAGATTCTTTTACAGGGGGTTAAATCAAAATGGATCTTCAAAACACAGTAATTTTTTACAATCACTCAGAATTGTGACTATTGTTAAAATGACCAATGTATTATTATTATCAGGCTAAATTTTAACTTGACTATTTAAAATTTTCAACTTGATATTCTAAACTTTAATATTAGACAATTTAATACTTGAACTGTAATTGTACAACTTAATATCCGTGTTAACGAATAATCATAAATGACAAAAATATCTCCTTCATTCGTGGTCATTTCAAATATCTTTTAGGGAGACGGAGAGAGAATTTGGTCATTTTTTTTTTATTTTTGTTGAATCGGAAAAAAATAATCTTTGATTGACGGAGGATTTCAACTTGAAAATATTCAATATTTGAGGGTTGTGATTTGTATGATATTAATATTTAGGGTATCAAACAAAAAAAACTTGAATAGGTGAGGGTGTCAAGTTGAAATTAAACTTTATTATTATAGCTAACATAATCAACTTATATTACAATTAGTGTTGACGTTGCATTAAACCATATCAGTTGTATTAAAATATATCAATGAACATTACAATCTTAATAAAATAAAATAAAATATAATAATAACAATAATAAAATATTTAATTGCAATTGGGTAATTTCAAAGCAATAATTTGTAAAGAAAAATCAGTATAATTTTTTTTAATTGAAATATAGCAACTCTGTACTATTAACTTGGAGACAAAAATTATACAAAAAATTAATATCATCGCAGAGTCTAATTAGACTGTTTGTAAAAATACGATCATTATGTGCGAGTGGAGTAAAGAAGTCATTAGACCAGTTTTTTTTTTTTTCCGTGTCATTTTCATCCGGTTAAGAGCTAAATTTTTTAAAAAAAAATTCGAATCGCGTTCATCCCCACAGAAGTCCCCTATCGTAACCAACAGGTCATGATCCTACAGACAAGCCCATTGACCTGTCGGTGAACATGGCTTCGACGACATGAATCTAGCTAGAAAATTTTTAGACGGTAGTGATGGGTTGATGGGATCCGTCTTGGTTGTTCGCAGTATGTGCACCGAATCCAGACTTCGTAAATTACTAATATTTCAATTCTCGTACTGGGCGATGGCCGCATGTAACCAGGCTAATGATATGGGAAAAACATGAAAACTAAGCAAACACGGAATATCATCCATGGGAAAACGTTACACGTCCAAAAAAAAAGGAGATGGTTCAAAGTCTAACGCAGAGATAGGTATTGAGTAACAAAATGAGGTATACTGCCTCAAGCTTTAGGGTGTCTATCGAGTCGACCAATGTTGATCGGGTTTGGGACGATCCAGTCCAGGAGAGGAGGCCGGGTCGGATCGGACTAACCTAAATCCAAATCGATCGAGAATTCACAAAATTACTGATTTGGATTTTAACGGACCGGTTACGGGGTGGCCCGTAGAAAAAAAAAGTTTTTAGCCTTTAAAAAATTTGTACGGGCCAAGTAATTGTTTTCGGTTTTGGGCTTTTGAAGGGGGGACTATGGGCTTTGAGTCCTTCATTATATTTGTACATAAAAGTGGTAAGAGAAATTCTTTTTATTTAGTTTATAAAATTTTAATATATATTATTTTTGTTAACATAAGTTAGTGTTTGTCGATAAAAGTTATATTTGAGTTTTTATTTTCCATCGCTTTGAACTTTTTTTGTAATACCACAAAAAAAGCTTGTAGAGGTTGAAATCAAAAATTTAAAAATAAGTCGTATCAAAAAATATACCTATCTAACAATAATAACACATTAAAAAATGATACATTTTTTCAATAATATGCAAGATACTAGATAACACTTGTCTAAATGTCTATGTCATAATTAGGTTTCCATTTGATTCATTTTCGATAATGCAAGAACTCAAAATGAATTCTACCCAAGATTATTGTAAACCCCCTCCCAAAAATCATGATTTTAATTGTTATTTTTATTAATAGTGTTCATTAATTATATCTAGTGAATTTCTACTTGTAAGTGTTAAACGTGTTTTAAAAATATAAATTTTTATATAAAGAAATTATTTGCTTTTATTACAAGAAATTAATTTGATTTTATTAGAATTATTTTGGGTATTTTTAATTGATATTGCAGACAATAGGTTATTAGTTGTTGTTTGTAACAAAAACAAACCAAAATCATATCAAGCAAACCCAACCAAAACAAACAAACAAACTTCTACCTCGACACTTGCGACTGTGATGTTGTTTCAAATTCAAATTTGATTGTACAAAATCTCCTTTGATTGATTCTATCAAATCATCTTTAAATGAGATGAAATCTCATTCATACTTACCATATAACTCATTTCGTTTCTTCAAATTTGAGGACTCAAAACCTATCAAAAATCTTCTCGAACCACTCCAGAACCACCCTGACTCTTTCCCCTGCCTCCGACGAACTTTCCCGACGTCCCACGGTCGTCGATGGCACAGCAGCAGCCGTATGAACGTCGTCATGGCTGTGCGCGCGCGCGCGACATCAACATAACTCGTACCCCAACTTGCATGTATGTTCTCTCCCTCGTTCAATCGTTTTCCGATCCGTTTAATCCTTTGCGTTCACAACATTACCATCTTTAATACATTCAAATAGTTTATTTTATTTTGCATTATTTTCTGTTGATAATCGATATCAAAATCTGAAAAAAAAATTACGTTTTCAGCATTTCGAAATAATCCAGAAATTTGTCCCAAGTACCCATCTTTAGAAGTCGATATCTCCCAATCTTTTGATTTAAACTTAGATTTTCTTTTTCCTGTATAAATACAATATAACCAGGTTTATTTTTCTTCTTTTAGTTTTAATTAATTCGTTATTAATTTTCATATAATTCTGTTTGAAAATGACTAAAAATCATGTTTTCAAAATCTAAATTTTTTCGATACGAGATTCGTCCCGCTAAACCAGGCCACCTTGTCTAGTGCTAGTTGCATCGAAAGTTGCACACAACAAACACGGACGTATGAGATCGACAGAACTCGATTTGGTTGCATGTGCGCGACGAAATCAATCTGTATCCGTCGAAAATTATTGTATCGACCTTTTTCAAAAATTTGTAATTACTTTGTGTGTGCTAGTCATTTCGCAACAGAACTTGCGTCATCGGACTCGCAGCATTATGCTGGTCCTGTGACCAAAGTTTGGTTCGATTCTGAGAACGTTGACCAGAACACCGTTTTGCGGGCCCCGCGGTCCGTCTCACCTGACGTTTTTATGATCGGCTCACCGGAATTCATCTCTGGACATTCCGTTGAGCTCGTATCGTCGCTCTGGACTTGTAGACATTAAGTTTACTAAATTTAGAGAACTTTACTTCTGACACGTTTTCGGTGCAAAGCGCACATGTGGACCCCGCTTTGACCCAAAATTATTATTTTTGTCCCTATGTCCAAATTGGACTTATGGGTAGTCAATCCTAGATATTTGACTTATTATGAAAATTTTGGTGATGTCATTTTCAGCATCCGGAGGTGTTCATGCGGATTCCACCTTTTCGGGAGCGGTTAATGTATCGAGCTCGTTACTTGGACTTCACCATACCATCATCCAGGACCCACCTAAGTGTATCTTGCCATGACGTATTATAGTTCCTGTTTGTTATATATATTAGATTATTTTTTCTATAGTATTTTTATCTTAGGACCATTAGTCGATTCTTAGTGTCCGAGTCAGATTCGGGTGCCGACGTCTGTCAGCGGAGTAGAGTATCGATATTTAGTGTTGTCATCACGATGCCATAGACGTGCTTATATTTTGCACGTCAGATCTTAAGACATTTCGACACGACACTTTATGTGACAAATTTCGTAATCGATATTTTCATAGCGACCAAAATATGTGTTTGGTGGTAGGACTCATGACTTGTTATACTACACTATTATTACTTATTATGATTCGATGTACTAGTTAGATATTCTGGCCTAGCGTGTCATGGACATGAAACATGATGTCACATGGGAGGGAAGAGCATACACTGGGCGTTGGGATACTTTCTTCATGTTGTTGTTGTCGTCTCATTATAGAGCTTCCGGTTTTCATTAGTTGCTATAGGTTCCGCGACAGGGGCCTGTAGGTTTTACATTAGTTGTTGAAGTGTCTATTGAGATCTTCAGGTTTACACTATGACAGCCTGGCGTACGAGTAATGTCCTCAAGTGCATATCAGTTAGACGGTTACTTTAGAATTACCCCTCTGAGTATAATTGTATCTATTATACTATTTTACTACTAGCATGTTTCTATGTACGTTGTTACCTCCCTCTGAGGACCTGGTTACTTTCCAATTTTGCAGCATAGACTATCGTGGAGTCTTTCTTGAGCTGCTAATACGTATCATCTTGTTATACAGATATTGGGACTATGTACTTGTATTATTTATTCCATAGTTATATTTACTTATTCTTGTTGTTTACTCATCTGCTGCTATAGCCTAGTTTTGTAGACTCTATTCCTTTTTCGAGTCTATTCGAGCTTGTGTATTACTGGATGGCCGACTTTAGCACATCTAGTTCATTGTTGATATTTTGTGTCCTTGTGGGTTGAGACATAGTTATATTTTTTATAGTGATATTTATATAGTACAACTTATACGTATTCTGGTTGGACTGTAGTCTACTTGATACGTAGTTGGCTGTTGCCACGCGACCTGGTCCCGTGTATTTTTGGGACTGGTACGTGAAAATTATTCTTTCGGTATCATGCACATTATAAACTCTGCTAAAGTTCTACCAAATTTCATATCACATCTAATTATGATTCATTCCTTCTCTGTAGTCTAGTACCCACTAAGATTACGATGGTTGAGGTCCTTAAACGACCTAAGGTTGCGGTGTGGGTTTAGGTCCTTGTTGTAGTGTCCCGCTCCTCATTTGGGGGCATAATGTCAAAAATTCAGTCGGTATCGGTTGATCGGGACAAATTTAATTAAGATCATTCCTCTATTTGGATTGCCTCTTCAGAATCAGGTCTCATATTCAGTGGATCGTGTCTCGAAGAAGAACTCTATATAAGAGTCAATCCCTCAGACCTCTTCATTGTACATTTATGTTGTCGATTTTGCTGATACTTTCGCTGTTGGTTTTATGAATGCATTTTCGTGGATATTTTTAATAATTTTTATTGCTTGCGTTCTTCGACTTATGTATTCATATCAAATTCTGGGAGAAAGAGAAGAGAATGTATCGATTCTCTGTCGGTGCAAATGCAGGTCGTCACATAGGTGAAGATTGAGCGTAGTGTTAGAGATCTCTTTCTCTCGGCAATTCTCCAACGGTGAGTGGCTTTGACCCTTCTTTTCCTGTCTTCATACTTAAATAGAATAACTCCCTTGTTGCGTGCTCAATCACGATACCTTAATAAAAGAATCCAAATAAAAGAAAGTAGTCTTGAGTACTTGTTGCTTGTGATATAGAAACATGAAAATGTTGTTTGTTGTTTCGTATATAAATGTATATCATGTTGCTATTACAGATAGAATTTTTTTTCATTTATAATTGTGCAACTGGTAGTATGGATTACGAGCTATAGCTCGGAACGTGTAGACTATACAACGAGAATATATATATATATATATATATATATATATATATATATATATAAATATATATATATTCTTTTTATTAACTTAGTTTTTTAGATATTGTATGGTCATGGACAACTTAGTTTCTTAGACAACGAGAATATATATTAATTGCATGCTATATTTATTAACTTAGTTTCTTAGACATTGTATGGTCATGGACAACTTGTGCACAAGGATATAGTTTCTCGAACAGTCGTCGGGACATTGTGATCGATTCGACCTAGGGGGAACATGGATAGCTCTGCTGACGAACTAGCATGAGTGATTCGAAAACTTTCAGTGGGACTCGCTACCCGCGCTGAAAGCATCGTCGTATAACCAGATTATAGTCCAATATGGCCTGTGGTGCTAGTGACTATATATATATATATATATATATATATATATATATGGAGTAGATCTGGAGCCCCGTCGCTCCCGACCGTTGGATCGAGCGCCCCACGAGGGCGCGCAGGGGCCCTTCGATCCGACGAACGAGGGTGGGCAGGGCTCCGGGGCGGGTCTTTTGATCCTCCCCATATATATATATATATATATATATATATATATATATATATATAAAGTTGTTGAGTTAACGATGTCTAGTTCACAAGAAAAAATATGGTAAGATTTGTGCAACGAAGATAAGTCGACCGTGGTCAGTGGTATGCATATTACTCTGTTACTTTGTGATTACATTTCCTATCGCACGTTCTATAAATTGAACTAAGGAAAGATAAAAAGATCACTTAATAATATTGCCTACTTCACATGAATACCGTATTGATTTTGTAAGTTGGGTAAATTTGCCCTAATGAGTGCATTTTAAATGTGCCGACCCATGTCAATCTCCACAGCTTCTGCTAACCAAGGCGACGACGCGAGGAGCTAAATTCCTGTTTCGTCCATCAACCGAAGCTTGAGCATACTTTTGAAGCTTGTCCAGCCGCACCGTGAAGTCTTCCCTAGTAAAGAGATATGATGTATGAAACAACCATCTCATTTTGTTTTCAAGTAGTAAGCTAGTGCGACACCTTTACTTGTAACTCAGAACCTATGTAATACATATACATTATCAATGAATAAAAAATATTTTTCTTCTTTATTGTGTGTTATTCAATTTCTCAGCGTAATTCTGTTGTTGCTCTGTATAAAAGAATTGTGATACCTAAAATTCACACGACTATGTCTTGTGCGAGATCAACTTAGGCTCATGCGGCATTACGTTCAATGCCGACTTTGGATTCTGCAAAATTGGGGGGGGGGGGTAAAATTTTGGTATTAGAGTACGGGTTCTATTACGTCCGAAAACCATAATATTGGAGAGCGGAGGCCGAACTCGGCCAATTACATTACCAGAGTACTCTAGTACCCTAAGATACGGTCACAGCTGTATAAAACATGGGGGATTACTATACAATCAAACTGTCAATACTAGGTCAAGCAATCATATGTGTCTCAATCACAAGCAAAACAACAATATACAAGATATAAGATCATCAAACATAATATAGTAAAGCGTTTCAAACTATGTATACATAGATGATCATGAAGCTAGTTGTACAAAATGAAGAACTAGCAATAGTACAAGTCATACATTATCATCTCTAGCTATAGTCTAGAATACGCACAAATCATGTCATGTCCATAGGCTAGATGTCAAGTCCAAAATACGATCTAAACATATGCTTGGAGGATAAACGTCGCAAAAGAATAATGTACATATACTAGTGGGAGAATGAAGAAGAAACCCACTTAGGAACTCGGGTGCTCCAGGTGGTCACAATCTAGTAAAAGATATGGGAGATCCTTGTGTTCCGCTACGAGATCTGACCATACAAAATCGGTGGGGTCAGACCCCAATAGCAAGTAGCACAAAGGGGGCCAAACTAAGAACTAAAACCAACATGCAAGAAAAATAACGATATACGAAAGAGAACAAGTAACCACCAGGATAATAATAAGGTGCACCAGAAAACATGTAAAATAAACAGGAACATGTGAACATATGCAAGATCATGTAAACTAAATAAGTGTAACATGTAAGTACGTGATCACGAAACATGGCATAAACAGTAAGCATGTAAATAAACCAAGGCAAAATCAAGTATAAGGGCAAGCATTGACATTGGCAGAAAATGGACTAAATCCATCAATCATGACCAATCAAGAAGTACGGTTTGCTAAATTAGCTAACTAAGGTTATCACAAATTCTAATTACTAACAAATATAATTTAGTTTTTTTTGTACGGTGCATGCCCTGCAGTCTGTCCAAGGTACCCCAAACATCGAAAAAAAAGTATAGCAGAGGCACCACTTGAGAGATGTGCTCCTAATGGCAAACATCACACAATAGAGAGCTTGCTCAAGTCCATGTATATGTATCACTCGATGGTGATATGGAATAGTGCCCCTTACGACGGAGAGCTCCAAATCCATAAAAAAATACGAAAAACACCATTGGGATACGGGACTGCATGTACCTAGAGATTCCTCCCTCCTCATGCTCTAATTATTCAGGCTATTTGTTAATCCTTAATATTTTAGGCTTTCAGGTGTGGCATTCCGCAGAATCCATCCTAGACATGGTACTCTCCTTGGAGATATGTAAGACTGGACGATGCTTAACAATCACAAGTACAAGTACAAGTACAAGACAGAAGAACAACCACATTGTTCTAGACAGGACAAGAGTGTACTATAATAAGCCACAAAAGAAAAATACACGAGTCAGGAATCATGAGTCTGCTACTACGAGCCGCTATCAGGAATGTACAAAATCAGGAATCCTGAGAATCATGAGTGCGCTACTATGAGCCACTATCAAGAATGAACAGGAATCATAAATCATGAGTGCGCTACTACGAGCCACTATCAGGAATGAACATGAATCAGGAATCAGGACAATGTATAACATGTAGGCATGTACTCATGTCAAGTATATAGGGTATATAATCATCTCCTAACTATACAAGGTCATCTAATCTTGCTTAGAAATCGTCACAGTCGAAAGAAATATAAAAAACGGACTAAAACAGTCAAAATTAGGCAAAACAGACTAATTTGGATTATCCGTCGGATCTTCTCAGATTATCGTCGGAATATCCAATACGAAACAACAGGTATTTGGATCACAATTCAGAAGATCCGTCGGATTTTCGCGGATTTTCGTCCGATTTTCGAAAATATACAGCTGTTGGGACTTGGAATTTTCTAAAACTTGTTTCGACCAATTTTATTTTTTTTAAATTCAAAATTTGATATTTCAATGTCCAAAATTGAATAAAATAAAATTTTTTACAACATGGGAGCATTACATTTCACAAATTCTAAGGTTTGATATATCAATTCCTTGAATACTATAAAAATAGATTTTCAGAAAAACGAAACATGTTCGGATTCTACCAAACTCAAAACCACTAGGGCACAAGCTAGGTAAGAGTCTCATGTAGCATATGGGACTAATTTCTACAAAAAAATATGGGTATCATACATGTTACCAAGATCAAGCTTCGTATGTCATGGTTAGATCTAGAAATGGATATGAGCATAAACAAGTCTAAAATCCATAAAAATATATCAAGCCAAGAACTAAAGTAATAAAGAATCATGTAAAAAATATTTCTATCTAATAACATTCAATAAATAATAACAATAAAAGAAAATCCAATTCTCAGGTTCATAGAATGACAAGTTGTACTTGCCTAAGGTCGAGCTCCAAGCCTAAACCTTCTACTTCACCACCAAGAGGGTTCATAAACCATACTCTTAGGTCTCAAGACCAAGCTCCAATCTCACGCAAAAAGAGAGAAAAAAGAAAGAGAAAGATAGAGGAGAGAGAAAATAAAAGAATATATATAGAGGGTGAATTAATCGTGACCGTTGGATCTGCCACTTCAGCGATCCACGTCACGATCCAAAATCAATCTCATCCACTTAAAAAAAAAAGAAACCACTGGATAATATAATGAATCAGAACCAATAAACTAATGGATAATAGAGTGAATCAAATACTATTATTCCCAAAATATTCAAACACTATTCATAGGAAAATATTTCGGTCGGATTTTCGATTTTTTGCGGATTACCGACAGATGATCCGAATGAAGAAAAAATTTCACACTTCAAAATTTTTTAGGGTTCTCCGTTTTACTCATGAGTCATAGTACAGATCTATGACAATGCCAAAAGAGATTCTACAAGTCTTGGACAGTCTGATGACAATACACAGTTACCACAAACTCAGGAAATCAAGATTATTGACATAAGTGTTTTCTCAAAAACAGAAAATCTCAAGATATAATACATAAATTCGTATCCGTATATAAATACAGATACTTGGAGACGAATCTCACAATTTTGCTTCCTTGGACCTTTGTTTCGTGAAGAGTTTTCAAAAGAGACCGTCTTTCTTTGTAACCTCCTAAAATTTAAATATTGCCATTAGTATTATTTTTGCCTAAATAATTTTATCATGACCCACACCCGGTGTAGGGCATGAGAACGTGGGTACGTCCAGCCTACGCAGCAACATCGGTGGTAGAACGTTATCTAGGTCAACAATACTATCAAGACATCTCACACAATATATATATATATATATATATATATATATATATATATATATAAGGTACCTGTCATGCCATCTCAACTCCAAATGGAGGACAATGATATATGATAATGATAATCAATACTCAATCACAATATAAACTAGAGGAAGAGATGACATGATATAGAATAGAAGAACAGAAATATAAGTTGTCATACATCACAAGTCCAAGTCCTATAATTTAATTTTAACCCAAAGATCTCAAATATAGTACATATTATAAAGTCTAGCTAAGATCAAATACAAGATCACAATGAATGATCTAAAACTCTCCAACTGGTGGTACTATATCAAGAGGCTCTATGGTGTATGTAACGACCCACTCCGCTCAACCCGGAGGGCCGATTCAAACGGCACAAGTATAGTGAACCGACCTACCTTGCTCAGCGAGATGACTCGTTCAATGCAAAGACATTCAGACTTGGACCTTCGAATGGAGTTCAGACTTAGACTTTTCAGAGGCGCGCTCGGAGTCTCTTTCGGCCGATGCGATACATCGCTAAGGTGGGTGGCCCCGGTGAACCTGTCTCTACTGAGCTGCACACGTAAGAAAATGAATGATATATGCTAGTTTCTAAGCGATAATCTTTGCATACTAATAAAAAGAGAGATAAATGCACATAACTAAGGGAATAACCCCGCCTTATCATTGTATAGAACATGGAGATCTTACTTGCTATCTGCGTAATCTGGCTTATTGAGTTAAAATATAGTAGTTTCTTATATATGCTACAAAAGTAGTTTTGAGTCCATATCAAGGCACCACAACCGCACAGAATGTGTCACGAGATAGAATATACTCATATTGCATACATAGACGAGGAAAACTATAAAGTAATCGTTCCGAGTCAGGAGAAGAAAATAAAAGAAAGTACTCGGGATATCCAGATCACCGAGGCAGTCTCTAATCAGGGAGCTACGCAAAGAAGAAAGATCCGAGTGTAGTCCTCAGCAAGATTGAACCGAGCTTATGTCTTTGAAAAGAGAAACCGAGCAGGAAGTTCTCGGCTAGGATTAGAAGTGGGAGAGTAGTTGCATGGTCACGGACAACTGGTTGCGCACCAGGTAGAGAAAGAGTTCTCGATATGATTGCTGAGGCATCCGAATTGTGTCGGTCCGGGAGGACAATGCCAGTATAGTCCTGGTAATATGCTAGCTTATCACGCCCTAGTTCCAAAATACGTAGGACTAGGAATACGTAACATGCCAGCTACGCATTCGACCAGACTCTGGTCCGACTCGAATAAGTATAAGCTATATTATAATGGAAAATATCTAAATAATCAAGTAAATATAAATATCTATGCCTCAATCCACAATGTACAGAATACACAAGAATGACCTACATGTGCTAAAGTCGGTCGTCCAGTAACACACAAACTCGAATAGACTCGAGAAAGAATATGAGTCTATAAAACTAGGCTACGTCAGCAGATAAATAAACAATATAAATAAATAACCATAACTCCGGTGGAAATAATATAAATACCTGGTACCAATGTCTACAAGACAAGCAACTCCATCAGCAACTCCAAAGGCTCCGTAACCGTCTATGCTGCAAAAACTGGCAGGGGACCAGGTCCTCAGAGGGATGTAACAAGGTACAAGAAACAACATGCCAAAAGTAAAACAGTATAACGCCACATACTCAAGGATAAACTACTGTAACCATCTATTTGATATGCAAATGAGAGTATGGTATCGTACTCCGGGTTGGTACTCACGGACTCATCCGTATGATAGACAGTACCCTCGAGGCTCCGTGTGGGAGAACCAGGAGGAAGATGTATATATATAAATATAATACCTCAGATTCCGCATAGGGAACCTAAAGCCTAATACACAATAAATAGTAATAGTAAACTAATAAAAACTAAAATAACAGTAAAAATATTGGTTATATTATGAAAAGTTTCTTCAATTATATTTTGGAAATAATTAACGAGTTGGTAGAAAATTGGACATGAACATGGGGGGTTTGGATCAAAATTTTGAACAATTTCTGAACAGTTTTTCGGCCAACTTTCGGTCGATTTTTCGATCAAACCGGGATGCCTAAATTCCTTCCACTTAAAAAAAATCCTAGAGGGTTAGGTTGTGAACATACCAGCGAAGACGGAGAGTGAAACGGATCAGCGAGGAGGTCTAAAGCTCCACGAGAAGGAGGGGTGTCGGGTCGCGATTGTGCACACGCGTCCGCGCGCGTGCGGCCCGAGGCTGCTGGGCGGCAGTCGCTAGCGGCGCGGCATCGGCGCTGTAGGCGATCGTCGGGGTTTCGGGGTAGTGGTGAAGGCGTGGGATGGTGATTAGGGTTAAGGTTTTGTATTCTTTTATATATGTATGTATATATATAGAGGTGGAGGAGATGGTTACTGTGTACGCATGAGGGGTGGGTTGGTTAGGTTTAGGTTTTAGCTAATGGGTTATTGGGTTTTAGTTAGGTTAGTGGGTTTGGGTAGGGTTTGGGTTAGGATTTATTTCTTTTATTCTTTTCTTTTGTTATATATATATATATATATATATATATATATATATATATATATATATATATGTGTGTGTGTGTGTGTGTGTGTGTGTGTGTGTGTGTGGCCACTAAAATAGTTTTAGACCTCAATAAATTTAAAAAAATTATACAATACACTATTAATAGTTTTATACCCAAATTTTTTTTTTTTGTACATATTAATAATTAATTAAATACACATAATTATAAATTCATGAATATTATATATTATAATTAGCTAAAAAAACAAAAAATTTTTTTAATCACAAAAATTTCAGAATACCAAAAAATATTAAATTCTAAAAATTAGGGTGCTTACATAGCTGAAGTACTAGCGGACGAGTGTTGGACGTCTAGCAAGGCTTGCTACCGACCTGGAAAGACAGCAGCCTTGTCGGATGGTTCGAGACGCCCAGTAAGACGCGCAACTGAGCTGGGAAGACGACCGTTCCATCCCAGATCATGTCCAATATGGATATCAAAGCCAGTGACCTTCATATAGATAAGTCATGCATAAATAGCGGCTATCCACATTCAGAAGAGGAGTAATATGAAGGAGTATATTTGTACGACACTTTGCACATTTAGAATAGATGCACGACATATAACATAGTTCAAAGAAAACATGTCTGATGCAGAGACACATGTAACACTTGAATTGTATAGATATTTTTTGCTACTTAGTAGATTATTGATTTTATTGGTGCATATGACAGGGAAGGCCAAATGGTAAGAAAGGGTAAAACAAACTCAGTTATTTATAGTACGACACTCTCGATTCAGACACGGGTATTACTTTCATTATTTTGCCATGAAACTGATCTTAAGGCAAAGACTAGAAAGACAACATAATCACTCAGTGCACATAACTAATGAACGTGCTTGTTTTATGGCATGGACGAGAGGCCTCCTCACCAGTGCATTCAATGTACTGATATCCAACCAGATTGCATGCAGGGTGCATGGAGAACTCGTACGGATTCAGAGATTGCTTAACACATCGAGGCGACGGACCGCACTTGGTGTCTTAGAGCGTGGCGCACGGACCTGGAGCTCACAGATATGAGACATAATGTATGGGAACATCATCATCCAGATTGTTTGATTTAGTTGTAAGCCTAAGGGCATATTCATTGTAAAGAGAGAGGGAGAGAGAGATAGAGCACGAGCGACTTGTAATCTCCGTCTACCGCCGCTTGTAATCTTAATTCATATCAATAAAGAGCTTGTTTGGATTCAATACTTGTGTTTATTCTATGTTTCCGCTAAGACGAATCTGCGAACTAGTTATCAATGGCCGTTTCGGTATTTACCTTGCGCGGGTGCAACTCCAGGCTCGCGCAGTATCACGTCCTGATGCGAACGAACGTCCTGAGTGAGGCGGTTGAACTTATCCCAAAATTTCTCTCTAGCAATAGATGAAATGTACATCTCCTGAAAGAGTCTAGAGAACTCCTCCCAAGTAACTCGGTTTGGTCCGAGCCGTTTCTCCTCCGATAGTCACCAGTGATGTGCATTGCCCATCAACTGCATCCTGACGGCAGTCATCCAACACTCCCTCAGAAGCTTAGCTGCTTCTAATTGGTGTTGAGTGTTTGTGAGCCACTCATGAACTTCAGTGGGCCCCTCCTTGCCAAAAAATGTATGGGACTTCAGCTGATGGAAATCAGTGATAGATCCCATCGATGCCCGTCTAGATGGTGGGGTCGCCTGCTCCAGTACGGTCATAATACTATTTCTCAGGTTCTCTGCCTGGTGACGCTGAGCCTCTTGCTGAATTTGCTGTTGAGCTTGCATCATCGCGTAGAATATCTGAAATAGATGATGTCCGTCCATAGGCTGCCCTGGCAGAATGGTTGGCATCGGTGGAGTGAATTGCGGTGGTGGTGGAATGTCATCTCTCTGAAACCTCGAGGCGTCCTGATCAGCAGATTGCTTTGTTGAGTGGATGGATCTTCACCCAATGGTGTCACCCCGTCGTCATAAGTAATCACCAAACCCAATGGGGTTCTCATGGCAGTATTTATCCTATACATAAAGTAAACTATGAGTGTCGCACAGAGGAATCAAAACAAGATGCAAGTCAAGAAATTATTTTAAATTCGATATAGAGGTCAAGAACAGGTCAACAAGTGGATGAGATCCTATAATTTATTCTATCCTATTTTGCAGGCTTGCTCGGTTCTGTAATTGGAATCCGAAGCAATATATTGTGGACCTGCATAGGCTACCACAAAAACTATGTCACGTCCTAGCCCCAAAATACCAAGGGACTAGCCACGTGGCAATGGCCAACAACGCAATGGCCAATTTAATGGACCCGTTAGAGTGCACTTAAGCTGTAATACATATAAAATGGTGTACAAATATCTGTTACAGTTTATATATCTAATCTCTTCCACAATAAGTAACAAAATCACAAAGAGACAAGTTCAGTCACAATAATATAAAATAATCTGTCCAACCAAAGCAATATAAATAATGTCACGGGGAATAACCCGCCATCAAAATGGGAAGGAAAATAAATCCAAGTACAAATATCCAGAAGTCACTACAAGTCCAAATATCCAAGAATACTAAGCATAATAAATGAAGATGATATTGTGCGTTCAAGAGAAATCCTCCGGAACAACCACGTCCTTTGCAACCTGTACGTCTCCAATAGCAGCACCTATGCCGTAAACCTCGGGATAGCTCTCATCGTCTACACTTGGGGACATAATCCGAATCCAGGTCCTCAGGGGACATAGCAAAGTACAATAAACACTCAAGCCAAATGAATTGCAGTAAGTAAAATAGATCAACTGGAAAAGCTATGTAACCAGCTAAGTAAAATACAAATGAGAGCATCACTAGTACTCAGGCTGAGACCACTACAGTCTCTGTGTCGGGGAGCCCATAACAGCAAGTAGTATCACGTAGGGCCAGTAAATGTGCCAAGCTCTGGTACAGAGACTAAAGCACCTCCAATAACATAGTATATATAAACATAATCAACATGTAGCATGTGTGTCTCTCCCTACCCAATGTAATCTCATGTCTCATGTCCACAACGTTTCATGTCCATAACACACAAGATCATGACCTCTATCTAGTACAACGAGTCATAATGATATCTCTATAATATGCAAGTCTCATATTACGAATCATGTAAGTCTATACAGAATCACCATAATTAACTCAAGAAAGATTCTGTCACATAAAATAGTGTCAAGTGTCCTAAAGTCTGACGTACTTGGTAAAGCAAGCACGAAAAATAGGATTGTGGAATCAACTCTCTAAGTGACATTACACAACTCTGCGTACGACGTTGATACCCGATCTTGTTTGGACGCTAAGCAACGTATCGCTGTCCTAAGTTGAACAGATACATCACAAGAATATATATATATGGAAATAAACACAAGAAGATATTATAACAGGATCTACTCCAAGTTTGGCAAGGCATACTTGCTTGGGTCCTGAACTCCGTCAACTCCTCCTAGAAAAGTAGAATCTGCAAGTACGCCTCCGGATGCTGAAATAAACATTACCAATATTTTCAGAATATATAAAATATCTATGAATGATTACTCATAAGTCCAATTTGAATACAGGGGCATAATTGACAGTTTTGGGTTAAAACAGGGTCCACATGTGGCCCACTTCGTACCAAAATGTGTCAAAGTCAAAGTACTGCAAATTCATCAAACTTAGTGTCTACGAGTCCAGAACGATGATACGAACCCAACAGAAAGTTTGTAACTGGATTTCGATGAGCTAATCACGAAATCGTCTATCATGTGGAACCATGGGTCCCACGAAATAATGTTTCGTCAATATTCTCATATTCGAACCAAACTTGGGTTACAGGGCCAACGTAACACTGTGAATCCAATGGCATAAATTTTGTTGCGAACTGACGAATACACAAGAAGTTATGACGAGGTGTCGGAATAGGCCAATACAGTATTTTTCTACAGATACGCGTTGATTCCGGCGTGCACATGTAACGACCCGCTCCGCTCAACCCGGAGGGCCGATTCAAACGGCACAAGTGTAGCTATTCAACCCGCCTTGATCAGCGAGATGGCTCGTTCGATGCAAAGGCTTTCATGCTGGGATCTTCAATGGAGTCAGGCTTAGGCTATCAGAGGCGCGTCCGGAGTCTCGCTCGACCGATGCGATACATCGCTAAGGTGGGTGGCCCCGGTGAACCTGTCTCTACTTAGCTGCACACTAAGAAAATGAATGTTACATGCTAGTTTACAGGCGATAACCTTTGCATGCTAATAAAAGAGATGAACGCACATAGCCAAGGGGATAACCCCGCCTTATCATTGAGTAGAACTTGGAAATCTTACTTGCTATTTGCGTAGTCGGGATTGTTGAGTTGGAATGTAGTAATTTTCTTCATATATGCCATAAAGTAGTGTGAGTTCTTACTGAGGCGTTGTACCGTACGGAACATGACACGGGATGGAGTAAAATCAGGTTGCATGCATAGACGTGGAAGGCTATCAAATAGTCGTTCCAAGTCAGGAGATGGAAGGAAATGAATATACTCGGGATATGCAGATCGCCGAGGCAGTCTCTAATCAGAGAGCTGCGTAAAGAAGAAAAGATCCGAGTGTAGTCCTCGGCAAGGATTGATCCGAGTGTAGTCCTCGGCAAAGATTGATCCGAGTGTTGTCCTCGGCTAGGATTGGAAGTTGGGGGAGTAGTTGCATGGTCACGGACAACTGGTTGCGCACCAGGTAGAGAAAGTCCTCGACACGATTGCTGAGGCATCCGAATCGTGTCGGCCCGGGAGGACGGAGTGCCAGTGTAGTCCTGGCGATACGCTAGCTGATGACTAGCGGGCGAGAGCGGGACATCCAGCAAGGCTTGCTACCGACCTGGATGGACGTCGACTCGTTAGACGGCTAGGAGGCCCAGCAAGGCTAGCAACCGAGCTGGGGAGACAGCCGTCCATCGCAGATAATGTCCAATATGGCTAGCAGAGCCAGTGACCTTCATATAGTTAAGTCATGTTTGCATAGCGGCTATCCGCACTGAGAAAAAGGAGAAACGGGGAGGAGTGTGTTTGTACGACATTATGCATAATTAGAATGGATGCATGGTATCACACATAGTTCTAGTAAAATGGGTCTTATGAGGCAGAGGCACGGCATAACACTTGGGTTTTATAGTTGCTTCTTGTTATTTCGTAGATAATTATTTATATTGCTGCATATGACAGGGAAGGCCGAATGGTAAGAAATGGTAAGGTGAACTCAATTGTTCATGAATATGACACTCTTGAGCTGACACGGAGATTACTTTCTTTATATTGCCATGTAACTGATCCTAAGGCAAAAGAATAGAAAGACAACGGAACTAGTCGGTGCACATAACTAATGAACGTGCTTGTTTTGTGGCGTGGGCGAGAGGCCTCCCCACCAGTGCATTCAATGTACTGATACCCAACCAGTCTGCATGCAGGGTGCAGGGGGAACTCGTACGAATTCGGAGATCGCTATCGCAATGAGGCGCCGGACCGCACTTGGCGTCTTGGAGCGTGGCGCACGGACCTGGAGCTCGCATATATGAGACATAATGTATGGGAACATCATCATCCAGATCGTTTGTATTGGTTCCAAGCCTAAGGGCATATTCAATGTAAGAGAGAGAGAGAGAGCATGAGCGATTTGTAATCTCGGCTTAGCGCCGCTTGTAATCTTTACTTCATATCAATAAAGAGCTTAATTTGGATTCAATACTTGTGTTCATTTTATGTTTCCGCTATGACGACTCTGTGAACTAGTTATCAACGGCCGTTTCGGTATTTGCCTTGCGCGGGCACAACCTTAGGCTCGCGCGGCATCGCGTCACGATGGAAACGTACGTCCCGCGGGAGCGCTGGCGCGGTGATTCGCGCCTAGCGGGGACGGCCGATTCCGGCGGGAGATCGGGGCGTGACATATTGGTATCAGAGCACGGCTTTACGTCCTTGGAATTCGTTTCGATTCTCTCAATTTTGAACTTGTGTATTGAAGAAGTGGTAGATGCTCTCTCTCGATGCTTCGATGGATGTTCCATACAATAAGTCTAAATATTTTCAGAAAGCGCGTGTAAATTATACGGTTGCTTGAACGGGATTATGATACGAGGGCTTTTGTCCCAACCTGTGAAAGACGTTGTGAGAGTAGGCTCGTGTTAATCGGCAAGTTATATGTCGATATGAAAACACCAAGCGAGTAGAGTGCGAGACGGTATATCGTTCAGACAGTGGTCTTTGCACATGGCCTTTTGGCCAAGCTGTGTTGAGTATCGTACACCAAGACCCTTGGTGCTAGTGAGTTGCAGCGAGATTGGGTATTGTTGGGATGGGAATAAAGTTGACTTGGAGGGAAATCGATAGAGACGTTATCGGATTGCTGCTAAGGCGAGTAATGGGAATCGTGTAGGGAATTTTCAGAAATAGTTTGGACGGTTATTCATAGCGATAAGTTATGATTTGAAGCATAGTCTGTATAGAGGACTATGAATAGAGGTATGTACGAGTCTAAGATCGCTAAGGCGATAAATAGGGACTGTGTTGGAGTTCTAAGGAACGAATTGGGAATACGAGTGAAGGATGCGAACGCGAATAAGGAGTTATTAGGATAACTCGATTCCTGAGTGGTGTATACGATAGTCCCCTGTTCGATTATGCGAATTGTGGATATAATGAGTTATAAAGATTCAGGAAGTATAAATCGAACCCTGAGTGGTGTATTGGTCGGCTTAGAAATGCTCGAACGAAGTCGTGGATTCGGAGAGTTAAGCGAGTCTAGCGACAAGCGACGAGATTGGGTAAAGCCTTAGTATAAATAAACAGTGCCTAGCAAGTAAACGAACTCGGAGAAAGCATGCAATATTTGGTTCGAACGAGTTACAATGAGTTGAATAAGGGATAAGGCTTACAACGAATAGAAATTCAGGGCAATTGGAAATCGATATCATGGTCGGAAAAGACTTAGAGGATTGTACGAGCGAGTTTGAGTTGAAACAAGCGAATTAAAAACTTGAGTTGTACCTATGACTGTGTGAGCTGACCTAGTGGCTAGGCAGACGACCTTGTGCCTTGAGTTAAACTGGAGTGGCTGACTTCAGAGTATCGTTCGGAAAGAACGATAGAACTGGGGCAACGAGACTTAGAGTTAGAAATTGGAATTGGGAATATACACTAGCAACGTTCGCGTTGAAACAAACGCAATGCGAGATAGGACTCGGGTAATAAATTGATTTGGTCGGATCGGTTATGCGACGGTGAGGAATAAGACGGTATTAGAGAATTGTCGGACGAAACTCTCATGATTATAATTGGTGATATTAAAGATAAGTTAGCGTGATGAGTTGGATCGTTGCTTGGTAGATGTGCGTTGCTACTAGTAATGCTAAACTTGAATCTGGGGTGAGATCGGAGTAGACGATAACTGGATCGAACCAGAGTTCGGTCATTCGTATAGCAGAACGACCCGCGTTTCGAAAGATTTTCACGAGTAGCTTGTCAGACTTAGCTGTCACTAAGCTTGGTTGAAATACACATATTTGGGGGATGCCTTGAATATGGGTACGATCCAGACTTAGCGATATGCATAACTCGGATGCAGCTGCAAAGGAAAATGTTCGAATTCGCATGGATGAGTGTGGCAACTGAAATGATTTAGCCTCAACCTAAATTCTCATAGAGGAAAGATTGTATCGTTCCTCGTGCTACCGGGATAGTTCTGCGCTAAGGCGCAGTACGAGACTGAGTTTGGGGATGCAATAGTTGAACGAATAGATCATTCGAATAAAATGATTAAGCACTCTGGCGAACGGAACGAGTAAAAACGAATAGAAAGTTAAGTTCGATTGAGCCAAAGGTGCGAAGGACTTGAGCGTACCCCAGGTGGGCAATTTAGCTCTGCGCTAAGGCGCAATATAGACTGAGTCAGAAAACGTAGGTGATTGGGTGTGATTTACTTAGCGAGATTGGACGGTGACTCAAAGAGAGTGATGCAAACGAGATTGGAAAATTAGCCCAAATTCAAACCTTTGGTTTAGGCGTAACGATGGGTTTCGATAGGCGACGTCAAGTAAACTGTCGAATGTGTTCGGATGCATTTGGTTCCTATGAGAGATAATATAACAAGTTGGACAAGTCCACCCAATTGTGAGTTGTAAGTGCCCATTAAGTTATAGAATACCATGTGCTTGGGTATTATAGCCCTGCGCCAGGTGCAGTAGATTTTGAGTCGGGAGTGCAACGAGTGAGTTGAGTATAACTCGATAGCATTGAACGATAGAGTCGTTCGATGAGAATTGGCTAAACGTTGGCGTAACGCATGGTGAGAAAATAAATGATTGTGGTATTAAGACAGTCCTTGGAAGTTAGGCAAGGTGTATAGAGTTGGGTTTAGAAGATGTGCGATAGTACGAGTTGCGCTCAGGAAGTCTCGAGGACGAGACTTGTTCTGAGTGGTGTATGATGTAACGACCCGCTCCGCTCAACCCGGAGGGCCGATTCAAATGGCACAAGTGTAGCTATTCAACCCGCCTTGCTCAGCGAGATGGCTCGTTCGATGCAAAGGCTTTCATGCTGGGATCTTCAATAGAGTCAGACTTAGGCTATCAGAGGCGCGTCCGGAGTCTCGCTCGACCGATGCGATACATCGCTAAGGTGGGTGGCCCCGGTGAACCTGTCTCTACTTAGCTGCACACTAAGAAAATGAATGTTACATGCTAGTTTACAGGCGATAACCTTTGCATGCTAATAAAAGAGATGAACGCACATAGCCAAGGGGATAACCCCGCCTTATCATTGAGTAGAACTTGGAAATCTTACTTGCTATTTGCGTAGTCGGGATTGTTGAGTTGGAATGTAGTAATTTCCTTCATATATGCCATAAAGTAGTGTGAGTTCTTACTGAGGCGTTGCACCGCACGGAACATGACACGGGATGGAGTAAAATCAGGTTGCATGCATAGACGTGGAAGGCTATCAAATAGTCGTTCCAAGTCAGGAGATGGAAGGAAATGAATGTACTCGGGATATGCAGATCGCCGAGGCAGTCTCTAATCAGAGAGCTGCGTAAAGAAGAAAAGATCCGAGTGTAGTCCTCGGCAAGGATTGATCCGAGTGTAGTCCTCGGCAAAGATTGATCCGAGTGTTGTCCTCGGCTAGGATTGGAAGTTGGGGGAGTAGTTGCATGGTCACGGACAACTGGTTGCGCACCAGGTAGAGAAAGTCCTCGACACGATTGCTGAGGCATCCGAATCGTGTCGGCCCGGGAGGACGGAGTGCCAGTGTAGTCCTGGCGATACGCTAGCTGATGACTAGCGGGCGAGAGCGGGACATCCAGCAAGGCTTGCTACTGACCTGGATGGGCGTCGACTCGTTAGACGGCTAGGAGGCCCAGCAAGGCTAGCAACCGAGCTGGGGAGACAGCCGTCCATCGCAGATAATGTCTAATATGGCTAGCAGAGCCAGTGACCTTCATATAGTTAAGTCATGTTTGCATAGCGGCTATCCGCACTGAGAAAAGGGAGAAACGGGGAGGAGTGTGTTTGTACGACATTATGCATAATTAGAATGGATGCATGGTATCACACATAGTTCTAGTAAAATGGGTCTTATGAGGCAGAGGCACGGCATAACACTTGGGTTTTATAGTTGCTTCTTGTTATTTCGTAGATAATTGTTTATATTGCTGCATATGACAGGGAAGGCCGAATGGTAAGAAATGGTAAGGTGAACTCAATTGTTCATGAATATGACACTCTTGAGCTGACACGGAGATTACTTTCTTTATATTGCCATGTAACTGATCCTAAGGCAAAAGAATAGAAAGACAACGGAACTAGTCGGTGCACATAACTAATGAACGTGCTTGTTTTGTGGCGTGGGCGAGAGGCCTCCCCACCAGTGCATTCAATGTACTGATACCCAACCAGTCTGCATGCAGGGTGCAGGGGGAACTCGTACGGATTCGGAGATCGCTATCGCAATGAGGCGCCGGACCGCACTTGGCGTCTTGGAGCGTGGCGCACGGACCTGGAGCTCGCATATATGAGACATAATGTATGGGAACATCATCATCCAGATCGTTTGTATTGGTTCCAAGCCTAAGGGCATATTCAATGTAAGAGAGAGAGAGAGAGCATGAGCGATTTGTAATCTCGGCTTAGCGCCGCTTGTAATCTTTACTTCATATCAATAAAGAGCTTAATTTGGATTCAATACTTGTGTTCATTTTATGTTTCCGCTATGACGACTCTGTGAACTAGTTATCAACGGCCGTTTCGGTATTTGCCTTGCGCGGGCACAACCTTAGGCTCGCGCGGCATTGCGTCACGATGGAAACGTACGTCCCGCGGGAGCGCTGGCGCGGTGATTCGCGCCTAGCGGGGACGGCCGATTCCGGCGGAAGATCGGGGCGTGACAGCACACACGTCCAAATCGAATTTCGTGAAAGCCTACACGTTCGCATTCACGTTACGCACTATTCAGTGCAATCCGCACGCGATGACGTGGCCTCGTTTGGCGGGACGCACCCCGTATCGAGAATTTAGGATTTCCCGAAATTAAGTTTTTTGACAGTTATCTATACTAAATTAATCACAAAATAACACCTAATAAAATAAATATTTAAAGCGTTTAAAACTTGGTTAGGTTATTTTCACACAAGAAAAAGAATCAATCGATTCAGCATCACGATTTGGGATTTATTAATCTTGAAACATGGGCATTTGGGCTGTTTTGAAACTGTCGCGAAGTTAGTTTTTCGCCCGACTTTCGAGTTTACTTTCTCCAATTGTAAACTCCCTCACCCAAAATAGATATTTTGTGTATATTTTATATTATTATATTTATTATAGATGTTGAATTTATTTAGAGTATCCTCTTAGTTAATTAGAAAATAAATTTTTTTAGTATATTTACTTATATAAATATTTATTTAGAATTATATTTATGCTATTTTAGATTATTGAGATTTTTCCAAAATTTTTAGTTAATTAAAAACTAGTAACACTAATTTCTAGGACTTCTATGATTTACTATACGACCATACTTGCATGTCGTTCCTACCAAATATTTAATTATATATTTTTTTGTAATTTATTTAGAATTTTAAGAAATTTATTTAGATTTTAAAATTATTTAGGATTTATTTGGATATATATAGTCTTAATATTAGATGGATGCTAATTTAGTGTTAATAGATATTAATAAGATTTTATAAATTATTTGTATTATCTTTAATTATATTTAAGATTGTAAATTATTGAGATAAATTCAAACTCTATTTTAAATTAATTCAAATCCTGAACCTACTAGGAAATCAACTTCATGCATATCCTATCCTTATTTAAATTTATCATAATCCTATCCAAATTAACCAATCCTAGTCGTATTTAATTAAGTAGTGTCCACCATTATGAATACCTCATCCCTCATATTTTCCTTCCCCAAATTCCTCTCTTTTTCGTCCAAAAATAGTCAAAATTCGTCATAAATTCAGCCTCAATTTCTACTAGTTATGACGAATTAAAAAGACGATATCTCCTAGCTCCGGACTCCAAACGAGGCCTAGTTTTTTTTGTTAGAACGATAATGAGGTTAGCTTTCTGATTATATAAATTGTTTTTCTAAATTATTAGTATTAAATTCTGGAAAATTCGTAGAGCACAACATGTCCGAAAATAGACGTGTTTCGATATTTTTGCGATTCCGGGAGAACCAGGAATCAGAATCACGAACCGTTTAAAGTTTCGGAAAGCTAATGTCGAGATCATTGACATATATTTTTCCCAGAATTTATTTCGAAGTATTTACATACTGTTAATTCTGTAGAACTTATAGGTTAGAATTTAACCATCGGTGCACAATACAAAATTTGTATGTGCCATAATTCCCAAACGAATTTGAATTCGGATGAGCCATAAATTCCAACATATTTTTGACGCTGAAATATACAGGAAATCATGCATAAAAGTTGAGTTTGTGTCAGTTAACTTTTTGGTCAATAGATCGCCTCGATTTGCGTGCCATGAGTCTCGAGTTGATAAAATTCAGTTTTTTTGGACAAAATTTAGGAATTAACATAAAAATCAGAATAATAAGATTAAAATAGAATTTTAGAGTAATTATTCCAGAATTAAATAAATTAAAATAAATTGATGGTTATATTATTATATAGTTATATAAATATATATGTAAGTAAATACTAATTGATAATTATGACTAAATATTCAGACTGTACGACCCTAGGACATCGTGGACTATCTCATACTTACCTTGACCATGTTGACCCTAAGAACTTATGAATTTGTCTGCCTTGCGTACATTAACGTACTGGCATAGACACTTGTCAGTTGACTGACTGATTTCGTACAATACTTGAAGACGTGACACCCGCATAATTCAACGCATAATTGACCGTGTTAGATGACTAGTGTTGCCCCTAGTATACCCCCTGAGTCCAGTGTAAATGTGGTTGAGTATGTGCTAGTGTAATGACTAATGATTCTATTATATTATATTTATCTGTACATAGGATATTGGATTGTTCTGCGCGATTTCTGGAGCAGGTTATTGGTACATTGCAGCTTCCTTGCCAGGCAAGTATACCTTGCCATTGTACTGTTATTTATATTCCATATGTTGCATGCATCTTTATTTTCTGTCCTTAGTTCATATATTTTAATTGTTATATAAAATACTCGCGACGGTGACGTCGCGATATATTTTTATTTATGTATTGCATTGACCTTGTTTATGAGACTACCCCATTATCATGTAGCATCATTAGGTTTTATTTGACTGTGACACATATTTTTACACGAGTTGTGAGTCTCATATAGATCACGGACGCACGTATAGACTGATCATCGGTACGTGTGGGACGTGCGTTAGGAATAACTGCTGTTAGAAACTTTGCATGCTAGAAGACTTAGCAGTTATTAGAGGTCTATGGACATAGTCTATTGTAGCACGGTGGTCCCATCCTTGTCCTTGTTTGGTTGCAGGATTGGGCTAGGGTACTAAGAATAGGCTATGGACCGAATCGTGTCATGGATGTGACATGCTTAGAGCATGGGGTGGGGAGAACAACAAGTACCGCATTTGAGCTCCTTTACACTTTTTCTCCTGTACGCCCGGATTCTCCGCTGGAGATACGGGTCATGATGACCACTATATATTATGTACTATCAGGCGGGCCACCGGCATTCAAAAGACGACGTGCCTTTTAGGCCCCTGGATCTTCAAAAGAGAACCATGCCAAATCCCAGTTTTTAGCAAGATAGCTCACTTGTGGGGAAAGGTGTTCTTAACTGCATTCACTTAGACGGTTAGGTGACCCAATGGATGTTTATTTTTAGTACTTTATTGGCATGTGTTTAAGTATACTTGTTATGTCCCTCTGAGGATCTGGTCCGCTGCCAGGTGTACCTGTTCTTGAGTATTTGCAGGAGCGCAGTTTTGGAAGGATATAGATGCTTCGTGGATGCCTTCTCTTCGAGCCGTGATTGGTAGCTGGTACTTATATTGTTTGAGTGAGTTGTACTTATATTGTACTTACTTTTTTATTTGAGTTGGTAGTGGATTTGTTTCCATCCAACTATCACCCTTAGATACTTCTTATTGAGATCTAGCTTCATAGATGTTGGTTATTATTTATATTTGATTTTGGTGGATGAGATTTAGATTGTATCCTGTGACTTGTGACATATGTTATACCACTTGTGGATTTGATGTTCATAATACAGCGTACGTGTGGATTTGGTTTCCATATATTGGAGTTGCCATATCCATGCGGCTGGCATGCTTACGTGTCCTAGTCCTATGTATTTTAGGACTGGGGCGTGACATATTTTTGTGGTGGCCCATGCAAGTCGAGAGCATATTGTCTCGGTTACGTTACTGTACCGGGCAAGTCTGCACCTAGGATTAGATTATAGGATCTCATCCACAATTGACTATGATTCATCTTCCTCCTATCTGTTCTAATTGAACAATTGTATCCTGCTTGATTCCTGTACTTCCCTTATAGTCCTTAGAGTATAGCCTTCTGTTAGAATATATGAACCCCTATTATTAGGATGATAATTAGGGTAGCACACCTGTTAAGAATACAACGAGAATATAGACAAACCACTAAGATTAGGATGTCTAGTGAACCCTAGAATTCCTTATCTCTAGAATTGGTTTACCATTACCCCCTGATGTATTATGAGGACTTGAGAGTAGTATAGACACTACTAGAGTTAGTTAGAAGTTTACCATAATGTTTGCCCCTAGCATTGAGAAACCAATAGAAAACCAAGGTGAACATTAGGACTGAACCTAACCTTCGCAGTTAGACAAGTATTGGGGAACTGTAAATTTATATTCTTGCCTTGAGATAGGCAGACAGTACCTTTGAAAGCCAAAAGCAATGCATAGAATATTTTCCTAATCATACCTCAAACATAGCAACTAGCGATACCACTCCCTTAGAGAACCATGATGCTATCTAGAGCCCCTTATCTTAACTTCATATATTGTTCCTCTGAAACCCTAGCGCTCGCTATTCGTGCGACGACTAATCATGTTTTCTCTTCTTCATCTTTTAACTCGTGCCACTTGCCACCTCTGATCATAGACCAAGTGATTATATTCTACGATAGGATATATAGTTTGCTATAGTCATAATTATAATCTTGAATTTTGAATTGTGTACCTTGTAGCTAGAACCTGATAGCTGAGTTGTTCAAAGTAGATTCTGAGGGTTATCCCTTAAAATTAAATCACGTAATTTGTACCCCACCTCGATACAAGTTAGATCCCTTTCCCCTTAACGGCTAGTAACTCTTCTATCCCTACGATTGACACATGTTCTATGAGCACTATGATTAAGACTTAAGGTGACCCTTACCTATATAATGCAATAGGAGACCCTAATAAGTACCAAGATCTTTCCTCATATACCCTAATAAGAGTTTTTGTTTTATTTACATGTGTAAAATTATTTTGTAGGATCCTCTTAAGACTGTCACAGTATTAGTTTAATTCTTTTAAGTTGGGTAGTATGCCTCACAACCTAGTATCATATAGTCCACTTGACCCATCGAGGTAGTGTAACTGAATGACATTAATTGTATGCTAGCATTAGACGACAATGTTTATTCAGACGGTAGAATTTAGAGGTCCATGCCCTATTTGGTCGACTAGCGACTTAGACAAGGAGGTGGTATGGTAACTGTAGAGATTATAGAGTCTTTTATTATTGTTGCTTATTTTGTTTTGTTTTGTGAACTTGAATTGACTTGTACCTCTTTTCATCATCATCTAACGTACTTATATTTGTTGTACTACCTTGACTTATGCTGCTATTATAGCCTAGTTTTGCAAGCTTACTCTTCTATCGGGCTTGATCATGATATATGTATTAATGGGTTAACACACTAATACATTTCAGAATCAGTGTATTAAGGCCTAGCTAACCTTAGTGCGCTTGGTTCGCCCTTCGCATAACTACCTTACGTGGATTGAAATATATAGTGATTAGTAGACGAATATACTTGCCCTCTAGACATGTCTGAGCGTATCGTATCGGCTACATAACTGTACTAATACGAGCATGCGAATACAAATTTACCAAATAGAATTTCAGTTCATAACTGCCTTGACAATTCCCATTGAATTCCTTAAAACGCCTTGATCCCGATACTTCTATTCTATTATCTCGCCCTTGAAATCTTTATTATTGATCTCCGTCTTCCCTTATTTCGGAAAGACGAAACCTCGTGCTTGGTATAAGTTTGATACACAGAGAGTACTAGATATACCCCATAGGCCGATCACATACTTGAGGATTATTCTTTCGTAATTAAGGACATATCATATATAATATAATCGGCGTTGAAGTTTTGAGGATTGAATGACATGAGTAAATAAATTAAGGAATATTTTTCTTAAAGTATATAGCCTTCTGTGATAGATGGGTAAATTCTAAGTTGGGTAGCAGTGCATTGGCAACTCGAGTGAAATTTCTTTTAGATTGTGATCGAGTAAGATTAGATTGGGAGAGGTTCAAGCTATTTTAATTTGGAGAAATTTAGAAGAATGATTAAGATGATGTGGATTAATGAATTTCAAAATCGCGATATGGAGGACCCAATATTTATACCTTAAGTACATGATTAAATTTTGAACAATGAAGGTAGAATCATCAATTTGAACTTGGAGGATAAATATAGAATTTCAGACTTGAACATTGGTGGACTGCATTTAAATTATTTTTTTAACTTGATGATTTAAGTTAAGAATAAAAAATTTGATGGTTGGACTACCTATTTGAAATATTGAGGATGTGAATGAAATTTAAAAAGTTGAAGAATACAAAAAATTTATAAGTGAAAATGGGAATAATATTGGACTCGAATTACTTCTAGAGGAGATTATGATAGTTGGAGATCGTGAGGTAAAATTTGATATGGGTTATTTAAATCTTGAAGATATTATATGGATTCAATTTAAATTTGGATATTGATGATTTGGAAAAGTGAGAAGAGATTACAATAGGTTAAATTTTGATTTGAACAATGATTATCTTTGATCGGATAGATTTGAATAGATTTTGTTATTTAAATTTTTGTAAGAGATTATGATTGATTACCTTATGTACGAATGTGAAAGATTTAATAAATTATGCCTTATTTTAATTTCGAGGACGAAATTGTTTTAAGTTGGGTAGATTGTAAACTCCCTCACCCAAAATAGGTATTTTGTGTATATTTTATATTATTATATTTATTATAGATGTTGAATTTATTTAGAGTATCCTCTTAGTTAATTAGAAAATAATTTTTTTAGTATATTTACTTATATAAATATTTATTTAGAATTATATTTATGCTATTTTAGATTATTGGGATTTTTCCATAATTTTTAGTTAATTAAAAACTAGTAACACTAATTTCTAGGACTTCTATGATTTACTATACGACCATACTTGCATGTCGTTCCTACAAAATATTTATTTTAGTTTAAAATATTTAATTATATATTTTTTTTGTAATTTATTTAGAATTTTAAGAAATTTATTTAGATTTTAAAATTATTTAGGATTTATTTGGATATATATAGTCTTAATATTAGATGAATGCTAATTTAGTGTTAATAGATATTAATAAGATTTTATAAATTATTTGTATTATCTTTAATTATATTTAAGATTGTAAATTATTGAGATAAATTCAAACTCTATTTTAAATTAATTCAAATCCTGAACCTACTAGGAAATCAACTTCATGCATATCCTATCCTTATTTAAATTCATCATAATCCTATCCAAATTAACCAATCCTAGTCGTATTTAATTAAGTAGTGTCCACCATTATGAATACCTCATCCCTCATATTTTTCTTCCCCAAATTCCTCTCTTTTTCGTCCAAAAATAGTCAAAATTCGTCATAAATTCAGCCTCAATTTCTACTAGTTATGACTAATTAAAAAGACGATATCTCCTAGCTCCGGACTCCAAACGAGGCCTAATTTTTTTTGTTAGAACGATAATGAGGTTAGCTTTCTGATTATATAAATTGTTTTTCTAAATTATTAGTATTAAATTCTGGAAAATTCGTAGAGCACAGCATGTCCGAAAATAGACGTGTTTCGATGTTTTCGCGATTCCGGGAGAACCAGGAATCAGAATCACGAACCGTTTAAAGTTTCGGAAAGCTAATATCGAGATCATTGACATATATTTTTCTCAGAATTTATTTCGAAGTATTTATATACTGTTAATTCTGTAGAACTTCTAGGTTAGAATTTAACCATCGGTGCACAATACAAAATTTGTATGTGCCATAATTCCCAAACGAATTTGAATTCGGACGAGCCGTAAATTCCAACATATTTTTGACGCAGAAATCTACAGGAAATCATGCATGAAAGTTGAGTTTGTGTCGGTTGACTTTTTGGTCAACAGATCGCCTCGATTTGCGTGCCATGAGTCTCGAGTTGATAAAATTCAGTTTCTTTGGACAAAATTTAGGAATTAACATAAAAATCAGAATAATAAGATTAAAATAGAATTTTAGAGTAATTATTTCAGAATTAAATAAATTAAAATAAATTGATGGTTATATTATTATATAGTTATATAAATATATATGTAAGTAAATGCTAATTGATAATTATGACTAAATATTCAGACTGTACGACCCTAGGACATCTTGGACTATCTCATACTTACCTTGACCATGTTGACCCTAAGAACTTGTGAATTTGTCTGCCTTGCGTACATTAACGTACTGGCATAGACACTTGTCAGTTGACTGACTGATTTCGTACAACACTTGAAGACGTGACACCCGCGTAATTCAACGCGTAATTGACCGTGTTAGATGACTAGTGTTACCCCTAGTATACCCCCTGAGTCCAGTGTAAATATGGTTGAGTATGTGCTAGTGTAATGACTAATGATTCTATTATATTATATTTATCTGTACATAGGATATTGGATTGTTCTGCGCGATTTCTGGAGCAGGTTATTGGTACATTACAGCTTCCTTGGCAGGCAAGTATACCTTGCCATTGTACTGTTATTTATATTCCATATGTTGCATGCATCTTTATTTTTTGTCCTTAGTTCATATATTTTAATTGTTATATAAAATACTCGCGACGGTGACGTCGCGATATATTTTTATTTATGTATTGCATTGACCTTGTTTATGAGACTACCCCATTATCATGTAGCATCATTAGGTTTCATTTGACTGTGACACATATTTTTACACGAGTTGTGAGTCTCATATAGATCACGGACGCACGTATAGACTGATCATCGGTACGTGTGGGACGTGCATTAAGAATAACTGCTGTTAGAAACTTTGCATGCTAGAAGACTTAGCAGTTATTAGAGGTCTATGGACATAGTCTATTGTAGCACGGTGGTCCCATCCTTGTCCTTGTTTGGTTGCAGGATTGGGCTAGGGTACTAAGAATAGGCTATGGACCGAATCGTGTCATGGATGTGACATGCTTAGAGCATGGGGTGGAGAGAACAACAAGTACCGCATTTGAGCTCCTTTACACTTTTTCTCCTGTACGCCCGGATTCTCCGCTGGAGATACGGGTCATGATGACCACTATATATTATGTACTATCAGGCGGGCCACCGGCGTTCAAAAGACGACGTGCCTTTTAGGCCCCTGGATCTTCAAAAGAGAACCATGTCAAATCCCCGTTTTCAGCCAGATAGCTCACTTGTGGGGAAAGGTGTTCTTAACTGCATTCACTTAGACGGTTAGGTGACCCAATGGATGTTTATTTTCAGTACTTTATTGGCATGTGTTTAAGTATACTTGTTATGTCCCTCTGAGGACCTGGTCCGCTGCCAGGTGTACCTGTTCTTGAGTATTTGCAGGAGCGCAGTTTTTGAAGGATATAGATGCTTCGTAGATGCCTTCTCTTCGAGCCGTGATTGGTAGCTGGTACTTATATTGTTTGAGTGAGTTGTACTTATATTGTACTTACTTTTTCATTTGAGTTGGTAGTGGATTTGTTTCCATCCAACTATCACCCTTAGATACTTCTTATTGAGATCTAGCTTCATAGATGTTGGTTATTATTTATATTTGATTTTGGTGGATGAGATTTAGATTGTACCCTGTGACTTGTGACATATGTTATACCACTTGTGGATTTGATGTTCATAATACAGCGTACGTGTGGATTTGGTTTCCATATATTGGAGTTGCCATATCCATGCGGCTGGCATGCTTACGTGTCCTAGTCCTATGTATTTTGGGACTGGGGCGTGACACCAATTATAAACTACTTTTAATCAATACTCTTGAAGGGGTTTGAGTTCCTTCATATTGTGAATGTATACGGACAAGAAGCTCGTAAAATAATCGAGCGAGGAGGTCGTGCTCATACCTCGAAGTGGGCCTCACGAAAATCTGTTGCGGCTGCCCGTGCTCGCTCTCGGTGGCTGTGTTTAAAACCCCATATTTTTAAATATTGTATTTATTTAATTAATTAGTTATTGAATTTATTTATATTATTTCCTAGTTATTTAGATAATATATACGTAGTGATTTAAGTACCTAGATAATTAATCATTTAGAATTATTGTACAAAAAAACTATTATTTTGATTTTAGGGATCCTTGTGGGAGAGTGATAGATTTTTAGAAATTAATTTCGGAGTACAAATGTATTTTTTTTCGAATTTTTATACCTTAAATATATGCGTAAATAAATAAATAGTATTGTAATAATAATAATAATAAAAAAATAGTGTAATAATAATAATAATAAATAGTGTAATAATAATAATAATAACAACAATAATAATAATATATAGTTAATAATATTCATAATAATAATTATAGTAATATTGGTAATAAAATAAAAGGAAAAGAAATAGAAAGGAAAAAGAAAAAAAAAGAAATGAAAAGAAAAAGATAAAGTTAAATACTAATACTAATAACTACTTAAAACCCTAAACTATTCCTATATATATACTAATCTTATTTACTAACAACCCAATTCCTTAATCCCCCCAAAGACCCAGCAGCCCCGCGCCCAGGCTAATATCTCCCTTCCCCCCCCCCTCTCTCTCTCTCTCTCTCTCTCTCTATATATATATATATATATATATATATATATATATATATATATATATATATATATATATATATATATATATATATATATATCAAACCACAAAACCCTAATCCTAATCCGCGCCTCCACCTCCGGCGACCCCCCCCCTCCGGTCGACCGTCGCCCCACGCCGCCGTCCGCCACTACGCCGCAGCCTGCCGGCCGACCGCCGGCCGTCCGCGAGTGCGCACCCCGTGCACGCGCATAGTGCACAGCAGCACCTCTCAATATCCCATCTTCAAGGTGATGTATCTCCCTCAATTTTGATTATTTTTGCGTGAGGTTTGTTCGTGTGCGCTCACAACGTGACCCTCTAGGATTTTTATTCAAGCGGACGAGTTTTCGTGCCCCGGATTGGTCGAAAAATCGACCGAAAAATGACCGAAAAAACTGACCAAAATAGTTCAGAATTTTAACACCAAAATTCCTTGTTCACACCCAATTTGCCGTCAACCTGTTCAATATTTTCAAAAACTATTAAAAGGTTTTTTCTTCTCCATATAACCGAATTTTTTTTGTTCTTTTAGTTTTTGTTAATTTGTTCCATGTGCAAAATTATTCAACCTCCAAATTGACCAAAAACTTGTTTTTAAAATATTGAAAAATTGTGATACGGAGTGCCCCGCCAAACGGGACCGTCCCGTGGAGTACCAATTGCACCGAAAGGCGCGTATGGTATGTCCAGATGTGTGGGCTTTCACAAAAACTGATTTGTACGCGTGTGCGCGTCGGAATCAGCCCGTATCTGCAGAAAATCTCATGTGTCGAAACTTTTGCAAAAGCCGTGCGCATTTAGTGCACGCTCGTCAGATTGCGACGAAACTTGTGACACTGGACTCGTGGTATCGCGCTGGTCCTGTGAACCAATTTTCACGCAATTCTGAGACAGTTGACCAAGTCGCCAATTGGCGGGCCCCACGGTTGACTTTTTGGGCAAAATTGTGTTCGGCTCACCGGAATCCACATTTGGACATACCGTTGAGTTCGTATTGAAGTTTAGAATTGGTTTGACCTATAATTTGTCCTATTTAGAGACCTTTACCCCTGGCATGCTTTTCAGTGCAAGGTGGCCCACATGTGGAGCCCGTTTTGACCCGAAATTACCGTTTTGCCCCTGTGTCCAAATTGGACGAAAGGGTAGTATTTTTTAGCTATTTTGCTTATTCTGGGAACGTTGGTGATGTTTATTTCAGCATCCCGAGACGTTCATTCTGAGGCCGTAGCTTCTGATCCTGTGTGCTTGACTTCTGGGCATTACACCTTGTAACTTTCTTACCAGGCAAGATACCTTGCCAAATTATTTGCAGTACTTTGCATGCTATTTATATTTCTGTTTATTATTGCCTTTATAGTTTCATTCAGTTATATTTATTGCATGTGTAGTTCGTTCAGTCATTACTATATATATTAGATATGTTGACATACTCTTGACACCTAGTATCATGAGAGGACAATCATTAGGCGTATGGGCTTTTAACTACTCTGGTAAACCGTAGTATATAGCTTGCACTACGGGCGTGTGTCGCGCTGGTCGCTACCCCCACGATATATCGATTTCTGGAGTCTCGCTGGTCGCTACCCCCGCGGTATGTCGATTTCTGATGTCCACTGACGGGTGTGTGAGTTGTGAGGATTAGATCGAGTAGCCTACCCTTGCCCATACGTCGAAAAGTTGTCCTCATTTGCATTCATATAGATTGTCTTGTACAGCGTACTTATATATTTTTCAACATTATGCATGTTTACTGTATTCAAATTGGCATGCTTCTATATATCTTGTTACGTCCCTCTGAGGAACTGGTCCCTTTCCAGGTGTAAATGTTCATGACTTTTCGCAGGAGCACGGATCATGACTTACCACTTATCTCTTCCGAGGAGGTCTTACCTTTGGAGCATCTTGATTATCTCTGGCGACGGATCGCTTCGCGGATACCTTTATATCATCATCTTATTTATATTGGTGATTTACACTTCTCCTCCATTTTAGTATTGGTATAGTCATTGGTAGGGGATTTGTCTCCACCCGACTATTAGTTTTAGATTATTCAGACTCATTATTCTAGTTTATTTATTTCTTTTTTGTGACCTGTTGTGTGGATGAGATTTAGTATATCGGTGACTTGTGACAATATTTATACCACATGTGAGTTTATATTCATATTATAGCGTACGTGTGTATTATGGTATCCATATATTGGAGTTGTCATATAAATACGGCTGTCATGCTTATGTGTTCCTGGTCCTACGTATTTTGGGACTGGGGCATGATACTGTGCTTGCTCGTGGTGGTCGTGGACGGAGGAAGGAGTTGCTACGGGTTGAGGCCCGCCGAAGCTCCAAGGAGGTGGAGAAGAAGATCACCGTGAGGGAGAGGAAGAGAAGAGGGAGAGAATATGTGGTGGTTTCGGTTGGGGAAGAGAAGAGTTGGCCGAACAATGCATGTGGTGGATTATGTTAGGACTTATTAGCTATAAGTGGTAGTAAGGGAAGGGGAGATGAATATGTTGGGGGTTTAAAAACCAATGGTCATTAGTAACTACCCCTAAAACCCGAGCCCTCTTTCCTTGGCTGCGGTTGGTCCCCCCATCTCCATTTGAGTGTACACATAGTATAATTTAGTTAAGATGGTCCAAGGTTTATGCTATTAATATGTTTATACTGAAATTTAAATAAAAGTAGGTAAAAAATAGGATTTTGTGTGAGAAAAATGGTGTTTGGTAGTAGAAAAGTAGTAGATGGATGTGTGGTGTTGTGCATGAATTAGACAAGTTGGTTTGAGGGTTCAAGTTGGGGTTCAGGCTCGGTCAGGTGCAATTAATCAAAATGGTCATTTTGACTAATTAAAATGCACGGTATTTCTATATTATTTTTTAGAGCCTACGGGGACTTAAATAAATGTGACACAAATGACATGTGCATAGTTGGTCGTATTAGGCTAGGCGTTATAAAAGTCAGTGTCAAAATTTGGGTTCATGTTGCTCGTCTAAATTGATCGCAACGAAAAAGTGTCCAAGTGTCATATTTTGAGTCAAAAAGCATCGCGGTTGTTGTGCGACCAAAACGAAGTGTAGGTTTATAAATTTATGAGAGACATACATGCCATGAGCCTAATTTGGCTCGGTTATGCCTATTATGCAAAGTTGGCTGAAAAAAAATTAGTGTTGTATTTCTGGCATTAAGACTACAATAAAGGGTTTCTAAATTCTAAAAATTATTTTAATAATTAAATTTATAATAAAAATTACTAAAATAACCTTATCTAAATTTTTGGGGGTTTACAATCTACCCTTCTTAAAAGAATTACGTCATTGCAATTAAGAATTAAACTACTCTAGAAATTTATAAAGATATGACAATCTAAGGGTAGTTCTTAGGTCATACCTGTATCCTCGAATAAATAAGGATAACGCTGTCGTATGACGTCCTCTCACTCCCAAGTAGATTCACCTGGAGAGTGTTGCTTCTAAGCTACCCAAACCAGTCTGATCGTCTGACCCCGCAACGTCTTCTCACTAGTATCCAGTATCCCAACTGGCTGCTCCTCATAAGTCAAACTAGGATCTACTAAAATCTCGGAATGATCAACTACGTGACTTGGGTCAGTCACGTATCTCCTCAGCTGTGAGACATGAAATACATCATGCACTCCCTCTAGAGATGGGGGTAAAGCAAGACGATACGCCACCTCACCAACACGCTCAAGAATATCAAAAGGTCCAATATACCTTGGACTCAACTTGCCTCTGCTCCCAAATCGAATTATGCAACGATTAGATGAGATCTTCAAAAACATATGCTCACCTTCCTTGAACTCCAAAGGTCAACGGTGTGTGTCAGCCTAGTGCTTCTGTTTGTCCTGAGATGCCCGCAGATGGCTCTGAATTTGCTTTACCTTCTCGCCTGTCTGCATTACCAACTCTGGACCGAGTATTTGACGCTCACCCACATCAATCCAACATATAGGAGTTCTGCACTTTCTGCCGTACAACACCTCAAATTGTGCCATCTGGATGCTTTCCTGGTAGCTTTTGTTGTAAGAGAACTCAAACAGATACAAATGGTCTTCCTAAGACCCTCCAAAGTCTAACATGTATGACCTCAATATATCCTATAGGATCTGGATCGTGCGCTCCGACTGACGGTCTATCTGTGGATGGTAAGCAGTACTGAACTTGAGTCGGGTGCCAAGACTCTCCTGCATGCTCCGCCAGAAATGGGATGTGAATCTTGAGTCATGATCCGACACAATACTAACCGGTATTCCATATAACCTTACTATCTGTCGCATATACATGTCGGCTAGAATATCTGTGGACTGTCCAACTCTGAACGGCAAAAAATGTGCCGATTTGGTGAGTCGATCCACAATAACCCAAACTGCATCCTTTCCACTGGGACTTCTTAAAAATTTTGTAATAAATCCATATTGATATGTTCCCACTTCCATTCGGGGATAGGAAGCGGCTGTAACATACCAGCGGTTCTCTGATGCTCGGCCTTAACCTGCTGACAAACCAAATATTTTGCTACAAACCGTACAATTTTTCTCTTCATCCCATGCTACCAATAGTATTGCCTAAAATTTTGGTACATCTTCGTACCTCTTGGATGAATAGAGTACATGAAGATATGTGCTTCAGACATCAACTCATGTCTCAACTCCCCATTCGTAACATATAGGCTATTTTCGTACCATAACTTTCTGTCCTCATGGATCTGAAATTCCATCTGCATGCCGACTTCCGTACTCTCTTTAAGTCTCCAAAACCTAGCATCTGTAGGCAATGTCGTCTTAATCCTCTCCTCTAGTGATGACTTAACCTCAATATTAGCCAACTGTCTACTCTGCCCTGGCAAAATAACCTCTAACCCGAGCTCCTGTAGGTCCTCTAATAACTGGGGTTGCGTAGTCAAGAAATAAGCTGTGGGCTTCTTGCTGAATGCGTTTGCTATGACGTTCGCCATGCCCGGATGGTATTGCAAATCTATATCAAAATCGACCATCAACTCTAACCAACGCCTCTACCTCATGTTGAGCTCCTTCTGAGTGTAGACATACTTCAGACTCTTGTGATTAGTAAAATATTTTACCCTCTCTCCGTAAAGATAGTGCCTCCATATCTTTAAAGCAAATATCACTGCAGCTAGCTCGAGATCATGCGTCGGATAGTTCTTCTCATGAACCTTCACCTGCCTGACGCATCACTATAACTTTTCCATACTGCATCAAAATACATCACAGTCCACTGCCTGACGCATCACTATAAACTACGTATCCTCCCGATCCTGAAGGAAGAGTCAAGACTGGTGCTGTTGTTAATCGTCTCTTCAACTTCTCAAAGGCCTTTTGGTAATCCTTCGTCCATGTAAACTACTGGTCCTTACGCGTCAACCGTGTCATAGGCTCTGCAATCCTTGAGAAGTTTTTCACGAATCTCCGATAATATCCAGCAAGTCCGAGAAAACTTTTCACCTCCGCAACTGATGTAGGTGTGGACCAAATTTCTATTGCAGCAACCTTCTTCGAATTAACTGAAAGTCCTTCTCCTTGAGATAATATGTCCAAAGAAAGGCACCATATCCAGACAAAACTCACATTTGCTAAGTTTGGCGTACAGTCTCTTCTGTCTCAGCGTCTCCAACACAATTCTGAGATGCTCCTCGTGCTCTTCGTGGCTCTTGGAGTATACCAATATGTCATCAATAAACACAACCATGAACTTGTCCAAGTACTGATGAAAGACTCTGTACATCAAACTCATGAACATAGCTGGCACGTTGGTTAAACCAAACGGCATAACTAAGAACTCATAGTGTCCGTACTTGGTTCTGAAGGCTGTCTTCGATATATCCTTTTTCAGCACTCTAATATGATGATAACCGGATCTATGATCGAACTTTAAGAATATATGAGCACTACTCAATTGATCGAATAGATCATCAATACGCGACAAGGGAAACCGGTTCTTGATGGTTACATAATTTAGTGCCCTGTAGTCAACACAGGCGTACCGTTCCATCCTTATTCGGCACAAATAGTATGGGTGCTCTCCATGGTGAAACACTGGGCTGAATAAAACCATTCTCTAAAAGATCATCAACTTCCTTCTTCAATTCCACTAACTCCTTAGGTGCTAGCCGGTACACTGATGAAGTGATAGACTCTGCTCCTGGAGTCAAGTCTATGGTGAATTCTATTTTCTAATCAGGTGGTAAGCCTAGAAGATCATTAGAAAATACATTCACAAATTCTAATACAACCTTTGGGTATTCGGACTCCCCTTCTACAGAGAGTGCCTTAAGTCTAGGCTGAACACCTTGCTCTTTGGCTCCCCGAAAAAGCTCAAACTTCGGATGACCAGGCGGTCTAAATATAACCTGTCCACGCCGGCAATCTAGAGTCACATGGTACTGACTCATCCAGTCCATACCAAGTATAACATCATAATACGACATATATAAGATCAAGGATTGAGCTCGCATCTCTCGTCCACAAACTACTACCGAACAAGATCTACATATATCACTATCTGGGATAATTCTGCCTCATGTAAGAATTTTCATAGTGTTCAGAATGGGTGCGGTAGCTATTCTATGCCTGGCTACGAAGCTTGCAGCTATGAATGAATGCGATAATCCATAATCGAATAATGCTAAAGCAGGTAATAAAGCTACTAATATAGTACATGCGATGACCTCTCCTGCAGTAGGTCCCTCTTCAATAGTCATGGCAAATGCCTGCCCTCGCCCCTGAGCTGGTCCTCTCTGCTGCTGTCGAGTCTGCTGGAATAGTGCTGCCTGTGGTGCCAAATATGGCCTCAGCTGATACCCTCCTGGAGCTGGTGGTCTGACTCCTCCAACTTCCGTCTGTGGTGCTCCCAGTACTGGATAACTGGCCTAGGTGGCTGCTGGGCTGATCCCGGTGCTGGTAAGGCCTGTCAATGTACCATCGGTGCTCCATCTCGATGCTCAGGAAAATTTTGGGCCGAATGTTGGCTGGATCCGTAAACCAAGCATAGTCCCAACTTGCGTCTGTACTCGCTCGCATAATGATCTCGCTTGCCACAATATTGACATATAGGCAGTATCTGCGGAGCTACTCTGGGTGGCTGGTGCATGTGAGGTCTCTTTGCAGCTCTTTTCTGTAGTATTCTGGATGGTGCGAATGTGAACAACCATTTCTGGATCGACTCTCTCCTGGTGACGCGCTCCATGCGTCGAGCTGCGGCAAGGACGTCCGTATAAGAAGTAGGTGCAACTGAGCAGATCAACCTCTGCAACTCAAAGCTAAGTCCATCAAATAATTTTTTGCCTTCTCCTATTCTGTCGGGATCAGAGTAGGGACGAAACAAATCAAACGGATGAACTCCGTATTGTACTCTTCTACTGTCATATTGCCCTAAGTGAGGCAGTTGAACTTATCCCGAAGTTTTGCTCTAGCAATAGATAAAATATATATCTCCTGGAAGAGTCTAGAGAACTCCTCCCAAGTAACTTGGTCTGGTCTTAGCTATTTCTCCTCAGATAGCCACCAGTGATGTGCATTACTCGTCAACTGCATCCTGACGGCAGTCATCCAACGCTCCCTCGGAAGCCCAGCTGCTTCCAATTGGTGTTGAGTGTTTGTGAGCCACTCATGAACTTCTGTGGGTCTCTCCTTGCTAAAAAATGTATGGGGCTTCAGCTGGCAAAAATTAGTAATAGAATCCGTCGATGGCTGTCTAGCTAGTGGGGTCGCATGCTCCATTGCGGTCACTATACTGTTCCTTAGGTTCTCTGCCTGGTGATGCTGAGCCTCTTGCTGAATTTGTTGTTGAGCTTGCGTCATTGCATAGAACGTCTAAAATAGATGATGTCCATCCATAGGCTGTCCTAGCGAAAAGGCTGGCATCGGTGGAGTAAATTGCGGTAGTGGTGGAATGTCATCTCTTCGAAACCTTGTGGCATCCTGATCAGCCGGGTTTCTTTGTTGAGTGGATCGATCTCCACCCAATGGTGTCACCCCGTCATCATAAGTAATCATCGTACCCGGTGGGGGTTCTTATGGCAGTATCATCACTAGTTCGTGGATCCATTATCCTGCATATAAAGTAAACTATAAGAGTCGCACATAGGAGTCAAGGCAGGATGCAAGCCAAAAAATTATTTTAAATTCGATATAGAGGTCAAAAATATGTCAATAAGTGGATAAGATTCTATAATTTATTTTATCCTATTTTGCAGGCTTGCTCGGTTCTATAATTGGACTCCGAAGAAATATATTGTGGACCTGCATAGGCCACCACAAAAATTATGTCCCGTTTCAGCCCCAAAATACCAAGGGACTAGCAATGTGGCAATGGCCATCAACACAACTCTAATGGACAAATAAAATTTAATGGACCCTTTAGAATGCACTTAAGCTATAATACATATAAAATGGTGTATAAATATCTGTCACAGTTTATATATATCTAATCTCATCCACAATAAGTAACGAAATCACAAAAAGACAAGTTTAGTCACAATAATATAAAATGATCTGTCCAACCAAAGCAATATAAATAATATCACGGGGAATAACCCGTCATCAAAATGGGAAAATAAATAAATCCAAGTAAAAATATCCAGAAGTCACTACAAGTCCAAATATCCAAGAATACTAAGCATAATAAATGAAGATGATATTGTGCGCTCAAGAAACATCCTCCGGAACAACCTCGTCCTCTATAACCTGTACGTCTCCAATAGCAGTACCTATCCCGTAAACCTCGGGATAGCTCTCCTCGTCTACACCTGGGGACATAATCCGAATCCAGGTCCTCAGGGGACATAGCAAGGTACAATTAACACTCAAGCCAAATGAATTGCAGTAAGTAAAACAGATCAACTGGGCAAGCTATCCAACTAGCTAAGTGAAATACAAATGAGAGCATCATTAGTACTCAGGTTAAGGCCACTACAGGCTCTGTGTCGGGGATCCCATAGCAGTAAGTAGTATCACGTAGGGCCAGTAAATGTGCCAAGCTCTGGTACAGAGACTAAAGTACCTCCAGTAACATAGTATATATATAAACATAATCAGCCTGTAGCATGTGTGTCTCTTCCCACCCAATATAACCTCATGTCTCATGTCTACAATATCTCATGTCCATAACACGCAAGATCATGACCTCTATCTAGTACAATGAGTCATAATGATATCTCTATAATATGCAAGTTTTATATCACGAATCATGTAAGCCTATACAGAATTATCATGAATAACTCAAGAAAGATCCTGTCACATGAAATAGTGTCAAGTGTCATAAAGTCTGACATGCTTGGTAAAGCAAGCACGAAAAATAGGATCGTGGAATCAACTATCTAAGCGATGTTACACAACTCTACGTACGACGTTGACACCCGAATCTTGTTTGGACGCTAAGCAACGTCTCACGGTCCTAGGTTGAATAAGTACATCACAAGAGTATATATATATAGAAAGAAACACAAGCAGATATTATAACAGGATCTACTGCAAGTTTGGCAAGGTACACTTGCCTGGGTCCTTAACTCCGTCAGCTGCTCCTGGAAAAGTGGAATATGCAAGTACGCCTCCGTATGTTGAACAAACTTCACCAATATTTTTAGAATATATGAAATATCTAGGATTGACTACTCATAGGTCAATTTGGACACATGGGCATAATTGACAGTTTTGGGTCAAAGTGGGGTCTATATATGGTCCACTTCGCACCAAAAAAATGTGTCAAAGTCAAATTACTCTAAATTTATCAAACTTAGTGTCTACGAGTTCAGAACGATGATACGAACCCAACGAAATGTCTGTAACTAGATTCTAACAAGCCGATCACAAAATTGCCTGTCGTGTGAAACTGTGAGGCCCACGAAATGATGTTTCGTCAACGTTCTTAGATTTGAACCAAACTTGGGTCATAGGGCTAGCGTAACGCTGCGAATCCAATTGCATAAATTTTATTGCGAACCGACGAGTACACACGAAGTTATGACGATGTGTCAAAAAAGGCCAATGTTGTATTTTTCGACAGATATGCGTTGATTCCGGCGTGCACACATGTTCAAATCAAATTCCGCGAAGGCTCACACGTCCGCGTTAACGTTACGCACCATTCGGTGCAATGCTCACCCGATGGCGTTGCCTTGTTTGGCAGAATATATCCTGTATCAAGAATTTTGGATTTTTTGAAATCAATTTTTTTGATAGTTTTCTATACTAAATTAATCACAGAACAACACCTAATAAAATAAAGTATTTAAAGGGTTTAAAACTTGGTTTGGTTGTTTTCACACAGGAAAAAGAATCACTCGATTCGGCATCACGATTTGGGAGTTATTGATTTCGAAACATGGACATTTGGGCTGTTTTAAAATTTTTGCAAATTCAGTTTTTCGTCCGACTTTTGGGTCAACTTTCTCCGATTATAAACTACTTTAAATCAATACTCTTGAAGGGGTTTGAGGTCCTTCATATTGTGAATGTATACGAATAAGAATCTCATGAAATGATCGAGCGAGGAGGTCATGCTCATACCTCGAAGTGGGCCTCACGAAAAGCTGTTGCTGTTGTCCGTGCTCGCTCGCGGTGGCCGTGCTTGCTTGCGGTGGTCGGGCTGCTCGCGATGGTCATGGACGGAGGAAGGAGTTGCTCCAGGTTGAGGCATGCCGGAGCTCCAAAGAGGTGGAGAAGAATTTCATCGTGAGGGAAAGGAAGAGAAGAGGGAGCGAATAGGTGATGGTTTCGGTTAGGGAAGAGAAGAGTTGGCTGAACAATGCATGGGGTGGGTTCTCTTAGGATTTATTAGCTATAAGTGGTAGTAATGGAAGGGAAGATGAATATGTCGGGGGTTTAAAAACAAAGGATCATTAGTAACTCCCCCTAGAACCTGAGCCCTCCTTTCTTGGCTGCGGTTGGCCCCCCTCTCCATTTGTGTGTATACATGGTACAATTTAGTTAAGATGGTCCAAGATTTATGATATTAATAGGTTTATGCTAAAATTTAAATAAAAGTAGGTAAAAAGTGGGATTGTTTGTGAGAAAAAAAAATCGTGTTTTGTGAGTAGGAAAGTGGGGGATGGGTGTGTGGTATTGTGCGTGAGTTAGACAAGTTGGTTTGAGGGTTCAAGTTGGAAGTTCGAGCTCGGTCAGGTACAATTAATCAAAATGGTCATTTTTGACTAACTAAATTGCATGGTATTTCTATATTAATTTTTAGAGTCTACGGGGACTCAAATAAATGTGACACCAGTGACATATGTATAGTTGGTCGTGTTAGGCAAGGGGTTATAAAAGTCAGTGTTGAAATTTGGGTTCATGTTGCTCGTCTAAATTGACCGCAATGAAAAAGTATCCAAGTGTCATATTTTGAGTCAAAAAGCGTCACGGTTGTTGTGCGAACAAAATGAAGTATAGGTTTATAAATTTATGAGAGACATACATGCCATGTCCTAATTTGGCTCGACTAATCCTATTATGCAAAGTTGGTTGAAAAAAAACTAGTGTATTCCTAGCATTAAGACTACACTAAAGGGTTTCTAAATTCTAAAAATTATTTTAATGATTAAAAATTATAATGAAAATTACTAAAATAATCTTATCTAAATTCCAGGGGATCTACAGGCCGCACGCGGGTTAGGGGGGAAATTAGCTTAGGATTTGGGTCCCAGTGTCTCTATAGGGGGAGCTGTCACGACCCGCACCCGAAATTTGGTTATGAGTCGTGGGTACGTCCAACCTACGCCGCAACATCTGTGGTAAAACACTGTCTAGGTCTCAATAATACTAAACATAACTCACAACCTTTCAATGATATCAACTCCATAAGGAGGACCATAAAATATACATCTCTCAACAGATCATAACGTATACTCAATCACATTGACTATAAGAAATAAATGGCACGATAAAAGATAAGAAGTAATGGCATAAGTCAACAAAACGTCTCAAATAGAGATAAACAACAGTCTAGCTGTCCATCATAAATAGTCTCCACAAGTCTCAACATAAACTCAACATAAGTCTAAACATAAGTCTCAATAAAAACTCTAAATGTATAAAATAATAACTGACTAAATAGCTGCAGGTAGTGTCTCCTCTAAAGGAAGGGACTCTTCTAAGCTCTCTGGTATAAAGTTTGCATCTATACCTGGTCCATAATGTGTGGGACAGAAGTCCTCAAGATCCTCTGGAAAAATATATCCAGTCAGGATTGGAGCGAAGTACAAGCACTAACAGCAGTTCCATATATATTGACCAAAACTATAACACAGTATAAAGAAATACAAGATGGATATAAATACTGAAAATAAGAATATTGGAGATAATAAAATACTGGAATAAGAAATATTGGAGCACACATAATCATCAATGGTACAACTAGTAATGAACAAAAATACAAGTGCATGCTAGAACAATGAACTGGAATATAAATGAATGCTAGAACAATAAACCAGAAATACATGTATAGAATATCTAGCTAAGTGTGTGAAACATCAGTCTATCATATGATTGGCTTGGGACTGACCAGGCTTGTTATATATGGTTAGCTATGATTCATGTAAGGTTAGGCTAACCATCCAGTTAGCTATGATGCTAGCAATAGTCAGGCTAATCATACATAACAGGCTATGAGGCATGTAATGGTCAAGCTGCACCCAACGTGATGTGTGGGGTGAGCTATGATGCATGTAGAGTTAGGTATGATCACATAATCTACTAATATTTTCTCGTCCCCAGCTAGCACGATGGATTCTAATCACGACTCCTCGTGACAGGTCTCGATGATGCTAACTCGTGTATCCATAGTGTCAGAATTATGTACGCTATACAACTAGAATCATAGAGATGATCAATATAATAAAAATTGTCAGAGAATGTACTCACCTGTGGTCCTCTGCTGGTAATACCAATATCTATTTCCGAAGTCTTGTCTGAATAATCCAATAGTCCTATAGACATCATTTAATAATAATACAGAATCAGTCGTTACACTAGCATACACATAATCATAAATACACTGAACTCAGAGACTACGCTAGGGGTGATACTGGTCAACTAGCAGGGTCAAGTGTGCGTCTAAATGCACGGGTTTCATGTCCTTAATGCTGTACATCCCAAGACAGTCAATCACTAACACATGTTTAACTAGTACGTCAGTGTACACAAGGCAGTCAATACACTAATACTCAGGGTCATATAGTCATATGCAAATATACGGGATACCCGCAGTTAACACTTATGGTCATATACAATTATATGGGATATCCACAGTTAACACTTATGGCCATACAACATATATATATTACAGCCATACCTAATACTAGTAATCAATTTTTATAAAATATATATATGTATACCAATTAGTTATTATACACACATGCACGCACAACTAGTTTCTAGGGTTACTTGCATAGTGTCTAGCAATGAACATCTAACAAAATTATCATGAAGCAATACGCTAAATCTAATTAATATTCACACATGCACACACACACACACACACACACAATCATGAAGGAGGGCAAGTCGAACCATCGTGCACGTGAATGAGGGAGGGTGTATTCGAAGTCGAGGGAGGTCGTGCTCGGCTGCACAGCTGCTGTCACGGCGGTGGATGGTCGCGGCGTCATTCAGGCGGTCGATCAGGGTCGTCGACTGCTCGACTACATCGTCGAGAAGAGAGGCTCAAGCGATCATAGTCGGGATCGGGCTGTTAGATGATGGGAACGGTGATGTCGGCGTCAATGGTGGTGGTGACTGTCGCGGTTCAGGCGGTTGTTAGCGGGGTAGATCGAGGAGAACGACGGGGAATATGTTCGACGGTGGTGTCTCTGTCGGGGATCCGGCAGGATGGTCGGGCTCGTGGTCATCCGACGAGAAGATGATGATGAAGGAAGAAGGCGGTTGGCAGGTCGGGGTTGGTCGAGTTACAGTCGGCTGCTGCTGACAACGGGGTTGCTAGGCGGTGGATGGCCGGCGTGACGTCGGCGGGTTCAGCGGTCGGGTTGGCTGCTGCGGAGATGGAGGAGATGAAGATGGTGATGGTGTTTGGGTTGTTTTAGGGTTTGATGTAGGTGGAGGTGATAAAAATTATGGAGAAAATTGTATATATATATGTAGAGGAATAGGGTTTGATATTGGCCTAGGAAGTTGGGCCGGTCAACCCCTCCTTGGGATTGGGTTTCTTTCTACATGTAAAAATTTGGAGGGCTAGGATTGTATTATTTTTAAAAAAATAGATGGCTAAGATTGATGATGGGGAGATGTTGAGTGTTGCACACTCCAAAATTATGGGAGAAATTTACATGACCGATCAATGAAGAAAAATGGTATTTCTTCATGTGTTGTGTCCAATGGGAAGTGGACACCTCAATGCACTTTTGCATAAAAGTTCCCAATAATTAGAAAATTACACAAAGTGTGATTTTCAGATTAAATGAGGGAAAATACCATATTTGGTGTGATGTAGTAGATCAAAAGGGTGTTGATATTTAGTATGAGTCTTGAGGGTGTAAATAGGGGGGGGGTTGGTTTGGTGTTGGATCTAGTTTGGGTTAAGTTGGGTCCTTACACCAATTTAATTAAATTTAGTGTAAATAATATTCTAAAATTAATTGAAAGTACATAGGATTAAAATTTGGTGGGAGACAAGTGTCATGGATGTAGAAGACTCAGAATAGAATATTGTCATAATTTGGGTTGCACAAAACGGGTCAAGATTGTGTCTTCAATTTCGATTGGAACGCACAACGATGCAAAGTTGGATTTATTGGAAATATAATTAAATATTTACGACGAATATTGTACGGCTAAAATAAAGTACAATAGTGCATATTTATGAGTTATACAAATATCAGAATAGAGGGCTGGCACGTCTAGGACAAGGGTGCAAAATTTGTTGGAATACAAAAGCTAGTGTAGCGCTCCAAATATCGAAGCAACGGTAAGTTACACAATTAAATAAAATCACAAATAATAAATTATAATCCCCAAAATTTAATCCCAAAAATGCTAATTAAAATCCATAACCCTATAGTTTGATCAGAGGTTCTACTAGTGGGTTTCTAGGTCCAGTCCACTAACCCATACACTATATATATATATATATATATATATATCATGAAATATATTAACACATTAAATAAAATAAATAAAAATACCCCTATTATGTTATGTGGTAGTGACAAGTCTACCCTCCTTAGAAAAAAATTCGTCCTCAAAATTAAAATAAACTAGAACAAGAACAAATAATCAAACAAGGAATTATACCTCAAGTCTCGAAGAGATACGGATACTGCTCGCGTATTTCGTCCGCTCTCTCCCAGGTTGACTCGCCTGGAGAGTGATGTCTCCATGCAACACGAACTAAGGGAATAGTCTGGTTCTGCAATACCTTCTCTCTACGATCCAAGATCTCAACGGGCTGTTCAGGATAGCTGAGAGTCGGTCCAACCTCGATCTCCAAGTGATCTAATACGTGACTAGGATCTGCCACGTACCGTATCAGCTGCGACACGTAAAATACGTCATGTACTCCTTTTAGTGCAGACGATAAGTCAAGTCTATAGGCCACTACACCGACCCTTGCAAGGATACCGAAAGGTTTGATGTATCATGGACTAAGCTTTCCGCCTCTACCAAAATGAATTGTGCCCCGTGTCGGAGAAATCCGTAGGAACACCAAATCGTCAACCTAGAACAAACAATCTTAACATGCAAAATAAAACAAAATAATCACGAACCAATAAATAACAACCTATATCTGAAACTCTAGGGGTCTACGGTGGCTATCGGCCCAATGCCGCTGTCTGTCCTGCGCTACTCGCAGTCTATCTCTAATGAGTTTTATATTTTCTGCTGCATCCACGACCATTTCTGGTCCTAACATTGCTCTCTCTCCGACATCACCCCAAGATAACGGTGTACGATATCTCCGTCCATATAAAGTCTCAAATGGTGACATCTCAATGCTGGCCTGGTAGCTATTATTGTAAGCAAACTCTACTAGGTGTAGATGATTCTCCCAAGAACCTTCGAGATCCAAAACGCAAGTGCGTAGCATATCTTCGAGGGTCTGAATAGTCCATTTGGACTGTCCGTCTGTCTGGGGGTGATATGCGGTACTGAACTTGAGCTGAGTGCCCAAGCTAGCCTGCAGACTCCTCCAGAAATGGGAAGTGAAATGACTATCCCGATCAGAGATGATACTCACAGAAACCCTATGTAATCTAACAATTTGCCGCACGTATATCTCTGCTAGCCTCTCTGTCGATGTACCCACCTTGAAAGGTAAGAAGTGGGCTGATTTGGTCAAACCTATCCACGATGACCCAAATCGCGTCATTTTCTCCTGGAGAATGTGGAAGTCCTGAAACGAAGTCCATAGTTACGTGCTCCCACTTCCATTCTGGGATGGGTAAAGGTTGAAGCAATCCACCTGGCCTCTGTCAATCCGTTTTTAGCTGCTGGCACACTAAACATCGGGATACAAAGCGTGTTATCTCGCGCTTCATACCATACCACCATACGTGCTCCCTCAAATCTCGATACATCTTGTTGGCACCAGGATACATCGAGTACTGAGAGCGATGTGCCTTCTGCAAAACCTCTTCGTACAGCTCTCCACTCAGCACACACATCCTTGTGCCATGCCGTAAGGATCCATCATCCGCAATAGTGAAGTCGTCTATCAATCCTGTCCGAACTTGTGCCCTGATACTCCTCAGAGTCTCATCATCATACTGTGCACCTATCCATCAGATCTGAATGTATCTGCAATCCCCATATCTGAATCTCCATACCTGGAACTAGCACCTTAATACCCAAGCTCTCAAGATCGGCCAATAAATATCTATCTGTCATCAAGTACATAGCCATCGGATACCTGCTCAAAGCATCGGTGATTACGTTGGCCTTTCTTGGGTGGTACTGTAATGAGATATCAAAGTCTTTCATCAACTCCAACCACCTCCTCTGCCTCATGTTCAGCTCCTTCTGTGGTGTTCGAATACACAAGAACGTCGTCGATGAACACCAACACGAACTTGTCAAGATATTGGTGGAATACCTTGTTCATCAAGTTCATAAATACTATTGGTGCATTGGTTAAACCAAACGACACTACCATGAATTCAAACTGGCCATATTTGGTCCGAAAGGCTGTCTTCAGTATGTCTTCTTTCTTCACCTTCACCTGGTGATAGCCTGACCTCAAGTCTATCTTTGAAAATACCTTCGCTTCACTCAACTGATCGAAAAGATCATCTATCCTCGGCAGCGGGTATTTATTCTTGATAGTGAGGTTGTTCAGAGCTCTATAATCGATACACATGCGTACCGTATCGTCCTTCTTCGGTACGAACAATATCGGAGCTCCCCATGGTTATAAACTGGATCTAATGAAGCATTTGTCCTGCAGCTCCTCAACTTGCTTCTTCAGTTCTGCCAGCTCGTTGTTGTTGACTCTATAGACATATTGTGAAATAGGCTCCGCACCTGGTATCAAGTCTATATAGAATTCAACATCTCTGTCTGGCGACAAACCTGGCAACTCCTCTGGAAATACATCCAGAAATTCTGTTATCAGTTGATGTGGTAACTCCTCTTCTTCCCTCCTAGCTCCGCAAAAAGTGCCTCTGCTCTGCTCTGCTGCTCCTCTAGGGACCTCAAACTTTGGCTCTCCTGGCGGTCGAAATACTACTTTGCCTCCGTGACAATCTATAGTAGTATAATGTCTACTCAGACAGTCCATTCTGAGTACAATATCATATCCAGGAAGTGGCATAACGAGTAAACTCACGCTCAACTCTCGGCCTCCCAATGATACTCTCCGATCCTTGCAATAATCACGGACTAGGATAATGCCTCCTCCAATCGTGATCTTGCAAGTCCTATCTAATGGTTTCATCTCTAAACGATGCTTAAGGACATAAGATACAGATACAAAACTATAAGAAGCACCAAAATCAAATAATGCAAGTACTGGAATAGAATCGAGAGAAACTGAATCTGAAATTACGTCTCCAGCTGGCTCGGCCTCCTCAATCGTCATGGCGTATGCGTATCCCTGTGGCGCACCTCTATACTGGTGCTGGTGCTGAGAAAAACTCTGCTACTGTGGTAAAAGTGGAGGTCCCCTCTGCTAGCCTCCTGGTACAGTAGGTACTCTGGCTGGTCCTCTCTGAACGGCTCCTCCTCCCTGACGAGTCTGAATAGATGGACAGTCCCTCAACTGATGTGCTGATGATCCACAGGACAAGCATGTATCCAACCTCTTCCTATAATTGTCTCTGGTGTTTCCTATCTTCCCATAATATGCACACTGGACAACGGGCTATTTCTGTCTCTGTGGTTGCTGCTGCTGGAGGTATCCTCGAACTAGTGTCTGGTGCTGCTGATGCTGTTGCTGGTATGACCTCTGTTGCTGCTGAAAGTGTGGGCGCTTTTTCGGTCCTGTGTTACCCCTTGTTCCTCCAGAAGTGTTACGTCCTCTCTTGGGCCTGAGGTTCAAGTCATCTTCAGCAATCTGGGCATCCATCAGAATACCCTCAAATATAGCAGTGCATCATCCCGAAGTACGAGACTTGATCTCTCTAGTCAACCCGTTCCTGAATTTTCGGACTCTGTCCCCTGGGTCTCGAATTATTAATGGTGCAAAATGACTCAAACGGCAAAACTCTGTGGCATATTTGTTGATTGACATGCTTCCTTGGACCAAGTCATGGAACTGACTTTCCAATGCTCCCCGGGCTACGTCAAGAAAGAACTTCTCCTTGAAGAGCTCCTTGAAGTCCTCCCAAGTAAGTCCTCCATCAGTGAGTCTCGGCTCCGTATGATACCATGTCAGCGTGATATCAAACATCTGACTTCCAACAGCCTTGATCTGAAGAATCTTCGGAATCTGCGCCAAACGCAAGCTCCTCTCTATATCCTCTAGCCATTCGTCAGTGTAAAGTATCCCCTCGATGCCTTTGAACTCTCGAGGCATCATCCTCTTGTAGTCCACTATAGTACCCGGCCTCTGGTGTTGCTGGCCAGGATGCTGCTGGTTCCTTGCTATTCTCTCCATAGCCTCGAGAGCCACCTGATGAGCATTCTCCATGATCTCTCTCATCAGCTCTGTCTATGCCTCGTGCGCCTCTGCCTGCACCCTCTGACCCTCAGCTTGAATACGCTGAGCTTCCGCCGTCACTCTCTGAGCATCTAACATAGCCTGGATCAGTATGAGCATTTGTGCCCCGTCAGTGGGCATACCTCCGGGAATCTGTGGAGGAGGAAGGTTATCTGTCACAGCTGTGGCAATCCTCTGAACAGGTGGAGGAGGAATTCCAAAAGCTGCAGATACTCCCACATGAACAAGGTATATAGGAGAAACTCCAGACGTCTGTTCGTCAGGTCTAGTCTTCGACGGCATCCTCTCTAAAGTTGATGCTCCCAATCTCAAAGGCCTAGTCTTCGGCGGCATCCTGAAGATAGACCGAAAGAATTAATTCAGGTAATAGATACAATATCATCAAGAAAGGATAGAAAAATTCTAAGGAAGCAAGCATTCAGAATATTATTGTAAGATCAGAATTTTCCTAGTTGTGATTGAGCATACTCTCATCCTAATCCTATTTTATATATCCTTTCGCAGGCTCATAGTAGTAAAACTAAGTTATCGCACTATCACGACATCGCACAACTTGCGAAGCTAGACCTGCATGGGCCACCACTAAAAATGTGTCACGACCCACACCCAAAATTTGGGCATGAGTCATGGGTACGTCCAGCCTACGCCGCAACATCGATGGTAGAACGCTGTCTAGGTCTCAATAATACTAAACATAACTCACAACCTGTCAATGATATCAACTCCATAAGGAGGACAATAAAATATATATCTCTCAGCAGATCATAACGTATACTCAATCACAATAACTATAAGAAATAAATGGCACGATAAAAGATAAGAAGTAATGACATAAGTCAACACAATGTCTCAAATAGAGATAAACTTTAGTCTAGCTGTGTAGAAGCATGAAAATACGCCGGAGAATTATACGCGTAAAACCCCCAACATGCATGAAGCCCGCGTAAAACAGAGCTTCAGCGTTATGTGGTGTAAAAATATGACTTCAGAGCTATACGCGTAAAACGGAGCTTCAGTGCTGTGTGGCATAAAATATGGCTTCAGAACAGTCTGCGTAAAGCAGCACTCAAAGGCCGTTTTGGCATAAAAAGGTTGCTACACCTCCCTCTGGCGTAAAATATGTCTGCTTTTAATATAGTGTGAAGTTGTACAAGGAACTCTTCGTATTCCTCGAATGAACCTGTCAGACAAAATAGTGAACCTCACTCCTGACAAAGAGTACTGCACGACGATCGAGCGGACGACTGTAATGATGATTCTGTACAGAGGCCCAAACTGTCGTTTAGTGACATATCCTTGATGCAAGTTATTTTTACGCATTCAAGGAATACGCTGCCTATTCTACACAGGCAGAGATGAGTTTTTACGCTCAAGATGAGACGAAATCAGACGCCACGTCAAAAGCTGTCTCTCGTACAGAACTCGAGGCATATCTCTGCAGTTAATGCACGAGATTTTGTTCTATTTTTAATGACTGGGAGAGCTACAACTAGGGCTAATACGCTCACATCACCATCCTGGCACTTTACGCCAACCAGGCTATTTTCAACTATAGGAGTACGCCGTATGCTATCTCCTCGAAATACGCCAACCAGGCTATTTTCAACTATAGGAGTATGCCATATGCTATCTCCTCGAAATACGCCAACCAGGCTATTTTCAACTATAGGAGTACGCCGTATGCTATCTCCTCAAAATACGCCAACTCAGGCTATATTTGCAAAGGTACGTGATAAAGCTATTTGGCACAGAATACGCTCAAGACCTCAGTCGGGAAGGATAATTGGCTAGTTTTATGCTGGTTATCTCTTATTCATGCAGCATCGAGTTTTACGTAGAATTTGGATTTTATTCCAACAATACAGCAATTTGGCTTTTACGCCAACAAGACAGCTATTTGGCTTTTACGCCAACAAGATAGCTATTTGGCTTTTACGCCAACAAGACAATTATTTGGCTTTTACGCCAACCATCCTTACGCGAGGGGCAGTTACCTATGTGGCTTGCATACTGTGATCTTCGATGAGCAGTTATACGCGTTACCTCATAATGGAACACGCGTCACACACGAATTCAGGAGATCATTCAGACGTGGATAACAGTTATTATAACCGCCGCATAAAGAGTGCAACTCTCTCCATAGTTTGGCCTCTACAGCGACTGGACAGTTACTGTGACTGAGCTCTATAAATAGAGAATTCTGGTCACAGGAGATCAGGGGGGCAAGGTCGGAAAATAAAAAAAGGAAGAGCAGAGAGCACAGACAGAGAGTAGTGATTGATGACTTTGGCAACGAGAATCCAATCCCTCCTGCAATATTTGAAGTTGCTTCTTCTTCTTCTACAGCACTTCTTCGTCATCGTGTGGTCCAAGGGACAAAATAATCGACCGTAGATCAGACTCCTATAACAATTTTTCCCCAGAATTATTTTTATTGTACTTAACATCCTCGTATAGGATTAATTATACTCTTTTTTTCTTGTTTATAAACAAAGAAAGGGTTTCGTATAAACCTAGTTTCATTTCTTTCGTTTATCATCAAACACAAGATGACGACTCTGCTGGGGACTACTTTCTTATATGACGAGAAAGCCATTGCTCAACACGATGCTGTATCCGTTGGATCAACGAAGAAGACTTTGGTCGTCCAATTCGACCAATCTGCTTATGAAAACATGCTTCACGCAGGGGGTAGCTCTCATTCCCTCTTTGTCCAGGACAACAGGAAGCTGCGTAGAGTTTGGATGCCCCAGACATCGTCTACCCTTCATGCAGGCTCTCTCTCTCCGATCAACAAGGTTGTGACAACATAGCCTACGCGCTTTGTGCGTAAAACTATATCTCCCGTCTGTGATGTGGCAGACAAAACTTCTGGCAATGCCCCAGTGCCAATCCAGAAGTCTAGAACGCGCCCTGCGCGTAAATATTTGTCTCCCGTTTGTGACGTGGCAGACAAAACTTCTGGTAATGCCCCAGTGCCAATCCAGAAGACTAGAACATGCTCTGCGCGTAAAACTTTGTCTCCCGTCTGTGACGTGGCAAACAAAATTTTTGACAAGGCCTCAACGCCAATTCGGAAATTTCAAACGTGCCCTGCGTGTAAAAATACATCTTCCGTCTATAAGGAGGCAGATGGACCCTTGGATCACATCAAGGGAAAACGAGTGGCGAATCTCCCGACCTCTAGGCTTGTACGCCACCAAGAGAAGAAGTTGCCCACTCTTCAGATACGCGTGACGCTGGAGGCCGCTTGAGGACTTCCCCTGTTTTATGCGAACCTGTGCAAAGCTCCAAATTATGCCAGGATAAGTTTGTCCGCGTAAAGAAGACCCGCTTCACGGGAAAATATGATCCTCAGACGGACGATGGATCGTATGCTACTCAGATGGCTGAACTGCTATATTCTTATGGCAGGGAGAGAGTTATGGTTCCCAATCTCCATGCCCTTACTGATGTAAAAAGGCAGAATAAGCCTTCTTCTTCTTCTTCTTCTGTTAATCCTCCTGATTTGCGTGATTTCTTGATCCAGAAGCACAAAGATAGGGGATCTTCTAATATGTCTATTATACCCCCTAGGGAGCACTGTTGTAATAGTCATAAAGTTGTAGTTAACTACTGCTGTTCTAAGAAAAATTGGTCAGTTTTTGACCGGTTGAACTACTCTTTGCCCTTACAGGAAGAAGTGCCGACATTCGCATCAGTAAATATGGGTTCACACATTCCTAGAGGAAGGTCAAGTTCAAGACGTTATCCCTCTAGAACTCCGAGCCAAAGGAGGTTTGACTGACTCCTTGAGAATATTAAAGTAGGTGTCTTTTGAAACACCCGCTCGAGGTCGCGACAATCGGCTTCATATTCTTCCGATTCCGACACTGGGGTCGCCAGTTTCCTGAATGTGATGCTGACAGTATAGACTCGATCTCTACAGAGATCTATACCAGTCCCTCAGTAGCATCCAGAGAAATGGGAGTTTATGCCATTGGAGATGAACATGAATAGGCTTCCCCATCAGGAAGTACTGAGCAACGCATCACTGTATTGGAAGCATCGCTTAAAGAGATGCATTCCATGATGGAGAGTATGCGCCAGATTATGGTGACTCAATATGCAACTGCTATAGCCCAAACATCGGTTCCTCCGACTCAACTACATGTGGGGGTAGACATGCTACCATCCAACTCAAGCCAGAGCCTGCTCCAAATCAAGAGTCAACGGCTCCTCAACCTCTTAACCCGGAGAATGTATTGTCTCCTGTTAGATTTATAATACAACTGACCTCTCTCCTCTCCGCGGTCCCTTTCCCAACTGAAGATCCGATACAAGTAGTTCGGGAATTAAAAGCCCAATTTGATGCCTTGAAGCATAAGGATCAGCTCAAGAAGTTGGAAATCAACCAGCCTTACCTAGCTATCTGGGACGAGATCCCTTTCCCACCAAAATACAAACCACAGGCTATTATTTTGTTTGAGGGAAAGACGTCACCAAGCCAGTACATGAACTACTTCAGCATGATGACGGTGTTGTTACAAGGGAATGACGCCCTTCTCACTCGAGTGTTTAAGGGCTGTCTGTCTGGGGTAGCCTACCAATGGTACCGTAGTCTTGCGGATAACTGCATTAGTTCTTTTAAAGATTTTAAGACTCAGTTCTTCGCTCGATTCTACGAAGGAGGGATGGACATGTCTATGTCATCACTCATCGAAGTTAAGCAGAAGGAGAAAGAGAACGTTCATACTTTTATTGAACATTTTCGTCAGGATACTTTGCAGATGCCTCCCGGAGTTCAGGATTCAGCCTTGGTGGACATTTGCAGGAAGAACCTTCTCCTACTGATCTCAGTATTCACGGGACCATATCAGTTCCATGATTGGCCCTCGTTTATCATCTCAGCGGTAGCCGCTGAAGATAACAGTCGGAAGGCACGTGACAATGGAATCATGATCTCTACCTCTGATAGAGGGAAGCGGTCATCCTCCAATAGCGACCATACTCGTGGTTCCAAAGAAAAGGAAGCTCTGGCGATCAATACGTCCAGGCAACATACTCCAGTGACTACGCAGATGAATCCTGGGACTTCCAGGCCAAAAGAAGAATATTCTTTTGACGACGACGATATTCCGAGCATATTCGATTGTCTAGTCAAAAGTGGCAAGCTCACTCTCCCCGAGGTAAAGCGGCCAAATGAAGTCGGCAGTACCAATAACCCTAAATATTACATTTTTTACAGATACATACATCACCCCACAAAGGCATATTATGTACTAAAAAGGAAAATCCAGGAGTTGATCGACGCCAAGGCCATCACTCTGCGTAATAGTGAGAAGACGATCACTGCCAACATGATCTCTCTCCAATTTGGCAATCTGCCCCCTCAGGAAGTCCCGGATGGTGTAGTACCTATTCCACGGGCGATGATAAACATTGTTAATCTCCCTCCGACCAGGGGTCAAAATCATGACCTAGTACCCCTAACTACCAAGCGTGGTAAGATCATGTGGGTTCATCCTGATCTGGTATCAGAGATCCAGGAAGAGACTCAAGCTGCTAAAGCTAAGTCTAAAAAGAAATCAAGATGCAAAACATGCCATATGGTTGCAATATTCCCGACATCATAAGAAGAGGCTTTGGCTACTGGAACCCGGTTAGGAAAAGCCTACCTCAAGGACTATGGAGGAAATCAGGAAGAAGCGACGACAGACACTTCAGCTACCAAACTTCCAGAGCCTGAGCCTGTTATTCTAGAGGCAGGTCCTTCTAGACCAACTTCGGCGGACAAAGGTAAGCAAAAAGAAGTTCGTTTTGATAAACCTTTGAAGAATATTCAAAATAAAGGTTTAGAGAAACCATATAACTTCGACATCTTAGCTCAGTTGGCTAATACTCCAGCCAGATTGTCCATTTTTGAGCTACTTAGGCTATCCAAAGACACTCGTCAAGCCTTGAGTGAAGCGTTAATGCAAGCAGATGTATGCTTGACTCAGCTCAAGTCCCCTGATAAAGAGCTTGTGACATGTCCTCAATGCCATAGTGTGATGGAACTGGTCCCTAACATCATTTTTACTCAAGAGGACATGTTGTTGAAACATAACAAGCATGACAGGCCTCTTTATTACACCGGATACGTCGGCTCTATGGAGGTAGACCGGATTCACATAGATCCAGGATCGTCGATCAGTATTATCCCTCATAGTCTGCTAAGACCGTTGAGAATTCCTACAAGCGAACTGGCTTACACTACCACTACAATCGTGGGCTTCAATGCCAGGAAAAGCAAGCCGATGGGGAAGATTCATCTGAGGATCCAGATTGGTGACCTTAGATCAGTGGCTACATGCTACGTTATTGATTCAGAGGTGTCTTACAACATTCTGTTAGGCAGACCATGGATCCACGATCATAATATTGTTCCTTCTACTTTACATCAATGCTTCAAATATGTAGACTCCCAAGGGACAATGAAGACAGAGTTTGCTGATCTCAACCCGTTCAAAGGAGTTGAGTCCTACTATTCTGATGCCATGTTATACACCCAAGACTACATGAAGGAGGTGTCAGGCAGGACGGAGGAAGTATCCCACCGGGATCCAGAAGAACCATCTGCTGAGCAGCCTTTGTCAATCCAGGTGAAAGGGCGGACTACCCGTCTGAAAGTCATGGAGCCCATGACTATCCACTTGGGCAAAACCAAATCGGGAGAAGGAAGTGATCCCCTAGTGATCACTCTAAACCAGAAGCCTCCGCCTTTGGTCATCAACCCTAGGCGCAACAAGCAGCCGACTGATGTAAATACAACCGGGAACGTGGTTTCTGACGATAATAAAGATTCTCTTTTTCAGTATACTGACGTTCAATTTCCTAATCAGGAATCCTCCCCCCATAACGATATAGAGCCTATAACACAAAAATTCTTGGAAGCTATAGACTCCTATCATCCGTATATATGGGAAGTAGCGTCAACATCCAATATCATCACGACATATGGGCCACATGAAGATTCTATTTTTATTGTTCCACCTACTCGCAAAGATCAGCATCCAATAGTCTTCGGTCGTATGCGGAACAGACCGATTATACAAGAAGATTCTCACGAGTCTGATGCTGGGAAAATACAGGTTCACAGATATATCCCACAGGCTTTGAAGATTATACAAAGTATGAGTTATGACTTAAAGTTGGAGCCAGGCCTCAACGATGGAAAATATAGACTAATGCCGTTGCATGGCGATCCCTACTGTCAACGAACTCATTTCGGGTTAGGGTATACCACGTCTCTTGTAACTTCGAACAACTCTTAGTCAAGTGAGGAGACCATTTCCTCTTCTCATGATGGTTTATCGTCCTCCAATTTATATGATAAACTCGAACGGGTATTGTCAGTAAATACAGTATTGACAGATTCTCTCGAAGCAGAGGAACAAGAATTTCAACCGTTTGAAAATGAATCCTAGGCACAGCAAATGGATATACAATGGGAACTCCGGTTCGAGCAAAGATAACCACCCACTGAAGATAAAGTTATCCAAGTCAATATTGGGGATGAATTTTAACCAAAGCCGATATTTATCAGTAACAATCTTTCCAAAGAAGAAAGGAAAGAAATGATCCAGCTGATAAAAGAATATATCGATATCTTTGCATGGAATTATGAGGATATGCCAGGTCTTGATCCTAAAGTGGCTAACCATAAACTCAACATATTGCCCAATTCAAAGCCTGTAAAGCAACACCAACGCCGGTTCTACCCGGATATGATAGATGCCATTGAAGCTGAAATCAAGAAATTGGTAGCCTGCGGGTTCATCCGGGAAGAACAACATCCTGATTGGGTCGCTAATGTTGTCCCAGTCATGAAGAAAAGCGGAAAAGTTCGTATTTGCATCGACCTTCGAGATCTAAATACGGCTTGCCCTAAAGATGAGTTCCCTCTTCCCATCATAGACGTCATGATCGATAATACGTGCGGCTTTGAGCGCATGTCTTTTATGGACGAATTTTCAGGATATAATCAAATTAAGATGAATCCTGAAGATGAGAAGCATACTGCCTTCCGTACACCATTGGGTGCATATTGCTATACAGTCATGCCTTTTGGATTGAAGAATGCTGGGACTACATATCAGCGAGCTATGAGTAACATATTCTATGAGAATCTACGCAAAACAGTAGAATGTTACGTAGACGATATCACTGTCAAAAGCTGCCTCAAGGATAATCACATCCAAGACTTGAAGACAGTGTTCGAGTTGATGCGCCAACATCAACTCAAAATAAACCCTACAAAGTCCTTTCTCGGTGTATCTAGTGGCAAATTCCTGGAATTTGTTATTACCACTAAAGGCATTCAAGTTGACCCTGATAAAGTAAAAGCTATCCTGGAAATGCGACTGCCCCATAATCTGAGAGAACTCAAGGGATTTCAAGGTCGTCTAGCTTATATCAGGAGATTCATATCCAACCTCTCCGGAAGATGTCAACCTTTTTCTCGTCTAATGAAGAAATGTGTGTCATTAGTATGAGACGAAGCCTGTCAGCAAGCGTTTAATGATATCAAACGCTATCTTACTAATCCTCCAGTTCTGGTGCCTCCCGTCATAGGAAGACCATTTTTGCTGTATGTTCGAGCAATGGATCATTCTTTAGGGGCTCTCCCTGTACAGAAGAACAATGAGGGTCATGAACATGCTATCTACTATCTAAGCAGGATGATGGTCGGAGCTGAACACCGGTACAACCCTGTAAAAAAGAATACTTGGCCCTAATGTTTGCCATTCAGAAGACACAACATTAAGTGATGGAATAAACTATTCATATCATCTCCAGAATCAATCCTCTTCGGGTATTGATGAATAAGCCGAGTGTTCTTAATTCCTGACTCGTGACCTGGGCGATGTTACTGACACCGTATGATATGGTGTACGTCCCTCAGAAGTCCATATAAGGTCAGGCCTTGGCTGATTTTTAGCTGGCCATCCAATTTCGGAAACCTCCAAATTATATGAAGACATTCCCGACGAAGTTGCAGAATATAATTCGACAATGGAAGGTGATACATGGCAGCTATTCTTTGATGGCGCCTCCAGAATGGGTCCCAAGGGAAACGTGGTTTCAAGAGTAGAAATTATCCTGGTGACTCCTGATAAACTCGTCATCTATCGAGCATATTCTCTTAGGGAACCATGCTCTAATAATGTGGCAGAGTATAATGCTCTACTAATCGGGCTTCAAGTCGCTAAAGAATTGGATGTTGAATACCTGAAAGCTTTTGGTGACTCTCAGCTGATCGTCAATCAGGTTAGAGGAATATATGAAGTCCGCAATCCAGACCTCATTCCTTATCACCAAACAACGATCGAGATAGTAATGTCTTTCAAAGGATTCTTTTTAGAGCATGTGCCTCAATCTCAAAATTTGGAAGCTGATGCTCTGGCCAGTCTAGCTGCAGATCTAGCTATTCCTATAAGAAGGCAGAATTCGGTGATCCTTCTTAACAGAGATTTATTCTGTGTAAAAAATAATTTTTACATAGAACGCAGCTACGCTATAAATACGGTTCCTCCTAAAAGAGACTGGAGAAGCCCCTTTATAGACTTCGTGTCATACGAAATCTTACCAGAGGATCCTAAAGAAGCAGCATCTATCAAGAGACGATCAGTACGTTTCTATTTTGATGCTTCTTCACAAAGTCTATATCGTCGAACATACGATGGACTATTATTACAATGTCTCTCTGACGATGATACAAGGCGGGTTATCCGAGAAGCTCACGACGGTATATGTGGAGCACATCAACCCGATCCTAAGTTACAGGATCGTATCAGGAGGATGGGCTACTACTGGCCTACTATGATTGAAGATACCGTGAAATATGTAAGATAATGCAAAGCCTGTCAGGTTCATACGGATTTTATACATCAGCCTTCTGAGTATTTACATCCTACCATTGCATCATGGCCCTTTGAAGCATGGGGTATGGATATCATTGGTCCTATTCATCCTTCGTCTTCTAGAGGACATCGGTTCATATTGGCTATCACCGATTATTTCTCCAAATGGACGAAGGTGATCCCTCTTGCTGAGGTAAAGATGTCACGCCCCAGTCCCAAAATACGTAGGACTATGAGTACGTAACACGCCCAGCTGTATGTATACGGACTCCAATATATAGAAATTATATACACACGTACGCTGTAAATGAATATGCAATCCACCAGTGGTAATATACTGTCACAATAAGTCATACACAATCTATATCTCATCCATAGCACAAATAATAAGTAGGAATAAAGAGCTGGAATATAACTAAATACCAAGATGTGTATCAAGTCTGATAGTCGGGTGGAAACAAATCCACTACAAACGACTATACTGAAATAGCTACAAAATCTCAAAATAGTGAAAATAAATCACAGATACTTTGAGGGTAAGACCTCCTCAGTCAGGTACGTAGTGTCAGGTCTAGGTCCATACTCCTGTGGTTACTCCTGCTCCTCCATATCTGAAAAGGGACTAGGTCCTCAGAGGGACGTAACAAGATACATATATCATGCCAATAAAGTACTGAAATATAAACATCCAATGGTCGCCTAACCGTCTAAGTGAATATAATTTGAGAACAACTTTCCAACATGTGGACTATCTGGCCATAAATGGGATTGGCATGGTTCTCTCAGAGAATTAGAGGCCTATAAAGCATGTCGTCTTTTGAACGACAGAGGACGCCAAGTTGTATAGGGGTCATCTCGCGTATCTCCGGTGGAGCGTACGGGTTACATATACGGAGAGTATGCAAAGGAGCCCAAATGTCTTACTTGTTGTTCTTTCCATCCCATGCTCTATGCATGTCACATACATGACACTATAAAACCTCTAAATAACTACCAGGTCTACTAGCATACAAAGTTTCTATCAGCAGTCATCCCTTAACGCACGCCTCATACATACAGGAGGCCAGACCTGTCACGCAGTCCATGATCTATATGAGACTCACAACTCGTGTAACAACTGTGTCACAGCCAATGAAACATAGAATATCTCATAATAATGGGGTGGTCTCATAAAGTAGGTCCAAAATCTACAGAAATGAACATATGGTACGACGACATCGTTGTTGCACCCAAGTTTCCTTGGACTCACAATTTATATAGCAATAATTGAACTAAATAAACAGGAATAAACATGCATGCATCATATGGAATGTAAATTCAGTTCAATGGCAAGGTATACTTGCCGAGCAAGTTCTGTATAGTGCAAATGTCCACAACAGTGTTTAAGCTTGGTGTAAAAAGTGGAATTAGATTTTTAGGAGAGTTGTAATATATATAGGAGGAGAAAGGTGGTAGGGTGACTTAGTGATTAAGAAACTACTGCTGTTGCTGTTGCTTCCTTTTATTGGTTTAGGTTTCGGTTGAGGGGTGTTTAGTAATATTAGTATTTAAGGAGTGGTGGAATGAGACGCTTACACGTGTGGAAAAGCAAAGCAAAGTAAAATTGGATTTTGCTTCTGTTGTTGATATTTCTTCTCTCAATGGGTTGTGTTTTGGGTTTTACACACAGTGAAAGGAAGAGTTTACGCGGGGGTGAACTGCTGCTGTTGAGGAGTTTTACGCAAGGAGAAAAAATAGGCGGTGGTTTTGTTAATGCTGTTGCTGTTGTTTACGTGCGGTGAAATATACGCGGGGTGATGAGTTGCTGCTGATTAACTCCTTACTTTATGCGAGAAGGGTGGTTGGCGGTTTGCGGATTTTAGGTTTGATCTAATAGGAAATTCTATTTTTCGATTTAGCTCATAATTACCATAAATAAATAATAAAAATACGGTTTTTAGAATTAGGGATTTTATATTCTACCCAACTTATAAAAATTTTGTCCTCGAAATTAAAACTAAGCCACAGTAGAAAGTCAAGATTTGTAAGAGATATAATTTAACAAAGTAAATTTATACCTTGGTCAATGAATAGGTTCGGAAAAAGTTGGCGCATTTCGTCCTCGCGCTCCCAAGTTGATTCTCCTCGCGCGCCATGCTTCCATGCCACGCGGACTAAGGAAATAAACTGGTTCCTTAATACTTTCTCTCGACGATCGAGGATTCCCACGGGTTGCTCTTGATATGACAAGCTTGGCCCAATGGTGATCTCCGAATGATCTAGAACATGACTGCTGTCTGCCATACATCGCCTGAGTTGTGACACATGGAATACATCATGTACTCTCTCAAGTGAAGGTGGTAGTGCAAGTCGATATGCTACTTCTCCCACTCTCTCTAGCACGTCAAATGGTCCAATATACCTTGGACTCAACTTGCCTCGCCCTCCAAATTGAATAGTACCTCTAGTAGGTGATATCCTCAAGAAGACATGATCGCCCTCTTTAAACTCCAAGGGACGACGATGAAGGTCCGCCCATTGTTTCTGCCTGTCTTGCGCTGCCCGCAAGTGTCTTTGTATCTTCTTAACTGTCTCTACTATATTGACCACTAACTCTGGTCCCAGAATCTGACGTTCTCCCACGTCATTCCAATATACAGGAGACCTACACTTCCTTCCATACAATGCTTCAAACGGAGCCATCTGGATGCTCGTCTGATAACTATTGTTGTAAGAAAATTCCACAAGGTGTAGGTGGTCCTCCCATGATCCTCCAAAGTCTAATATACAAGCCCTCAACATATCCTCCAATGTTTGAATAGTACATTCTGATTGCCCATCTGTCTGTGGGTGATAAGATGTACTGAACTTTAGACGAGTTCCAAGACTTTCTTGTATGCTCCTCCAAAAATGCGACGTAAAGCGCAAATCCCTGTCTGATACAATGCTGACGGGTACTCCGTGCAACCTCACGATCTGCCTCATATATAAGTCAGCCAAAGTTTCTGTAGATTGGCCAACTCTAAAAGACAAGAAATGGGCTGACTTGGTGAGTCAGTCCACTATTACCCATACTGCATCTCTACCACTTGGACTTCTAGGGAAACCTGTGACAAAGTCCATAGTGATATGTTCCCACTTTCACTCTGGAATCGGAAGTGGTTGCAATAACCCTGCTGTTCTCTGGTGCTCCGTCTTTACTTGTTGACATACCAAACATTTAGCTACAAAGCGAGCTATCTCTCTTTTCATTCCATGCCACCAAAAGTGCTATCGTAAATCATAATACATCTTGGTGCCTCCAAGATGAATAGAATATATCGAACTATGAGCTTCTGTCATCAGCTCCTATCGAATCTCTCCATTTGGAATATACAGACGATCACCACATCGTAATATCTCGTCATTATGGATGCGCAGTCCTGTCTGTTCTCCGGCCTCTGTTCTTTCCTTTAATCTTCTGAACCTGGCGTCTGTAGGCAATACTGCTTTGATTCTTTCTATTAGTGATGATTGTACTTGCAAGTTGGCTAGTGTCCCGTCTGCTCCGGATAATATTACTTCAATGCCAAGACCTTGCAAGTCCTTTAATAATTTCTTCTGTGTTGTCAAAAAATAAGCTGCTGGCTTCCGGCTTAACGCGTCTGCTACAACGTTAGCCTTTCCTGGGTGATAATATAGCTCTATCTCGAAATCTTTCATTAACTCGAGCCATCGACGTTGTCTCATATTTAACTCCTTCTGCGTGAAGACATACTTGAGGCTTTTGTGGTCCGTATAGATTTCCACTTGTTCCCCATATAAGTAATGTCTCCACAGCTTTAGAGCAAATACAATGACTGCAAGTTCCAAGTCATGAGTTGGATAATTCTTCTCATGTACTCGTAACTGTCTAGATGCATATGCAATCACCTTGCCATGCTGTATCAATACGCATCCTAAGCCTTTTCCTAATGCGTCACTGTAGATTACATAGCCTCTGGATCCTGATGGAATAGTTAACACTGGTGCTGAAGTTAGTCGCTTCTTCAACTCCTCAAAAGCTGCTTGACACTCGTCAGTCCATATAAACTCATAATCTTTGCAAGTCAAACGAGTCATAGGTGTTGCTATCCTTGAGAAGTTCTCCATGAATCGTCGGTAATATCCCGCAAGTCCAAGAAAACTTCTCACCTTTGCTGCTGATTTAGGAACAGACCATGTCTCGACTGTCGAGATCTTTTCTGGATCAATAAAAATACCATCTTCTGTAATGACATGCCCAAGAAATGAAACTCTGTCCAAGAAGAACTCATATTTACTGAGCTTTGCATATAACTGCTCTCTTCTTTATGTCTCTAGAATAATCCGTAGGTGCTTCTTGTTCTCCTTGTGGCTCTTTGAATAGACAAGTATATCATCTATGAAGATGACTATGAACTGGTCCAAATACTGATGGAAGACTCGATTCATTAAGTCCATAAAGATAGCTGGAGCATTGGTCAATCCAAATAGAATGACCAAGAACTCATAGTGCCCATATCTTGTCCGGAATACGGTCTTTGGGATATCCTCCTTCCATACCTTCACTTGGTGATATCCTGATCTCAAATCTATCTTTGAGAATATCTTGGCTCCACTAAGCTGATCAAATAGGTCATCAATGCATGGCAGTAGATATTTATTCTTTACTGTTACTGCATTCAAGGATCTATAGTCAATGCACATACGCACTGACCCATCCTTCTTTGGTACAAATAATACTGGTGCTCCCCAGGGTGATGCACTTGGTCGGATGAAACCTTTCTCTTCTAGTTCTTTCAATTATATCTTCAGTTCATCCATCTCCTTCTTTTCCAGTCTATAAACATGTGATGCTATAGGTGCTGCTCCCGGTGTTAATTCAATTGAGAACTCTACGTCTCTATCTGGGGGTAGTCCTGGCAATTCTTCTGGAAAAATATCTTGGAATTCTGAAATAATGGGATGATAAATAACGCCATCCATTGCGAGCTGTATACCATCAAGGATTTCAGTGGATCCTCGTGTAAACTCAAGTTCAGGCTTGCCGGGTACCTTAAAAGAATGCTTCCTCCAAAGCAATCGAAGAAAGCATGGTACTTGCTCAGCCAGTCCATTTCAAGTACAATATCAAAAGTTGGCATAGGAAGGACTAAGAGTCGGGCATTCATCTCTCTGTCACGTATCACTATAGGACACGATCTACAAATTCTACTAATAGGTACAACTCCTCCTCCGGTGAGAATTCTAATACAACTAGGTAAAGGTGTAGAGACAATGTTGTGTTTGGCAATAAAACTAGATGATATGAATGAGTGGGTGGCTCCTGTATCAAATAATGTCGTAGTAGGAAAAGTAAAAGCAAGAGTGATACCTGCTATGACATCAATCTCCTGATCCATGTCATCCACTTCCATTACAAAAGCTGGCCCATTCCTTTGCGACTGTCCATGTCTGGCTCCCGTGAACTGTTCCTCCTGTGTAGGTAGAGGTTGTCCTTGCTGAAATCCTCCTGCTGCTGGAGGTCGAGGTGCTCCTAGTCTAGCCATCTGTTGAGCTGGCTTTGGTGCTGGAAGCGCTAGTCTCTGTGCTGGTGGTGGAAGTGTTAATGCTTGTTGCATAGGACAGTCTTTCATCATATGCTGTCCGGAACTACATCTCATACATTGTCCTAAGCGAGTTTGACAGTCCCTCATAATATGTTCGCGTTTCCCACAATAATTGCAGTGGGGCTTCCCTGGGATATGGTATGGTCCTACTCGGTGCTGGTACTGCTGTTGTTCAGCTAAAGGACGTCTAATAGGCCCTCCTTATTGTGTCCTTGCCGGTCCTTGTTGTGTCCTCTGCTGACCCCCCTTTTCTTTGCTAACGGTTTCTTACAATCTGGCTTCTGTCAGTAACTCGGTATAAGAGATCCTGGACTGGGAGCTAGTGTAGTATTGGAGCTCCTAAGTCAGTCCACGATAAAATCTCTTGGCCTTGGCCAAGTCATCTGGTATCAAGGCAGCGCCATATTTACTGAGGTGACTAAACTTAGCATCATACTCGTCCACGGTTCTGTTCCCCTGCTCTAGGTGGAGAAACTGATCGTACAATGCATCTCTGACAGTGTCCGGGAAGTACTTCCTTTCAAAGTACTTCAGGAACTGTTCCCAAGTCTGGTATGTACTCAACTGGCGCTCCATGGATTCCCACCAGTGATGAGCATTACCATCTAGAAGCGTCCTTACACCCGTCATCCGTAGGTCTGCAGGTAGCTGCGACGCTTCTAATAACTTCCGAGTGTAAGTAATCCAGTTAGTTTCCTCTGGACTTTTAATGCCTTTGTACAGCCTCAGACCCATTTGTACAAAGTTCTTTACTGAACAAACTTTAGCTCGAGGTTCTGGATCTAGTGCTTGAGCTGGTACAGTAGTCTTTGCAGCCATCCTTTCAAGAGCTGCTAGGAACTCTTGTCTCTGTTCTGCTGCTTGTTGTCGCTGCTCTACATCTAGTGTGGCAGCCTGTTGTCGCTGTTCCTGCATTATCATCTGGAAGAATTGGAACAGTTGTGCCTGGCCATCCCGCGGTATCGATGAGACGGGAAGGTTCCCATTAGGTGGAATGGGAAGTTCAGATGGAACTGGATTATGAATCTGTCCATCTGATCCCGGAAGTCTAAGAGTTGAGGTCTCTCCTTGAGTCTGACCATTGACTCCAGGAGTTGTATTACCATTTGTGATAGTACCTTCCTTCTGCATATCCATCTCTCTGCAGGTGATGTACCACGTTTAAAAGGAGTACAAGAATCAAACATGATGCAAAAATAGAATATAGAAGCATGAAATACGCTGGGGAATTATCCGTGTAGTCAAAATCCCTAACATACATGGAATCCTTTCCCTGCGTAAACAGGGTTTCTAGATAGTTGGCGTAAAATAGGTTGATAAGCTTCCTGCGTAAAACGGAGCTTCAAGATAGTTTGGCGTAAAGTAAGACTTCAGAGCTGCCTGCGTAAAGCAGAGAGTTGAGATAATTTTGGCGTAAAGTAGGGTTTTCAGAATTGTCTGGATAAAAGTCTGCGTAAAGAGTTCCGTGCGTAAAGTCTGCCTGTCTAAAAGTTCTGCGTGAGTAAATTCTGCGCATAAAGTCTTGCTACACGTTTTGCGTAAAGCTCGCGTGAAAGGTCTGCGCATAAAAGTTGATGAATAAATCTGTGTATAAAAATCTAACATACGTTGTGGAGTAAGGTTTGTACGAGGAACTCATCATGAGTTGGTCAGTCAAATCAGTGAACCTGACATCTGATAAAAGAACTGCACGACAATCGAGAGGACGGCTGTGATGATGATTTTGCACAGAGACCCAAGTTGTCGTTTAGTTTTTTTACGCATCCCAAGGAATTTATGCATCCCAAGGAAAGAAAGGGAGTCTTCTGAATACGCTGCCTTCAGAAATGGGTTTTTACGCTCAAGATAAGACAAAGAAAATCAGATGCTACATAAAAGCTATTTCTTGCACAGGGCTCGAGGCATATCTCTGTATTTAATGCACGAGATTTGGTCATGACTGGGAAGCTAAGGCTGTACCAATTACGCTTATCTCACCATCCTTATATTTTATGCCACTGGTTTATATATTAATCTTGAATCATCAAGTTTACGAAGGACGGTTTCCTATGTAACTTGTATGCCGTGGTCTAAAAAAAGGATACGTGTCATACGCGAATTGAACATGGGTAGCAATTGTCATAACCGCAGCGTAAATGAGACTATCTTCTACATAGTTTGGCTTTTACGCCTGCAACAGTTATTTTGGCTTTTACGCTAACAAGGTAAAGAGTCTGATCACAGCGTAAAGTATCTTTGGCGTAAAACTTTGTTTTACCCAACAGAGGATAGTTAAAAGGAAGAATATGGTATGCAGGCTTGTTTGGTACAGTTACATAACCAAGACAATATATTCTCGACCTGCATGGGCCACCACTAAAAATATGTCACGTCCCAGTCCCAAAATACGTAGGACTAGGAGTAAGTAACACGTCCAGCCGTATGTATACGAACTCCAATATATGGAAATCATATACACTCGTACGCTGTAAATGAATATGCAATCCACCAGTGGTAATATACTGTCATAACAAGTCATACACAATCTATATCTCATCCATAGCACAAATAATAAATAGGAATAAAGAGCTGGAATATAACTAAATACCAAGATGTGTATCAAGTCTGATAGTCGGGTGGAAACAAATCCACTACAAACGACTATACTGAAATAGCTACAAAATGTCAAAATAGTGGAAATAAATCACAGATACTTTGAGGGTAAGACCTCCTCAGTCAGGTACGTAGTGTCAGGTCCAGGTCCATACTCCTATGGGTACTCCTGCTCGTCTATATCTGAAAAGGGACCAGGTCCTCAGAGGGACGTAACAAGATACATATATCATGCCAATAAAGTACTGAAATATAAACATCCAATGGTCGCCTAACCGTCTAAGTGAATACAATTTCAGAACAACTTTCCAACATGTGGACTATCTGGCCGTAAATGGGATTGGCATGGTTCTCTCGGAGAATCAGAGGCCTATAAAGCATGTCGTCTTTTGAACGACAGAGGCTGCCAAGTAGTATAGGGGTCATCCCGCGTATCTCCGGTGGAGCGTACGGCTTACATATAAGGAGAGTGTGCAAAGGAGCTCAAATGTCTTACTTGTTGTTCTTCCCATCCCATGCTCTAAGCATGCCATATCCATGACACGATAAAACCTCTAAATAACTGCCAGGTCTACTAGCATACAAAGTTTCTATCAGCAGTCATCCCTTAACGCACGACTCATACATATAGGAGGCCAGACCTGTCACGCAGTCCGAAATCTATATGAGACTCACAACTCGTGTAACAACTGTGTCACAGTCAATGAAACATAGAATGCCTCATAATAATGGGGTGGTCTCATAAAGTAGGTCCAAAATCTACAGAAATAAACATATGGTACGACGACATCGTCGTTGCACCCAAGTTTCCATGGACGCACAATTTATATAGAAATAATTGAACTAAATAAACAGGAATAAACATGCATGCATTATATGTAAATTCAGTTCAATGGCAAGATATACTTGCCGAGCAAGTTCTGTATATAGCAAATGTCCACAACAGTGTTTAAGCTTGGTGTAAGAAGTAGAATTAGATTTTTAGGAGAGTTGTAATATATATAGGAGGAGAAAGGCGGTGGGGTGACTTAGTGATTAAGAAACTACTGCTGTTGATGTTGCTTCCTTTCATTGGTTTAGGTTTCGGTTGAGGGGTGTTTAGTAATATTAGTGTTTAAGGAGTGGTGGAATGAGAAGCTTACACGTGTGGGAAAGCAAAGCAAAGTAAAATTGGGTTTTGCTTCTGCTGTTGATATTTCTTCTCTTAATGGGTTATGTTTTGGGATTTACGCGCGATGAAAGGAAGAGTTTACGCAGGGGTGAACTGCTGCTGCTGAGGAGTTTTACGTGCGAAGAAAAAAATAGGCGGTAGTTTTGTTACTGCTGCGACTGCTGTTTACGCGCGATAAAATATACGCGGGGTGATGAGCTGCTGCTGATTAACTTCTTACTTTACGCGGGAAGGGTGGTTGACGGTTTGCGGATTTTGGGTTTGATCTAATAGGAAATTCTATTTTCTCTATTTAGCTCATAATTACCATAAATAAATAAATAAATAAATAATAAAAATACGGTTTTCAGAATTAGGGATTTTATAAAAGACATCCAATGTGATCAGCTTTATCAAGCACCATGTAATTTATCGCTTTGGGATACCCCGAAGGATAATTCATGACAACGGGCCTCAATTTATCAGCCAAGCATTTCACCGATTTTAGGATAAGAATCGGATACAAAATATGGCCTCAACGGCATACAATCCTGCTGTTAATGGTTTGGTGGAAGCCTTCAACAAAACTATCATCCAACTCTTGAAGAAGTTTGTCTCTTCAAACAAAAGAGATTGGAACGAGAAGTTGGGAGAATGACTGTGGGCATACCGCACAATGGTACGAACACCAACGGGTTATACCCTATTTTCATTAGTTTACGGGTGTGAAGCAGTTCTCTCCATTGAAGTCCAAATTCCATCACTCAGAATAGCAGTGGCTAATGAGTTGACTCAGGAAAATAATGATCAATTAAGGCTTCAAGAGCTAGAAGGATTAGACGAGAAACACCTTCAAGCTCAGCAGCGCATTGCATTCTACCAGGCACATATTTCCAGAGCTTTTAACCAAAAAGTGAAGAAAAGAGTGTTCAAAGTTGGTGAGCTAGTTTTAGCTGTGAAGAGGCCAATGATCATTACGCACAAAAGTAAGGGCAAATTCGAACCCAAATGGGAGGGCCCTTATGTGATTGAAATGACGTTTTCAAATGGTTCTTACAGATTAGCCAAGCCTAATAGATATTTGATAATGGCTCCTATCAACGGCAAATTCCTGAAGAAATACTACGCTTAATCTCCCTTGCTTAAACGGAGTATGATGAAGATTTCATTCTGATGACACTACATACAAAGACTAGTTGGATCATATTCGATCATGTCCATATAACCTCTGAATATATATGTTTAACTAATTTGAAACATCAAAACCTATCACGTCCATATTACCTTTGATAGTATTTTGTATACAAATTTAGTTGGAGCATATTCTATCATGTCCATATAACCTCTGAATAGATATATCCAGCTGAAACTTACCGAAAGTATATCACGTCCATATTACCTCTGATATCACTTTCATCCTAGCCTATCATTTATATCCTAAAATGATGGGTCCACAAAGTCAGAAGAAGTATCTTTATTATCTCTGAGAATAACAAATTACAAAAGAAGCAAAAAGTACATCATTGGGAAGGAGTAGTTAAATCACGGATCTGTTGCGCCAAAGTAGCCATCCTCTCATTCCTGGAGTTCAAAATGTTAGAACGAGCTCGTTCCAGCCTTGCCTCATCATTTGTCAAGAAAGATAGTTCGGACAAAGAATCAACAAAACTTGCGTGGATGACACCCGCATGTGTCAAGTTCTATTGAGCTGTCCTCACTTGGCCCTAAAATACATCACGAATTACCGATGTCTTGAGAAGCCTCTCCCTTGCCTGAGCGAGTTCAGCTTCCAATTCTCGAACCCTCGCTTCATTTCCCTCACACTCGGCCTGGCACTTAGCTAGATGGGGAATGACCTCCACCAAGACAGCCTGCTCTTTATCCATCTCTTGCTGCTGTTCCTGGATGAATTTGTTTAGAGATTCTATTTGCTCAGCAAGTTCTGCAGTTAGAGAATCATACTCAGCCTGAACCAGATCGTCGATGCTGCATCGGGATAGTTGCAAATATTCATTAATGGGTTGTTCTAAACCATTAACTATTTGCTCTGGCGCATCAGCTCTTTCAGCGTCATTGAAATTTCTAATCGACGCTATAGTAAGCTGGGAGGACGGCTTCAAAGCATCAAAGCCTAGGTTCTTCTCCAGCACCATGGATATCAGTTCTTTCAAAGTGCGATAGAATATGCTAGTGTATTGTTCATCTAGCATAGCAAAGATCGGATGTACGCTGGGAGTGGCTGCAATACCGGTAAATCTTCCTTCTGGAATGACTGCAGAGGATGTTGCCACAGTCGTTGCTTCAACGGATGGCACGACAAAAGAAGGGACACCAGCAACGGTTGAAGTTGATGGCATACTCAACAAAGGAGGCACAGTAGAGATAATGGGCTCATCCTCCTCTGATGTTATTTGAACTGCTATTGGCAGGATGACACCCGAGAATTTTGCGGATGAAAGATTGGTAGCTTCAAAGCATGCTTCTTCAACGTCGGGCACCGCCATTTCATGAGATGGATCCGCAACATGGTCAGAAGTTGTGTCAACTCCGCCCTCCCCAGAGATGTCTTCGCCTGAAAAGAAGACAAGAGAAAGTTCATATCAATTTGATGTTAATTTTCCTGAAATAAGCGTAAAGACAACATTTATCCATGGCCGATGGTATGTATGTTGTGTCTGCAGCCTATATAGCTAAATCATTTCTTAATGATGCTAAACAAGCTGTCATACCTGGAGAAGAGGGTGCACCAACTGACGTTTGAGGGTTGTCATCCCAGTCGTCACCCAGATCCACTCGAGGTTCATCGGGTGGAATCTCGCTGGAGATACTTACAGACGAAGGAGGGGCTAGCCCCATTTGTCTGGATAAAGGTATATTGATGCTTATTATGCTCGGCCTCGAAGGCGATCTCGAAGCACTACCAGTAACGGTGGTAGCGGTAGCAATCGCGAGCAAAGAATCTCCAGCACTGTCTGCTGGAACTGTGGAGGTTCCCTCTCTAAAAGGCGAAGGACCTCTGATCAAAGAATCATCCCCAATAGGGGAAACAACAGGCTCACTCCTAGAGGCCCCCTTAGTGGAAGTCCTTTTAGGACCTCCGACAGTCTTCTTCTTCTTGCGGGGGGAAGGCTCTTTCAGAGTGGAAGCCTTTCGTTTATTGGAGATTATGAGAGGCTCTACTGGCGGAGCTATTACGTCTCTCGGTACAATCAACAAATAGTCGTCTGCACCGGTGGTTTCATCACCTTCATCCGAGGAAACAGACGGTATCTCCTCCCTTCCAGTGGACTTATGGGAGAACATCCTGAAACTTCCATACACATCAAAATCACGATGGAAGGCATTGATGGACGCATAAAACTGTGCGTACGAGTAAAGAATGCACAACTCCGTGGAGAAAGAAGTCACGGGCATAGCAAACATTGCACCGGTACAACCCATGATAAAATACCACCATCCTCTGGCTCCATCAATAAGTCCACCTTTGTACTTGAAGCTGGTGATAGGATTCCCCACGTGCAACTGGTCGTACCCAAATTGCCCGGCGAACCGGCTAGGCAGATAAGGCTCCAAGTAGCAGTGGTCCTCACTTCTGTACAGCAGGTGGGAAGGTCTAATGCAGACCAACCAGTAAAAGGCTTCAGAAGAAAGAATAGTCTTCCCATAGCCCGCATCATGAAGTTTAGTCCCCTGTTGATTGATATGTACGGGGGAGACGGTACAGAAGAGCTTCCAACCATGGGAAAAATTTAATGCTCGTCGACAATCTATGACGCTAGTCACATTCCAAAGGGAATTCTTATAATTCAACAAGAAGTTATTTCCCGAACCGCTGGCAGATCCGAAAGACATCACTCTGGTATTGTGAAGGATTAACCATCCCATCAGATATAGGAATGACAATTCCACTCTGTGATATCCTTCACGCTGTGTATCATCTGCAAGCAGCCCATCAGTAATGGCCCTCAGGCCAGCTTGTATTCTGCATACCATGGCAGAAAGCAGGCCCAATCTTGCTCCAAACACCAAACGCACTGCGGGCCATATGGTGTTGCGATGAATGCGATCCGCAGACGCGATGCCGGGCACTACCTATCGGCGTAGCCAGACAGAGAGGAAGCCAGCCAGTTGAGCTTACCTTGACAGAGGCTTGCGATAATGCCTCATATAACTGAAGGCTTTAGTGCCTGTAGGGTAACCCCCTATCTCCTCAGCGAGAATCCAATCTGAAGCCCCTGCGTCTTCAATGAGATCATCAACCGTATTGGCACTAAGCATGCTCAGGAGGTTCAAAGGCTTATCTCTGCTATCTACAACCTTGTTCGGCTTAGCATTTCTGGCCTGATGGAAGAAGAGATAGGATGCCCATTTGTTGATATGGGCCAAATCAGAGGGCTCTTTATAGAAGGTGGTGCATGCAAGATAGTGACTCATCAGCTCCTGGTACACTGCCACTGCCCGAGGGTTTGTATCCCTCAGTTCCCTGTTTGTAGGAACATACTCTTCATAAGGAGTGTCTCCCATTGGTAGCTTTGAAATCTCTGCCATCTCATGAAGGGCTAAGTCCAACTCACATAATTGAGTGGCGAAAGTCCCAGTAAGCGAGTTGTATCGCTCCATGAAAGCTAAGAACAAGTTGGGGTTGACAGGCAGCCCAATACTAGTGGCACTCACAGCCGCAAATAAGCCAATACTCTCCAGCTCCATCTGGAAGTGCTTCAGGGCCCAGGCAGTTAAACTGGCCTATCAAAGATTCTCGGGGCTAAGCCATCTACTGGTGCGAGGGTTAACCTTAGGGTACACTCCTCCCTACCCCATAAAGTCATTGCAGAAAGTCGTTATTTGAACCGGCTGGATCAGTGAAGTGTCTTCACTCGGGACGCTGCCCGGTAGTAATCCTCTGAAAGGCATAACAGGGCCTGAAGGACTGCTCACAAAGACTCCTCGGTTCAATCCTTTCTTTTATGAGATCTTTTCTGGCCGCCCATGAAGATCTGGAGTCAGTGTCCATACCATCTTCCTGGGATGTGTGGCATAGAAGAATACCGAGATAGAGTAATCTCTGGGCATCCTTGGCAGATACATGACCGTGCCCTCAGCAGAAAATATCCAATTTTCCTTCTTGGGCTTAGTCTGGGATTGTTTATCAATAACATCCCCGAATAAGAAACCTGATTTCTTATATTCATCCCCATCTATGTATGTCAGGGGCTCCCCACTGATCATACTCAGCAGCATTCGTTCTCCTTGGGACGAGATCAGAGTTCCCCTTTCTTGAGGATACTCAATTCCAGAGGTAGGGAATGTCACATGGGACAAGTCCTCCAGATAGTTGGAATTCAGCATCCCAATAGCAGAGCCCATCACTTCAACCAAAGGAGGGATCTGTAGGTCCACTGCAAGAAGCAAGAAAATAAGTCAGTTTTATGCCAAACGCCACACTCTTGCAGTATACGCCAAAGCCTAACAGTCTGAGCTTTTACGCCAGACTGTAAAAACTTAAGTCTTACGCTGGAATCTATTTTCAGTGCGTAAAACTCAAGGGTGGCAGTATACGCCAAAAAAATCTAGCAGTCTGAATCTTTATGCCAGACTGCCAAAATTTGAGTTTTTACGCTGAAATTTACATCCAGCGCGTAAAATTCAAAGTTTGTAGTATACGCCAAATTTTGACAGTCTGAGTTTTTACGCCAGACTGCAAAAATAGAGTTTTTATGCTGACACATTAGAAATGTGGGCGTAATGATAAAACATCTCTGTGCATCATCTTCCTCGAAGAGGCTCTTAGCACAGAAGATGACCTTGCGCGTATACGTACAACGTGTGCGAAGGGTTTTATTCCTCTCGAAGTCTTTACCTGTGATGCCCGGTGCACAGCTCGACGGTGGAGCACTTCATTCAGATCGGGGCTCGCTCAGCCTAATGGGGGTTGCTCGTGCTTGAGCAGAGGAGCGAGATGAAGAAGAGGCGACATTCTTTCCCTTAGCAGTGGAAGCCTGTTTCGGTGCCATGGCGAAACTCAAAGTTCTCAGAAAAGAGACGAAGACGGAGAGTTCTTGGAAAGAAAGGGTTTTGCAGAAACAGATGAAGGGTTTTTCTCTCAAGACCTTGGGCTATTTATAGAGTTTAGATAACTCTTCGAATCCCTAACCAAATCCGATTTTTAATATTCGGTTATGATTGGGGACCACGTCAGCCTATCATTTGAAAAAGAAGACGGACAGTCATTCTGCGTAACGGATCCAGCTTTTTACGCTCAGAGGCTACAAATCTACGGTTTTACGCTCAGAGGCTACAAGTCTATGGTTTTACGCTTATAAGCTACAGATCTACGATTTTACGCTCAGAAGCTACAAATCTACGATTTTACGCTCAGAAGCTACAAATCTACGGTTTTACGCTCAGAAGCTACAAATCTACGATTTTACGCTCAGAAGCTACAGATCTATGATTTTACCCTCAGAAGCTACAAATCTACGATTTTACTCTCAGAAGCTACAGATCTACGATTCTACGCTCAGAAGCTACAGATGGCCAATTACAAGAGTTTACGCAGAAAATACTCCCTTTTGGCTACAAAATATTCCAAGTGTCTGAAACACACAGATGTTAGTATTGAAGATGACTCTTCTTCTTGGGTCATTGGAAGTTCATTCGAAGTCTAGCCAGAATCCTTTACATCTAAGTTCAAGCATGGCCTGTTCGGCGGACATTTCTTGCCCTATGTCGAGGAATTTTCGGGAAGCCAGTTTTGAAGATGATGTTCTGAACAAAAATTCTTCGTATCAGAGAAGTGACAGTTCAGAATTTTATGTGACTCCTCGTCCAAAAATAGCATGACAGTTGAATCTTCAAGACAACTTAATGCTAAAGAGCTTTTTACTCATCTTCCTTTACGCGTAAAAGTCGGGACGTGACCGGATAAACATTTATCACAGTTAGCGTAAAATTACTCAGACGTGTCGAAGCTGCACATTATCAGACTTTCTCACAACAAATATGGCAAATCAGCAAATGCGTAAAAGAAGACAAGTCTATTAATCATGATTACATATGATAGAAATTCGGTTTACAAATTTTTTTTTATTTTCATGATTACATATGATGGAAATCCTTTTTTTTAAGGATTTTTCATTAATAGTCAAGATCACGATGGGAATCTATTACACCAGATTCTTATTTGATGGAGATCTTTTTCTTCTTCTACGGCACTTCATCGGCTTCTGCGGCCGATGAACAAGAAAATGGTTAATGGCGAAATGATACAGAACTGGGCCTGTTTAAATTATTCAAGTCCACCCTCCATACGCCATGGCAGCCATGCCCTAGAATTGTGTTAGGGATTCAGACCCAACACAATACTCGAAGACAAGACCAAGCTGCCCACCAGGGTCCAGCTTCAAAAAGGGAGAAAATACAGCTAGCAAGCTGTGTGGTCCGATGAGACCCTTCCTCTCTCCTGGACGAATCGCCATATAAAATTGCTGATTATCTCGAGCAAAGGAAGCTATGATATCCTTCCATGATCCATCGTTGCAGAGGATATTTGCTCGAAGACGTCTCCTTTTATGACTCCTTACATGCTGGAAGAGCATAATCTTCTTCTTCAGGTCAGCCCGATGAATCCCGACAACCATCTTTTTTGGTGAAGGAAGTGTGGAAAAATAGTTTCACTCGCTTGCCTTTATATAGGCAGAAGAGAACATACCAAATCCAAACAACTTCTTAAATATCTCCGAAAAATCAGCCTCGCAGAACGAGTCAAATTTGACCATTTCATGCTTCATTCTAAGTGTTTCAAATTACGAGAAATTTGAAAACTTTGAAGGGGGTCTTGTAGAAGCATGAAAATACGCCAGGAAATTATACGCGTAAAACCCCCAACATGCATGAAGCCCGCATAAAACAGAGCTTCTGCGTTATATGGCGTAAAAATATGAGTTCAGAGCTATACACGTAAAATGGAGCTTCAGTGCTGTGTGGCATAAAATATGGCTTCAGAACAGTCTGCATAAAGCAGCACTCAAAGGCCGTTTTGGCGTAAAAAGGTTGCTACACCTCCCTCCGGCAAAAAATATGTCTGCTTTTAATGTAGTGTGAAGTTGTACGAGGAACTCTTCGTATTCCTCGAATGAACCTGTCAGACAAAACAATGAACCTGACTCCTGACAAAGAGTACTGCACGACGATCGAGAGGATGGCTATAATAATGATTCTGCACAGAGGTCCAGACTATCGTTTAGTGACATATCCTTGATGCAAGTCATTTTTACGCATTCAAGGAATACGCTGCTATTCTACACAGGCAGAGATGAGTTTTTACGCTCGAGATGAGACAAAATCAGACGCCACGTCAAAAGCTGTCTCTCGTACAGAACTCGAGGCATATCTCTGCAGTTAATGCACGAGATTTTGTTCTATTTTTAATGATTGGGAGAGCTAAAACTAGGGCTAATACGCTCACATCACCATCCTGACACTTTATGCCAACCAGGCTATTTTCAACTATAGGAGTACGCCGTATGCTATCTTCTCAAAATACGCCAACTCAGGCTATATTTGCAAAGGTACGTGATAAGGCTATTTGGCCCAGAATACGCTCAAGACCTCAGTCGGGAAGGATAATTGGCTAGTTTTATGCTGGTTATCTCTTATTCATGCAACATCGAGTTTTACGTAGAATTTAGCTTTTACGCCAACAATACAGTAATTTGGCTTTTACGCCAAAAAGACAGCTATTTGGCTTTTATGCCAATAAGATAACTATTTGGCTTTTACGCCAACAAGACAGTTATTTAGCTTTTACGCCAACCATCCTTACGCGAGGGGCAGTTACCTACGTGGCTTGCATGCCGTGATCTTCTATGAGCAGTTATACGCGTTATCTCATAATGGGACACGCGTCACACACAGATTCAGGAGATCATTCAGACGTGGGTAGCAGTTATTATAACCGCCGCGTAAAGAGTGCAACTCTCTCCACAGTTTGGCCTCTACGCTGACTGGACAATTACTATGACTGAGCTCTATAAATAGAGACTTTTGGTCACAGGAGATCAGGGGGGCAAGGTCAAAAAAGAAAAAAAGGAAGAGAAGAGAGCACAGACAGAGAGTAGTGATTGACGACTTTGGCAACGAGAATCCAATCCCTCCTGCAATATTTGAAGCTTCTTTTTCTTCTTCTACAGCACTTCTTCGTCATCGTGGTCCAAGGGACAAAGTGATCGACCGCAGATCAGACTCCTATAGCAATTTTTCTCCAGAATCATTTTTATTGTACTTAACATCCTCGTATAGGATTAATTATACTTTTTTTTCTTGTTTGTAAACAAAGAAAGGGTTTCGTATAAACCTAGTTTTATTTCTTTCGTTTATCATCAAACAAGCTGTCCATCATAAATAGTCTCCATAAGTCTCAAAATAAACTCAACATAAGTCTAAACATAAGTCTCAATATAAACTCGAAATGCATAAAATAATAACTGACTAAATAGCTGCAGGTAGTGTCTCCTCTAAAGGAAGGGACTCTTCTAAGCTCTCTGGTATGAAGTCTACATCTATACCTGGTCCATAATGTGTGGAATAGAAGTCTTCAAGATCCTCTAAAAAAATATATCTAGTCAGAATTGGAGCGAAGTACAAGCACTAACAGCAGTTCCAAATATATTGACAAAAACTATAACACAGTGTAAAGAAATACAAGATGGATATAAATACTGGAAATAAGAATACTTGAGATATTGAAATACTGGAATAAGAAATGTTAGAGCACATATCATCATCATGGTACAACTAGCAATGAACAGAAATACAAGTGCATGCTAGAACAATGAACTGGAATATAAGTGAATTCTAGAACAATAAACCATAAATACATATATAGAATATCTAGCTAAGTGTGTGAAATATCAGTCTATCATGTGATCGGCTTAGGACTGATCATGCTTGTTACATATGATTAGCTATGATTCATGTAAGGTTAGGCTAACCATCCAGTTAGCTATAATATGAGCAATAGTCAGGCTAATCATACATAACAGGCTATGAGGCATGTAATGGTCAGGCTGTACTCGACGGGAGGTGTGGGGTGAGCTATGATGCATGTATAGTTGGGTATGATCACATAATCTACTAATATTTCTCCGTTCCCAGCTAGCACGATGGATTCCAATCATGACTCCTTGTGATAGGTCTCGATGATGCTAACTCGTGTATCTATAGTGTCAGAATCATGTACGCTATACAACTAGAATCATAGAGATGATCAACATAATGAAAACTATCAGAGAATGTACTCGCCTGTGGTTCTCTGCTGGCAATACCAATATCCTATTTCCGAAGTCGTGTCTGAATAATCCAACAGTCCTATAGACATTATTTAATAATAATACAGAATCAGTCGTTACACTAGCATAAACACAATCATAAATATACTGATCTCAGAGACTACGCTAGGGATGACACTGGTCAACTAGCAGGGTCAAGTGTGCGTTTAAATGCACGGGTGTTATGTCCTCAATGCTGTACATAACAAGGCAGTCAATCACTAACACATGTCTAGCTAGTATGTCAGTATACACAAGGCAGTCAATACACTAATACTCAGGGTCATATAGTTATATGCAAATATACGAGATACCCACAGTTATCACTTATGGTCATATGCAATTATTTGGGATATCCACAGTTAACACTTATGGCCATACAACATATATATATATATTACAGTCATACCTACTACTAGTAATCAATTTTCACACAATATATATATATATACCAATTAGTTATTATACACATACGCACATACAACTAGTTTCTAGGGTTACTTGTATAGTGTCTAGCAATGAACATCTAACAAAATTATCATGAAGCAATACGCTAAATCTAATTAATATTCACACATGCACATACACACAATCATGAAAAAGGACAAGTCTAACCTGCGTGCACGTGAACGAGGGAGGGTGTATTCGAAGTCGAGGGTGGTCGTGCTCGGCTGCACGGCTGCTGTCACGGCGGTGGTTGGCCGCCACGTCGTTGAGGCGGTCGGTCAGGGTAGTCGACTGCTCGGCTGCATCGTCGAGGAGAGATGCTCAGGCGATCGGAGTCTGGATCGGGCTATTGGATGATGGGAATGGTGATGTCGGCGTCAATGGTGGCGGTGACTATCGTGGTTCAGGTGATTGTCAGCGTGGTAGATGGAGGAGAATGGCGGGGAAGATGTTGGACGGTGGTAGCGCTGTCGGGGATTCGGCGGGACAATCGGGCTCGTGGTCGTCCGGCAAGATGATGATGATGAAGGAAGGAGGCGATGGGCAGCTCGGGGTTGGCCGAGTTGTAGTCGGCTGCTGCTGACAGCGGGGTTGCTCGACGGTGGATGGTCGGCGTGACGTCGACGGGTTCAGCGGTCGGGTTGGCTGCTGCGGGGATGAAAGAGATGAAGATGGTGATGGTGTTTGGGTTTTTTAGGGTTTGATGTAGGTGGAGGTGAAAAAAATTATGGAGAAAATTGTATATATATGTAGAGAAATAGGGTTTGATGTTGGCCTAAGAAGTTGGACCGGTCAACCTCTCCTTGGGGTTGGGTTTCTTTCTACATGTAGAAATTTGGAGGGCTAGGATTGTATTGTTTTAAAAAATGGATGGTTAAGATTGATGAGGGGGAGATGTTGAGTGTTGTACACTCCAAAATTATGGGGGAAATTCATATGACCGGTCAATGAAGAAAAATGGTATTTCTTTATGTGTTGTATCCAATGGGAAGTGGACACCTTAATACACTTTTGCATAAAAGTCCCCAACAATTAAAAAATTGTACAAAGTATGATTTTTGGATTAAATACGGGAAAACACCATGTTTGGTGTGATTTAGTGGATGAAAATGGTGTTTGGTATTTAGTATGAGTCTTGAGGGTGTAAATGGGGGTTTGGTTTAGTGTTGGATCTAGTTTGGGTTAAGTTGGGTCCTTACACCAATTTAATTAAAATTAGTGTAAATGATGTTCTAAAATTAATTGAAAGTACACAGGGTTAAAATTTGTGGGACACAAGTGTCATGGATGTAGAAGACTCAGAATAGAATATTATCATAATTTGGGTTGCACAAAATGGGTCAAGATTGTGTCTCCAATTTTGATTGGAACACACAACGATGCAAAGTTGGATTTATTGGAAATACAATTAAATGTTTGCGACGAATATTGTACGATTAAAATGAAGCAAAATAGAGCATATTTATGAGTTATACAAATGTCAGAATAGAAGCCTGGCATGTCTAGGACAAGGGTACAAAATTTATTGGACGACAAAAGCTAGAGTAGCGCTCTAAATATCGAAGCAACGGTAAGTTACAACAATCAAATAAAATCACAAATAATAAATTATAATCCCCAACATTTAATCCCAAAAATGCTAATTAAAATCCATAACCCTATAGTTTGGTTAGAGGTTCTACTAGTGGGTTTCTAGATCCAGTCCACTAACCCATACACTAAAGAACACTATATAATATATATATATATATATATATATATATATATATATATATCATACAATATATTAACATATTAAATTAAATAAATGAAAAGACATAAATTCTCCTATTCTGGAATGTGGTAGTGACAGGAGCACCCTTTTTTGTGAAAAAAAAGATGAGTCATTGCGACTATGCATAGATTAACAAGAGCTGAATAAGTTCACCATCATAAATAAGTACCCGTTGCCAAGAATAGATGACCTCTTCGATCAGTTGTAAGGTGCGTCAGTATTTTCAAAGATTGGCCTTCGTTCTGGTTAGCATCAACTCAAGATCATGCCGGAGGATGTGCCAAAGTTTGCCTTCCGTACCAGATATGGCCACTACGAGTTCTTGGTTATGCCGTTTGGTTTAACAAACGCCACAGCTTCCTTCATAAATTTAATGAATCGAGTATTCAGATCGTTTCTCTTATCTACTCAAAGAGAAAAAAGGAGCACGAAGAGCTTCTGCAGACAGTATTACATGTCCTTAAGGAGAATCAGTTGTAAGTGAAGCTAAGAATGTACAAATTTTGGATGAACAATGTATCATTTCTCGGGCATGTAATTTTTGTAAAAGGTGTTGTTGTCGATCCAAAGAAGATAGAAGCAATTGTTGATTTGAGCGTCCTGTGTTAGCCGAAGAGATTCAAAGTTTTCTCGGTTTAGTGGGCTACTACCGACGGTTTGTGAAAGATTTATTTCAAAAATTACAACGCTTCTGACTCGCCTCACCCAGAAGGGAGTAGCATTTGAGTCGACGGACCTCTGCGAGGCTTGCTTCCAGAAGTTAAAGTAGCGACTTATTTTGACCCCAATTCTTGCACTTCCAGACGAGACTGAGGGATTCCAAATTTACAGTGATGCATCGGGGCACAGTTTCGGGTATGTGCTGATACAGAAGGGAAGGAAGATCTCGTATGTTTCAAGAAATTTAGCCTCACGAGCGGAATTACCCAACCCTTGACTTAGAATTGGCAGCAATAATTTTTATACTAAAGCTTTGACGACACTATCTGTATGGTATATTATGCGAGATATTTGCTGACCATAAGAACCTCAAGTATATATTCATTCACAAGAAAGTAAACTTTAGGCAGAGGCAACGACTTGAGCTTATTAAAGATTACGACATAACCATTGCATACACACCAGGCAAGACGAATATTTTGGCAGATACTTTAAGTCGTAGATTTGTTTGTGCACTATCTATAGTACCGGAGTTACTAAAAGATTTAGAGAATATGGACATTGAGTTTCAGGTTCGTAGTAGAGCATGCAATTATATCAGCTTCAACTTGAACAGAGTCTGCACGAGAGAATCAAAATAGCTCACAAAGGGATGAGTTCCTAAAGAAAATCCGTGAGCAGTTAGCAGAGGGAAAGGCTGTTGAGTTTTCAGAATGCAGTGATGGGACATTGCAACTGAAAGGAAGACTGTGTGTTCTGAAAGATGAGGCGCTCCAGAACGAAATTCTTACGGAGGCTGTAAACTCCATATCCAATTTATAATTTTTTAAAATAATTTTTAATTACTAAATTAGGCTTCGAAATACGTAATTAGAAATAACTAATAGAATAAATAATTATTTTATAATTTGGATTATATTATATACTTAATATATGATAGATGTTAATAAATACATCTTGTAAAAATAAAATTAGATATATATTACTCAAATAAAATATATCTATATCTACCAATCATCTATAGTCCTGTGCCAATCTACCACCTGTCAAAACCAATGGAAGGCTACCCCACATCCTATTTTAAATAAAATCAAAATAAATGCAAGGCATCATCCAAATTCCTAGGGTTCCCTTGTGCATTAACCAAGCATGCCCGATGCTGCTCCTAGCCGCGCATCGTATAGCTCGAGCGAGCAAGCTCTGTGTTCGCGCGATCCCTTCCGCCCGAAGTAGGCCCAGGACTCACTACAAACGAAGCACCGTCCGCTGAACTGTCGCTCGCCTCTGATATCATTGACGCCAGCCTCCTCGTGATGCTACTTCCCCATCTCTCATCAGAGAGAGACCTACCGAACAAGAAGGCTCGAATATTTTGTTTCCTTAACTGTGATGTGATACCCTATATTAAATAAGAAGAGGAGTAGAAGAATTGTTACAGTCTTGTTTAATGGGAGGTCTGCATATGGACCCTCAAACCCTAGGTAATGGCAAACTCACCTTTCCAACTTTGCTTATAGATGATTAATTATTTTTAGTTGTTAATAAAAGAAAACTTATTCCTTGGATATTCCTCGTACCCTCAATTGCGGAGTCGGTCAAGAAGACAGACAAGTATACCATGCCAAAAATTTTATTTCATATATCATGTTTAGTTTAATTTGCTTATTTTATACGACATATATTATTTTTCATTAGATTCACATGATGATAGTTTTGGAATTTAGTTTGTAGATATTATCATTACTTGATTAGAGATACTTGTCATAGACCATGTAGTTGATTAGATAGAGATGGATTATAAGTACCCACGTGAGTGTTAGGCGCGCGAGAACGATTATAAACACATGAATTATTATTTTCTCTATTTTTGTTATTTGTGACCCTGTGACTCTAAGGTCGAGTTATTTGCTTTGTGACCCTGTGGCCTTTAAGGTCGGATTATATGTTTTCTGACCCTATGGCCTCTAAGGTCAGGTTATTTGATCATCGTGTGGTCACTAAGGTCGGACGAGTGTTATTTTATCCGTGGTTTACTTGCGAGCTACGATATTTATATCTTGTCGTGTTTGCAGTTCATGTGTAAGTAGTTGTTCTCTTTCGTATATGACAATTGTATAGGTTATGCCTTAGTAATTTTTCTGCCTGCACTTGTCTATTTTAGATGCTATACTTTCGATATACTTGACATGCATCTATATATCTTGTTATATTCCATTGAGGATCTGGTCCTTTCTCCAGAGTACATGTTTACTCGGTGTTCTATGCATCGGTACTAGACGAGGGTACAACCACAGCCGATGCTGCCGCAAGTGCTTAGTTTATTTTTAGCATGAACTTAACTTTATTTTCTTGTCCTTATATTTTCTGTATACTAGTAGGGGATTTGTCTCCACCAGACGTCTTTTGGATTCATGATGAACTAGAACTAATTGTACTTATATTTATTATTATCTATTATTATATTTATTTCTCATTTGATTTATTTTGCTGATATACCCTAGTTTTGATAGATACGTATTATTATTTTGAGTCTATTCGAACATAATGCTAGTGGGCTGCAGATCATGAACCATATTATTCATTCTTGATATTTATTATTTATGTGGATTAAGAAATAGTTTGACCTGCCATGTTAGATATAATGTCCTACTATAGACAACATATACGTATTCTTGTTGGGCTGGAGTCTACTTGATATGTAGCTGGCCATTGCCACATACTCCGGTTCTACGTATTTTGGAACTGGAGCGTGACAGAAGCTCATTATGCGGGATACACGTTGCATCCTGGTAGCACAAAAATATAAAAAGATCTACGCATAACATTTTGGTGGCACGACATGAAGAGGGATGTGGCACTCTTCGTGTCACAATGTGTGGCTTATCAAATAGTGAAAGTCAAACATCAAAGGCTTGGCAGGGAGATGCAAAACTTCGTCATTCTTGAATGGAAGTGGGATCACATCAGTATATACTTTATTATTTGCTTGTCGAAGACGCAACAGGGGAACGGTACCATCTGGGTCATTGTTGATCGATTAACCAAGTATGCTTATTTCATTAACATTAAAGTCGCTTGGAGTGTTGATCGCTTGGCTCAGATTTATCTTGACGAAATAGTTTATTTGCATAGAGTTCCAGTATCCATTTTTTCATATCGGGATGGACGATTCTTGTTACTTTTCTGGAGTATCTTCAGTTAGCAATAGGGACCAAGTTGAAGTTTAGCTCAGCCTATCATCCTCAAACTAACGGCCAAATAGAACAGGTGAATCAGATTCTCAAAGACATGTTATGGCTCTGTGTAGTATATTTGAAGTCAAGTTGGAACATCCATCCACTTTTACCAGAATTTGCATATAATAATAACTATCAGTCCAGTATACATATGGATCCGTACGAAGCACTATACAGATGGAAGTGTATATCACCTATATGATGGGATAAAGTTGTGGAACGAATGATCCTGCTTGGTCATGAATTGGTGTAACAAACGGTACAGAAAATTAGCTTAATCCGGGAGAGATTGAAAGTTGCACAAAGTCGACAGAAAAACTATGCAGACACCCATCAATGACATCTTGAGTTTATGGAAGGCGATCATATATTTCTGAAATATCTATGCAAGGAGTCACGATATTTTGAGCAAAGGAAAAGTTGAGCCCAAGATTTGTTGGTCCTTTTAAAATTCTCAAGCAACCCGTCTCAGTCGCCTATTAGATTGCATTATCATCGACGTTGGCTGATGTGCATTTTCCTTGTCTCCATGCTTCAAAAGTACGTGTATGATCCGAGTTATGTGGTAGATATTGGTCAGCTAGAATTGCAGGCAGACTTATCGTGTGGATAAATCTGTTCAAATATTGAACAGGAAAAAAAAGCTGCTCCAAAATCGTATTGTTCCTATCGTTTGCGTGCTTTGGAGAACTCATTCTATTGAGGAGATGACTTAGGAGCTTGAAATCGAGGTGAAGAAGAAGTTTCTTTCATTATTTTCTTAGTGGAAGGTTCTGTTCCAAAGTTTCGATGACGAAACTTTTCTTTCTTGGTTATTGTGTAGTATCTCGCTCCTCATTCAGGGGCACTGTGTCTAAAATCCTGTCGGTATCGGTTGATTACGACAGATTAAATTCAGACCCTTCTTCTATTTGGATTGGCTCTTCGAAACCAAGTCTCATATTCAGTAGACTGTGTCTTGAAGAACTCTATATAAGAGTCACTCCTTCAGACCTCTTCAATGTTCTTTTTTGTTGACGCTTTCGTTTTTGGTTTTATGAATCATTTTCGTGGATTTTTTGAATCATTTTTGTAGATTTTTTCGATAATTTTTATTGCTTGAGCTCTTCAAATTACGCATTCATATCAAATTCTAGGAGAAAGAGAAGAGAAGGTATTGATTCTTTGTCGGTGCAAGTACAGGTCATCGCATAGGTGAAGCTTTTAGCGTACCTATGTAGCTATTGGACACCTTAAATCATTTTTTAAATCTTCATAATTTAAAGGCATATATGAGAGTGAGACATCATATTGTGTCTATATAGCTATTGGATAGAAACGCTCGACTATAACACAAATAGTTCAAATTCTTTTAAAAGCGAATGCTTTGGAATATTCTATTCTTGTAGCAGCCACCGTTTTCGATCCCGCTCCTTTACAATTTCTTATCCCATATTCTGGAATTGCAATGAGAGGTTTGGATATGCAATAAGAGGTTGTCAACTCGACGGTTGTAAATCCCCTCAATTATTATTTTAGGTAGACTAGATAGGGTTAGAAAATTTTGGTTTAGCATCAGGTGTTTGAGGTTTAGAAGTTTTGTTGCAGTTGTCTGATTCTTTATTTTAAACCCTTGGTGCACCCTACCGTTGTTGCAATATTTGGAGCCAAACAATAGTCTTTAACTTCCAATAAATTATTGCACTCTTGACTTGACAAGCCAATCTAGGTGCTGGACTTTTCCGTCACTCGCAAACACAATCCCTTGTGCTCCAATTTAATTGCACAACTTCCCGGTCCCGAAATCCATTCTTTAATCTTGTGTCGTGTACCTTTGTCATTGCCATCAATTTTGGGACACAAAATCAACCCGTTTAGCTGAACCAATTAAAGGGTCCAAGATTGACACCAAGCCTACACCGTTCATGACCTTTGTGTCACTCCTAATTAAGACCCCATGTGTCCCCATTTAATTTAAGAGCACATGATATTTTATTTTAATTAAAATTAGGGATACCAACTTTAACTAATCCCAACTTAACCCCAATTTAACCCAATACCCTATTCATTAAGCCCATGCAAAACACACAACACCCCCTCACCCTACATAATACCAAACACCACTTCCCATACCAAATCTCTATAATTTTATATGCATGTGAAAATACCCAAAAGTTAAAGGGCTTATATGTAAATATGGTGATAGGTGTCACCATCGCATTCGTCAAGGCCAATGAAGAAACCCTCTTCCCTCTCTTGACCGGTCAAATCAACCCCCTCTCTCCCCTTTTATTGTACATTTCTTTCATATAAAATCTAGACCCTCTATTCAAATGTAACCACTCATCCTCACCACACACTTACCTATATAATCACTTCTCACCTCTTTCCCAAGGAGCATGCCTTAATCCCTAGGAACATAGAACCCCCCCTCTTTCTTTCCTCCCTCTTTCCTTCACTTCTCAGCCGAACACCATCCCATTTCTCATTTTCTCTTCTTCTTCTTCTTCTTCTTCACCTTTCCCACGAGCCATCGACCCACCTCCAACCTATACTCCGGCCAAGCAGCTGCCACCCACCGCGTCTCCTCTGACCAATCCCGCTGCCACCACCATCACCATCTCTACCACCGACCGATCTCCAATCTCGACTGCCCGTCCTCACCCCGCTCTTCTTCTCCGGTGGGTCACCACTCCTCCACCGTCGCAGTCTCCTGCAACAACTCCATCCCGACGTGCCACCTTGCTCCGACCACCTCCATCTCGGCAGAACCACCACCTCCACATCTATCACCTCCATGAGTGTCGACCCCCGCTCACTCCGGCCAATCCCGCTACCACCTCTGTCATCTCCAAGAACCAACACATGCAGAACCACCACCGTCACCTCCACAAACCCCCTCTATCACCTCCAGCACCACCACGATCCACCACCCACGGCCAACTGCTACCCTCGGCTAGCTCTACCGTGTTTACACCGCCAAGCCCGCTGCTACGCCACCTTCTCCGGCCAACCGCAGCACCGACGCTGCCACCACACGCCGCCACCGGGGTAACCCCTCACCCATCACCTAGTTTAGTGTAATGTGGCTTATTGTTAAATAGAACTTAGTTAGAGTTTATAAATGATGCATATTGAGTCTTAGGGTTATGAAATGCTATATGAGATTTTAGGGTTTTATGTTATTTATTATATGCATTATGATAGGTATTGAGGAGCAGTTTAATTATTGTAAAATGGTGTTGTGATATCAAAATATTGGTCATTTATTGAGAGATGATAATTAATAATGAATTTAATTTAGGAGTAGCTATTTATTGTGAAATGTTAATGATGGTTATATAACGGAAAGTTGGATAATTGATAATTATTTTATTTAAAGATAGTATATTTAAAATATGCATGATAACGTCTGTGAATGCAAGGGTAGAATCTGAGGATGAGCATAGCTCGAACTAATGAAACCACCGTAATAGATAGTGGGATTGAGGTTTTGGTTTGATGATGTTATACGGATGATTGATCATATTAGACGTAACGTACCTCTAGTCAAACTTGGTTAAACCTCTAGCTTAGTGTCCATGTGAGCCGTGTAATTAAAACTGAAGCCTATGCTAGACGTGTGTCACATCTTATTTTAGAATAGCATCATGATAGTTTATTGATTGAGCTTGTATCTCGTCTCTAGGTACTACTAGACCCGTGAACTTGGATATTGTATCGGAGACCCATCTTCAGTATCCGAATTCAGGCAAGTGTACCTTGCTACCCTGTATTTCAGTTACCAGATTTCTATCTATTTATTATATGCATTGTGCGCGCTTTGGATCAGAATCGTTACTTCACGTCCGGGTCATAATCGGGTACAAACGTTCGTCGGTAACGTCTGGTAACGATTGATAGATGTTCGCAATACCTTGATGTACACACTTGGTTATATCATAACCCTAGGATACATTTAGACACCGTCATCGTGCCAGATTTCCTGTATCTTGATAGTGTCAGCATTACCGAAAACTGGGACAACTTTAGGGTCGTGATTGTTGATTGTTACTTCAGTATAGCAAGACTATTAGATAGAGGTTCAGGTTCAGCGAACACTCGTTGACCGCTTTGGGAGGGAAAGACATTTACTAGACGTTTGGCTTCCTCTGCACGCGCTATACATATGTATATGTCCTACATATATAGTATTCCTGTATCCGGAGTAGTAGTATCACCCGTGCGACTCTTTGCTTGGAGCTACGGTACGCCCCGTGTGTCTCCGTGTCCGAAGCTACCATTTTATTTTGGACAGCCCATGCGTCGAACATTGTCTTCAAAATTGTGTCTCACTTAGGTGGTTATGCTAGATTACACCATCGTTGCACTTGATTTTTTCTGTTATACTATGACATACTATTTTTGTACCTTGTTACGTCCCTCTGAGGACCTGGTCCCCTGCCAGTTTTGCAGCATAGACGATTACAGAGCCTTTGGAGTTACTGATGGAGTTGCTTATCTTGCCAGCATTGGTACCAGGTACTTATATTATTTCTATTAGCGTTATGGTTATTTTATTCATATTGTTTATTTATCTGCTATTGTAGCCTAGTTTTTATAGACTCATATTTCTTCTCGAGTCTATTAGAGTTTGTGTATTATTAGACGGTCGACTATAGCACATGTAGCTCATTCTTGTGTATTTCTGTTCATTGTGGATTGAGACATAGATGTTTATATTTACTGGATTATTTAGATAGTGACCATTATTATACAGCTTATACGTATTCGAGTCAGACCAGAGTCTGGTCGAATGCGTAGATGGCATATTGCATATTCCTGGTCCTACGTATTTTGGGACTGGGACGTGACATGTTTTTGTGTGGCCCATACAGGTCAAGAGCATATCGTTTCGGTAACGTTATTGTACCAAACGAGCCTGCAGTTTAGGATTTATTTTTTGAATAGGATCTCAATCCATAATCAATTTTTAAAACTCCCTTTGTAATTGATTATCGCCCTTGGACTTCCAAATTGTATTCGTTCATTTTACATCAATATTATTATCATTGTTTCTCATCTTCTTCTTTTTTGGAAAGATGAATGCTTGTGCCTGATGGTTCCCTCCAGAAGAAAATTGTAGTCCAGACGACGGAAGACATGATTTGTCTAATATTCTCTGAGAAGATTGTTACCCTCAGTAGGGTAGGTTGACAGGTTCTTTTTAGATTCTAAAACTAGTGTAGAATATTAGCAAGATAATTGGACCTAGACGTATGTTCCTAGAACAGGTGAAACCCTACCTTTACTTGAGATAGCAGTGGTATGAGAAGTACTGGGAGCTAGAAAGGTCGTTGATCCTAACCCTCTAGAATAATTTATAGAAATGCATAGCCAGATGCTAGAAATTAGTTGTAGTATATGATAGCGATACCAGGAACGATATTATAAACATGAGAAGATAAAATTTTAGGCGCTCATCTGAAAGATGATGATCTGATACCAGGAATTTTAGCATGTGCTTGGGTGATACCATTATGATAATTGTACTATGTGACTCGTAGTAATAAATAACGAAAAGAAAAAAAATTGAGGAATATAATTGTAGGAAGAAATTTGAGGAGAAGTGTAATTATACATTAGGGAAGGAAATTCTTTTGGGGGATTAGTTCGTAAATAGAATGGGAGAATTTATTATAAGGTTAAGTCTAGATTATGACATTGTCTTAGGCATGGATTGGTTGAGCCAAAACCATACGACGCTAGAATGTCGGCGTTGTTGCATTATTTTTAGACCACCAGATCACCCTGAGTTTGAGTTTCTTTGGGGAGCCCGAGAGTATGGTGTAGAAGCATAAAATATGTTGGGGAATTGTCCGCATATTTTACAGTCAAAACCCCCGACATACATGAAGTCCCTCCCTGCGTAAAATAGATCTTCAAGGTTGTTTGGAGTAAAATAGGGCTTCAGAGCTGTCTGCGTAAAACAAAGCTTCAAGGTTGTTTGGAGTAAAATATGGCTTCAGAGCTGTCTGCGTAAAACAGAGCTTCACGGTTGTTTGGCGTAAAATAGGGCTTCAGAGCTGTCTGCGTAAAACAGAGCTTCAAGGTTGTTTGGAGTAAAATAGGGCTTCAGAGCTGTCCGCGTAAAACAGAGATTCAAGATTGTTTGGCATAGAATAGGGCTTCAGAGCTGTCTGCATAAAACATAGCTTCAAGGTTGTTTGGCGTAAAATAGGGCTTCAGAGCTGTCCGCATAAAAAAGAGCTTCAAGGCTGTTCTGCGTAAAAGGTTACTATACCTTCCCACGTAAAGTTTAAAATACGTTATTTTTAATGCAGCATAAAGTTGTACGAGAAACTCTTCGTATTCCTCGGATGAATTTGTCAGTCAAATCAGTGAACCTGACATTTGACAAAAGTACTGCACGATGATCGAGAGAACGGCTGTGATGATAATTTTGCACAGAGATCCAGGTTGTCATTTTGTGACATATTTTTGATACAAATCATTTTTACGCATTCAAAGGAGGAAAAATAGAGTCTTCTGAATACGCTGCCTTTTCTACATTGACAAAAATGAATTATTACGCTCAAAACAAGATAAATCAGACGCCACGTCAAAAGCTATTTCTTGTACAGAGCTCGAGGCATATCTCTGCATTTTATGCATGAGATTGAGGCATATTTCTGCATTTAATGCACGAAATTTTATTCTATTTTTAAAATTTGTCATGACTGAGAAAGCTAAGACTGTGACTAATATGCTCACATCACCATCCTTGAAATTTACGCCAACCAGGCTATTTTCAACTATAGGAGTACGCCGTATGCTATCTCCTAGAAATATGCCAACTCGGCTATATTTGCAAAGGTATGTTGATAAGGCTACTTAGCCCAGAATACGCTCAAGACCTCAGTCGTGAAGGATAATTGGCTATTTTACACTGGTTATCTATTATTCATGAATTATCAAGTTTTACGCAGGGGCAGTTAACTATGTGGCTTGCATGCCATGATCTTAGAGAAGAGTTATACGTGTTACCTTATAAAGGGATACGTGTCATACGCAGATTCAGAAGATTATTTGAACGTAGGTAGCAGTTATCATAACCGCAGCGTAAAGGAGGCAATCTTCTTCACAATTTGGCCTTTTACGCCAACAAGACAGTCATTTGGCTTTTACGCCAACAAGACAGTCATTTGGCTTTTACGCCAACTAGGCAATTATTTGATTGATCTCTATAAATAGAGACCCCTAGTCACAGGGTAAAAGGGGGGAATTGGTTTTGGCTAACAACTTTGGCAACAAGAATTCGATCCTACTTACAACTTTCCTTTGGCCGGCTTTTGCCTTCAGTTTAGAGAAAGTTTGAAGCTTCTTCTAAAGCACTTCTTCATCATCGTGTAGTCCAAGGAACAAAGTGATCGACTGCAGATCAGACTTCCATAGCAATACTTCTCCAGAATTATTTTATTGTACTTAATATCCTTGTATAGGATTATTTGTACTTTTCTTTTTTCTCGTTTGTAAGCAAAAGTTTCGTATAAACTTTGTTTATCCAAACAAAATGGCGACTCTGCTGGGGAAAGCTAAGACCGTGACTAATACGCTCACATCACCATCCTTGTATTTTATGCCAACCAGGCTATTTTCAACTATAGGAGTACGCCGTATGCTATCTCCTCAAAATATGCCAACTCGGCTATATTTTCAAAGGTACGTTGATAAGGCTACTTAGCCCAGAATACGCTCAAGACCTCAGTCGTGAAGGATAATTGGCTATTTTACGCTGGTTATCTATTATTCATGAATCATCAAGTTTTACGCGGGGGAAGTTAACTACGTGGCTTGCATGCCATGATCTCGAGAAGTAGTTATACGTGTTACGTTATAAAAGGATATGTGTCATACGCAGATTCAGAAGATTATTTGAATGTGAGTAGCAGTTGTCATAATCGCAGCGTAAAAGAGTCAATCTTCTTCACAGTTTGGCATTTTATGCCAACAAGATAGTCATTTGGCTTTTACGCCAACCAGGCAGTTATTTGATTGATCTCTATAAATAGAGACCCCTGGTCACAGGGTAAAAGGGGGGAATTGGTTTTGGCTGACAACTTTGGCAACAAAAATTCGATCCTACTTGCAACTTTCCTTTGGCCGGCTTTTGCTTTCTGTTCAGAGAAAGTTTGAAGCTTCTTCTACAACACTTCATCATCATCGTGTAGTCCAAGAAATAAATTGATCGACTGCAGATCAGACTTCCATAGCAATACTTTCCCAGAATTATTTTATTGTACTTAATATTCTCGTATAGGATTATTTGTACTTTTCTCTTTTCTCGTTTGTAAGCAAAAGTTTCGTATAAACTTTGCTTATCCAAACAAAATGGTGACACTGCTGGGGACGACTTTCTCCTCTGACGAGAAAGCAATTGCTCAACACGATGCTGTATCCATCAAATTGACGAAGAAGACTTTGGTCATCCAGTTAGACCAATCTGCCTATGAAGATATGCTTCATGCAGGGGATAGTTCTTATTCCTCCTCTGTCCATAACAACAGGAAGCTGCGTAAAGTGTGGATGCCTAAGACGTCCTCTACCTTTCCTGCAAGTTTTCATTCACTGATCAACAAAGTTGTGACAATATAGCCAACACGCCCTGTGCGTAAAACTTTGTCTCCCGTCTGTGACGTTGTCACGCCCCAGTCCTAAAATATCTAGGGACTAGACACGTGGCAATGGCCAGCAGCACGCACCGATGGACAAACCCAATTTAATGGATCCATCGGGGCATACTTAAGCTGTATTACAATAGTCGGGGTTTACTACAACAAGTCAGAACTAATCTCATCCACACAAAAGATAATAAGATCAACAGCCATAAAGAAAGTAAATCAAACATCCAATCTCAGCAAAGTAATTCGGGGAACAACCCGAAATAAAGTCTGTTACAATTGTTCATTTAAACAGGAAATAAAGAGTCTATTTGCCATAATAACTGAGCATGGAGAAGCCGATGTTCAGGAGAAGTCCTCAGCGATCACCTCATCCTCAAGTACTGGTAGCGTTCCGAGAAGTGCACCTGTTCCATAAACCTCTGGATAAACCTCGTCTGCTAATCCTGGGGACATAATCAGGATCCAGGTCCTCAGGGGACATAGCAAGATACAGATAAAATAAGCCAAAAATAATACAGTACTGCAATTAAATAAACAATAGGGTAAACTATATAACCAACTATGTGAAATGCAAGTTGAGAGCATCACTAGAACTTAGGCTGATACCACTACAAGCTCTGTGTCGGGGAGCCGGTAGCAGTTATACTATGAGTTTTACTATGTATTTACTATGGATTATATATATATATATATATATATAATCAGCCTGTAGCCTGTGTGTCTCTTCCCACCCAATGTAATCATATGTCTCATGTCCACGATGCCTCATGTCCATGTCACGTAAGATCGTATCTAATGCAGTAAGTCATACTATGTCTATGAATATAATGTCTAAGAATATCCTGTCTATGTCATAAATCCTGCAACCTACACAGAATCACCTTGAATATTTTAGGAAGATTCTAATCATGATTTGTGTCAGGTGTCCTGGGTATAATGTACTTGATATGTCAAGTACGAGAATGTAAATGTCACGATATCCATCTCTAGGTGACGTTACACAATCCCGCGTACGGTGTTGGCACCCGACTGTTAATCAGAAGCTAAGTAAGTCACACGGCCCTAGGGTTGAGCATTTACAACAGTTAATTAAGTCAAGTAATATGTAATAAAGACTGCAAGTTGGCAAGGTACACTTGTCTGGATTTCTGGCTCCAATTGTAGCTTTGGCTTCAGCGGGTATTGCAGGCAGTACTCCGGTTGCTGAAACAAACATCACCATCAGATCCAAAAAATAGTAATCAGCTAGAAATGCCTGTCCTTGAGTCCAATTTGGACACAAGGGCAAAAATGACATTTCAGGTCAAAGCGGGGTCCACACGTGGGACGCTTTGCACCGAAAAATGCGTCAGGGTCAAAGGTCTCCAAAACAGTCCAACTTAGTGTCAACAGGTCAGGAACGATGATACGAACCCAACAGAACTTCCAGAATTGGATTCCGATGAGCCGTTCTCAAAATCGCCCGTCAAGTGGAGCCTGTGGGGCCCACGACACACGATTTTGTCAATGTTCTCAGAATCGAACCAAACTTGGCTCACAGGACCAGCGTATTGCTACGAGTCTGATGGCGCAAGTTTCGTCTCAATCTGACGTGTGTACACTAAGTTACAACGAAATTCAGAAAGGTCGGATACGGGGCGTTGTCCGCGGATACGTACTAATTCTGGTGTGCACGTACATCCGAATCAGTTTCTGCGAAATCCCGCACATCTGTATCAACGACGCACACGTATCGGTGAAGACCGTATGTGACCAAGTCGTCCCATTTGGCGGAGCATACTCGGTTCCGGGATGAAATATGGCGTTGGTTTTCCTGTTTTTGGATCGCGGTTCGCGATCACCACAGGTCGCGATGCACCAAGCGGTTTGCACGGACACCGAGGGGGTCATGCAGGCTACGCGTTGCAACTGACGGAATAGAAAACAGAGCTACGAGGAGAAAGATACAGGTACCTGAACATGGCTCCGGAAAATGCGAATTCTTCGTGTCCGACACGTGTCCTGTGTCCAGCCGTGTCCTCAGCGACCTAGGGTTAGGGTTAGGTTTTCTGATTCATAGACTGGAGCTGAGGCGGGGGAGGCCGGCCGGAGGGAGGCTGGGGCAGCAGGAAGACTCGTCCGGAGGTGGGCTGCTGCGGGGCTCGGCGTCGGGCGGAGTTCGAGCGGGAGGAAGGAGGCAGCGGGGTCTGGGCTCCGGGCTGCGGTGGTCCGGCGCTCGGGGAGGGCTCGCGGAGAGAAGGGTTCGTCGGCGGAGGGGCTGAGGCGGGAGGCGGAGGGTTCACCGAGGGAGACGACGGCAGGGCGGAGGTCCGGCACGGTGAGGTCGAGGGGAGCAGGGAAGGAGGCGACTAGGGCTTTATATAGGGAGGAGGAAGAAGCTGGTGGGCGGTCCGGTGAGGGGGAGAGGAGGCGAAGGGTCTGGCGGCCGTTTCGGAGGCGAGGCGGCGCGGGGAGGCGAGCGGGCGGCGGCGGCCGGCGGAGGGAAGGAGAACAGTCGGGTCTGGGCGTTAGGGAGAGGATGGGTTTAACGGGTCGGGTGGATTCGGGTGCGGGTTTGGGCAGACCCGGCCCGACCCGCTAGCTGAGCGGTCCGGTTCGGGTTCAGCTGGACGGGGTTCAGGCCGGTTTAGCCCGGTTTGAACCCGGTTCAGTCCGGTTCATTTTGGATTTTAATTAATTAATTATTAAAAATAGGTTTTTGGCTTTTAAAAATATTTTTGGGGTCCAATAAATTCCTAGAAAATTACCGTATGTCTAGTTTTTCATTTTTCACCATAAAATATTATTTTTATAATATTTTAATATTATTAAACATCATTTAAAAAATCCTTTAAATATAAAATTTCTTATTTTTAATTCCAGAAAAATCTCAGAAAATACAAAAAATTGGGGAAATTCTAAATTCTAAATTCTTGAAAATCAGGGGGCTTACAAACATGGTAGACAAAACTTCTGGCAATGCTTCAGTGCCAATCCAGAAGTCTCAAACACGCCTTGCGCGTAAACCTTCATCTCCCGTCTGTGACTTGGTAGACAAAACTTCTGGCAAGGCCTCAGTGCCAATTTAGAAATTTCAAATATGACCTGCGCGTAAAATTATATCTCCCATCTATGATGAGGCAGATGTACCCTTGGATCACATCAAAGGAAAAAAAGTGACGAATCCTTCAACCTCTAAGCTTTTACGCCCATAAGAGAAGAAAGTTCCCACTTTACAGATTACGCATGACGCTGAAAGCCGTTTGAGGACTTTCCTTGTTTTACGCGAACCTATGCAAAAATCCAAATTACGCCAGGATAGGTCTGTCCGCGTAAAGAAGACTCGTTTCACGGGAAGATATGCTCCTCAGACAGATGATAGATCATATGCTACTCATATTGGTGGGCTGTTGTATTCCTATGGCAGAGAAAGGGTTATGGTTCCTAATCTACACATTCCTACTGATGTAAAAAAGGCAGAATAAGCCTTCTTTTTCTTCTGGTAATCTCCCTGATTTGCGTGATTTCTTGATCCAGAAACGCAAAGATAGAGGATCTCCTAATATGTCTATCACACCCCCTAGAGAACATCATTACAATAGTCATAAGGTTGTAATTAACTGTTGTTGTTCTAAAGCAAAACGGTCAGTGTTCGACCGATTACTTTCAACATCTGGTTCTTCTTTGTCATTACAGGAAGAAGAATCAACATTTTCTTCAGTAAACATGGCTTCGCATATTCCTAGAGGAAGGTTGAGTTCAAGACGTCATCCCTCCAGAACTCCAAGCCAAAGAAAGATTTGACAGACTCATCGAGACTTTTGAAGAAGGTATTTTTTGAAACACTCGCTCGAGGTCACGACAATCAGCTTTATATTCTTCAGATTCTGACACTGGGAATCGCCAATTTTCTGAACCAGATGTTGAAAGTATAGATTCAATCTCTACAGAGATCTATACTAATCCCTCAGTGGCATCTAGAGAAATATGAGTTTATGCTGTTGGAGACGAACATGAAGAAGCTTCCCCATCATGAAGTACTGAACAACGCATCACTGCATTAAAAACATCACTTAAAGAAATGCATACCATGATTGAGAGTATGCACCAAATGATGGTGACTCAACATACAACTACAATAGCTCAAACGCCTGTTCCTCCAAATCAACTACGTGTGGGGGTAGACATACCACCAGCCAATGCAAGCCAAGAGCATGTTCAAAATCAAGAATCAGCTGCTCCTCAACCTCTTAACCCAGAGAATATATTATCTCCTATTGGAGTTACAATACATCCAATCTCTCACCTTTCTGCTGTCCCTCTCCCATCTGAAGATCCAATACAAGCAGTTCGGGAATTGAAAGCCCAATTTGATGCTTTGAAACATAAAGATCAGCTCAAGAAGTTGGAAATTAACCAGCCATATCCAGCTGTCTGGGATAAGATCCCTTTTCCACCAAAATATAAACCACAGGCTATGGTTTTGTTTGAGGGAAAGATGTCGCCAAGCCAGTATATGAACTACTTCAGCATGATAACGGTATTGTTACAAGGAAATGATGCCCTTCTCACTCGAGTGTTTAAAGGCTGTCTGTCTGGAGTATCTTATCAATGGTATCGTAGTCTATCTGACAACTGCATTACTTCTTTTGAAGATTACAAAACTCTATTCTTCACTTGATTCTACGAGGAAGGAATGGACATGTCTATGTCATCACTCATTGAAGTAAAGCAAAAGAAAAAAGAAAATATTTGAACTTCTATTGAACGCTTTTGTCAGGATACTTTACAGATGCCTCATGGAGTTCCAGATTCAGCCTTGGTGGACATTTGCAGAAAGAACCTACTCCCACTGATCTCAGTATTCACGGGACCATATTAGTTCCATGGTTGGCCCTCAATTATCATATCTGCAGTAGTCGCTGAAGATAATAGTTGGAAGGCTCGTGACAACGGAATCATGATCTCTACCTCTGATAAAGAGAAGTGTTCATCCTCCAATAATGACAATACTCGTAGTTTAAAAGGAAAGGAAGCCCTGGCAATCAATACGTCCAGGCAAAATACTCCGGTAACTACGTAGACGAATTCTAGAACTTCCAAACCTAAAGAAGAATATTCTTTTGACGACAATAATATTCCAAGCATATTTGATTGTCTAGTCAAAAGTGACATGCTTACTCTACCAGAGATAAAGCGTCCAAATGAAGTCGGTAGTGCAAATAATCCTAAGTACTGTATTTTTCACAGATACATATATCACCCCACAAAGGCATGCTATATACTGAAAAAGAAAATCCAGGAGTTGATCGACGCCAAAGCCATTACTTTGCATAATAACGAGAAGACGGTCACTGCAAATATGATCTCACTCCAATTTGGCAATTTTCCCATCAAGAAGTACCGGATGGTGTGGTACCTATTCCACGAGTAATGACGGATATTGTTAATCTCCCTTCTACCAGGGGTCAAAATTAAGATTTAGTGCCCCTAACTACCAAGCATGGGGAGATCCTGTGGGTCCATCCGGGAAGAACAATATCCTGATTGGGTCGCTAATGTTGTCCCAGTTATGAAGAAAAATAGAAAGTGCATGTTTGTATCGACTTTCGAGATCTAAATGCGGCCTACCCTAAAGATGAATTTCCTCTTCCCATTATAGACGTCATGATCGATAATACGTGTGGTTTTGAGCGCATGTCTTTCATGGACGGAATTTTAGGATATAATTAAATTAAAATGAATCCTGAAGATGAGAAGCATACTGCTTTTCGTACACCATTAGGATTATATTGCTATACAGTTATGCCTTTTGGATTGAAGAATGCCGGGGCCATATATCAACGAGCTATGAGTAACATATTCCATGAGCATTTACACAAAACGGTAGAAAGTTACGTAGATGATATTGCTGTCAAAAGCTGCCTCAAGGATAATCACATTCAAGACTTAAAGACAATATTTGATTTGATGCGCCAATATCAACTCAAAATGAACCCTACAAAGTCCTTTCTTGGTGTATCCAGTGGCAAATTTTTGGGATTTGTCATTACTGCTAAAGGCATTCAATTTGACCCTGATAAAGTAAAAGCTATCCTAGAAATGCGACTGCCCCATAATCTTAGAGAACTTCGGGGATTTCAGGGTCTTGTAGCTTATATCAGGAGATTCATATCCAATCTCTTTGGAAGATGTCAACCTTTTTCTCGTCTAATGAAGAAAGGTGTGTCATTTGTATGGGATGAAGCATGTCAACAAGCGTTTAATAACATCAAATGCTATCTTACTAATCCTCCAGTTCTGGTGCCTCCTGTCATAGGAAGACTATTTTTGCTGTATGTTCGAGCAATGGATCATTCTTTAGGGGCTTTTCTCGCACAGAAGAATAATGAGGGTCATGAACAGGCTATTTACTATCTAAGCAGGATGATGATCGGAGCAGAACACAGGTATAACCCAGTGGAAAAAGAATGCTTGGCCCTAATGTTTGCCATTCAGAAGACGCGATATTACGTGACAGGCCAAACTATTCATATCATATCCAGAATCAACCCACTTCGGGTATTGATGAATAAGCCAAGTATTCTTAATTCCCGACTCGCGACTTGGGCAATGCTATTGGCACCGTATGATATGGTGTACGTCCCTCAGAAATCCGTGAAAGGTCAAGCCTTGGCTGATTTCTTAGCTGCCCATCCAACTCCAGAAACCTCTAAATTATATGATGACATTCCCGACGAAGTTGCAGAATATAATTTGGCAATGTAAGGTGATACATGGAAGCTATTCTTTGATGGTGCTTCCAGAACTGGTCCCAAGGAAAATGTGGTTTCAGGGGTAGGGATTATTCTGGTGACTCCTGATAAACTCGTCATTTATCGAGCATATTATCTTAGTGAACCATGCTCTAATAATGTGGCAGAGTATAATGCTCTATTAATTGGGCTTCAAGTTGCTAAAGAATTGGATATTGAATACTTGAAAGCTTTTGGTGATTCTCAGCTGATCTTCAATCAAGTCAGAGGAATATATGAAGTCCGCAATCCAGATCTCATTCTTATCACCGAACAACAATGGAGATAGCAATGTCTTTTAAAGGATTCTTCTTAGAACATGTTCCTCGATCTCAAAATTTGGAAGCTGATGTTCAACAATACAGATCTAGCTATTCCTGTAAGAAGGCAGAATTCGATGATCCTTCTTAACAGAGATTTGTTTTATGTGAAAAATAATTTTCACATAGAACTCAGCTATGTTATAAACATGGTTCCTCCTAAGAGAGATTGGAGAAGTCCCTTTATAGACTTCGTGTCATATGCAATCTTACCAGAGGATCCTAAAGAAGAAGCATTTATCAAAAGACGATCGCTACGTTTCTATTTTGATGCTTCTTCACAAAGTTTGTATCGCCGAACATATGATGGACTATTGTTACGATGTCTCTTTGGTGATGATGCAAGGCGGATTATCCGAGAAGCTCATGATGGAGTATGTGGAGCACATCAACCCGGTCCTAAGTTACAGGATCGTATCAGGATGATGGGCTATTACTGGCCTACTGTGATTGCAGATGCCGTAGGATATGCAAGAAAATGCAAAGCCTGTCAAGTACATGCAGATTTTATACATCAACCTTCTGAATATCTACATCGTACTATTTCATCATGGCCCTTTGAAATATGGGGTATGGATATCATTGGTCCTATTCATCCTTCATCTTCTAGAGGACATCGGTTTATATTAGCTATCACTGATTATTTCTCCAAATGGGCGGAGGCAATTCCTCTTGCTGAGGTAAAGACATTCAATATGATCAGCTTTATCAAGCATAATGTAATTTATCGCTTTGGGATACTGTCACGTCCCAGTCCCAAAATACGTAGGACCAGTAATACGTAACACTCCCAGCCGTATGTATAAGAATTCCAATATATGAAAGCCATATACACACGTACGCTGTTCATGAATATCCAATCCATCAGTGGTAATATACTGTTATAATAAGTCATACACAATCTATATCTCATCCACAACACAAATAATAAGTAGGAATAAAGAGTTGAATAATAACTGAATATCAAGATGAGTATCATGTCTGATAGTCGGGTGGAAACAAATCCACTACAAAACGACTATACTAAAGTAGCAAAAAGATCTCTAAACAGTGGTAATAAAATCACAGATACTCCGAGGGTAAGACCTCCTCAGTCTGGTAAGTAGTGCCAGGACCAGGACCGTACTCCTGCGGATACTCCTGCTCGTCCATATCTGGAATGGTACCAGGTCCTCAGAGGGACGTAACAAAATACATAATAACATGCCAATAATGTCACGACCCGCACCCGGTTTAGGGGCACGAGTACGTGGGTACGTCCAGCCTACGCCGCAGTATCGGCGGTAGAACTCTGTCAAGGTCTTGATACTATCTAGCCAATCTCACACAAGCATCCAATCTCCATAAGGAGGCACGGATGACACAAATAAAATGAACACATACTCAATCACAGGATTACAGCACGATAAGATATCGAACAAAAATTAAATACAACACAAATCAAAGTAATAATCAAACTCAACAAATAACCAAGTCTCATCAAAATGCCGGAGACAAATCCGGTACCAAAAGTCTACTTAATGAACTAACTAAAAATAGCAATTTCCGGCTAGACTTCCCGGAATCACAACTAACTATCAATCCCAAGTGCAGCTACTCACCATATGGTCCATAAAGTGTCGGACAGCGGTCCTCTAAGGCATAGTCTGGAAAAATGTTTCCAGTCAGGAAGGAGCAAAGCACAATCTCAAATAACAGTTCCATTTAATTGATAAGGACTATAAAGTAATAAACATGTGATGCTAGCTACTGAGAAGACAATGAAATAATGCAATGGCAATTAAGAGAGACAGGCAATGTAAATAGACAGGCAATAGGCAATATGATATAGTCAGTGCATGTATGAAAATAAAAGAACAAGGAACAGCATCATATACGGGTGATGTAGTATATGATTTAAAATAGGGAACTGTAATCTATTCTAAGTGTTTAAAATAGTAGTTTCAAAATGTGATCGGCTTGGGAACATGTACGATAGCTACAGGGCCTGGCTAATCATGGGTGAAGAGCATGATTAACACTTACAATTGTTCTATACTACAATAAGAGGTTATGATCACATTTCTTACTAACTACTTCCCCGCCCCCAACTAGTACTGTGGATCCAACCATGACACGTCACGATACACGAGCAAGTCCAGTCTATCATGTACGATGTCTAATATACATGTCGTGTACAATGTCAATACGAGAATCAAGGTAACATCTCATGACTGCAGATCCAAGCTATACTAGTCCGTGTAACACAGTGTCAAGGATTCAGATGTAACATTTCATGATTATTTAATTTATAGAAATTATCAAGGAATTGAAAATTATCAGAGAATTGTACTTGCCTTGGGTCCTTAGCTGGTAATTATTGGTGTCCCGTTCCAGAGTATCCCCTGGGTGAACCAACAGTCCTATAATCATATCATAATTATAACACTTGTATCAGATGCTACCCTAAGACACAGAAAAATATACTGGCCTCAGGGCTATGCCAGGCATGGCACTAGTCAACTAGGGTCATCTAGTACATTCACCAATTAACCATATTATCAATAATCAAATATAATACATATATATAGTTATTCCAAAGTATACAAAATAGGTATAACTGTATGTACATAAGTGGAACTATATTTTATTTATGTGAAAATATACATCACCTATTATTTAAGAATATACATATTTATACATTTGTATACATTAAATAAAAATATACCCATACCCTATATGTACACAAGTATATATATATATATATATATATATATATATATATATATATATATATATATATATATATATATATATATATATACCAAAATACGTTTTTATTAAACATATACCCATACAAAATATATATACACATATATATATTTATACCAAAATAATAATTATACTATATACATGTATAGTAATATACACATACATATTGTATACGTATATATATACAAATAGAGAAAATACAATACTATATACTAATTTAATTTATACTAGTATTCTATATTAAATGCACAATATAAGAAAATACCCATAAACATACATACATATATATATAAATAAATTTATACACTATATAAAATGCCCAATATACATACATATACATATGCATTAATTAAATACATACTTATACTTAATTATACAATTATTTATTAATAAAATATATAATATACATTTACATATTTAATACACATAGTCTATATGAAAAATACAATACAATATTCAATATATATCATTTAAATATGTATATATTAATTTATCAAATACATACAATATTTTACACATACACTATACTATACACATTAATTAATATATATACAAATACATATACATTAAACATTAATTTAAATTACATAATTACATATACATGTTAATATATACATATACTATATATTAAATACCTACATACATACATCCATACATACATATATACAAAATAAATTATACATATAAGAAGGAGGGAAGAGAGAATAGACTCACTGTGGAGGGAGGAGTAGTCGGCTGCTGGGTCGGACCGCTCGCCGGAGTTGCAGAGGGAGGAGGCAGTGATAGGTGATGGAGGTGTATGGTGGTGGTGGTACTGCTGCAGCGGGCCGGTGGAGAAGAGATGGGGTGCCGGAGGCGTGAGGAGATGGACTTGGTCGGGTCGACTTGATGGTGAGAGGCCAGAGGAGGAGGTTGAAGAGCAGAGGGAGCGGGGTTGGCCTGGCCGGCCTGAGTTGATGCCGTGGCCGGGGAGTTGAACGCAGAGGGGGAGCTCGGGGATCACAGCTGCGGGTCGGCCTGATGGTGAGAGGAAGGGCAGCCGGACCTGACGGTGGTGGTACTCGGCGTAGGGAGGATGGGGAGGAGTCGAGGGGAGAACCGTCGACCGGAGGGGTGAACACAGGGAGTCGGGGGAGGAGCAGCCGGAGTGGGCTGATGGTGGCCGGCTGTAGGGAGTCGGCCGAGTAGCAGAGGGAAGTCGCAGGGGCCGGAGAGGTGGAGATGTACAGGTGGAGAGCGGTGGGTCGACAGCCGCACGGGCCGGACGGGGAGCTTGTGAGTTGGGGGGTCGCCGGGGAGCACAGGGGTAGTCGGGGACCGTCGGACGCGTCGAGGATGGGGAGTTGGCCACCGGGAACAGGAACGGGGGTGAACAGTGTTCCCCCCTTCTTCCTCTTCTTTGAATTCAAAAAAAAACAAGTAAAATAAGAAGAAGAAGAAGGAGAAGAAAGGAAAGAGAAGAAGAAAGGAAGAAGGAGAAGAAGAAAAGAATGTAGCCTACGGTTGTGGAGGCTTGAGGAGGGAGGAGAGAGAGAGGCGGGGGCTTGTTTGGGGATATGGGCTACCTAGGTTTTCTAGGGATTAGGGTTTGATGTAGATAGGACATTAAATAGGATGAGGGTGTGGGTAATTCAAAGGTGAGGATGCAACCAATTAAATGGGTGGTCCAGATTGTTCATGAAGGAAATTTCATGTGGGGAAAAATACAATTTGGTCCACAAATAAATAACCTTTCTATTTGGTCTTGGACAATGGGGTGATGACACCTACAATTGAATAATTGCAACTTAGCCCCTTAAATTCAGGAAATTGCACAAACACATAAAATGACAAAAATTTGGCGGGCGATTCTGTGTCCGGTGTTTTGTAGGGTCAGGGGACGCTGTATGATCGGTATGGGCTCAATTAGCAGGGCGCTGGAATTAAATTGGGATTTCAGAATTGGTTAAAATAGTATCCTCAATTTAATTAGAAATAAAAGCAAGTTGTGTTCTAAAATTAATTAGGAGTACATGGGGCCAAAATCAGGTCAGGTCATCAATACCAATAATGAAGTAGACTCAGAACAGGATATTACCCTAATTTGGGCCGCATGAAAAATAGGTCAAGATTGCCTCCAATTTCAATTGGAACGCACAACGATACAAAAATAGGAATTTATTAAATTACGTCCGCGACAATTTTTGTGCGGCTAGAAACAATGCACAGAGAGCATAATTATGAGTTGCAAAAATAGCAAAATGGAAGGCGGGCATGTGTAGGTCAAGATTGTGAAATTTGTTGGAAGACAAAAGTCAGGATAGCGCTCCAAATATCGAAGCGAAGGCAATGCACAAAATATTAATTAAAATACGGTAATTAAATACAAACTCCAAGAATTAAATTCTAGATAAAAATAATTAAATACAAAATTCTATAATTCAGACAGGTGGTCATCTACTGGGCTTCTAGGTCAAGTCTACTAGCTAAAAATAAATGAACACTGCATCTAATACTATATTTAATTACACATCACATAATTATTTAAATTAAAAAATATTATCATGCAATTATTTAATTGTAACTACCAATAATATGAAATATTATAAAAAGTCAAAAATATCCCTGTTTTGGGAATGTGGTAGTGACAAGTCTACCCTCCTTAAAAGAATTTCGTCCTCGAAATTCAAAATCCTCAAAGTAGCGTTTAATCATACTCATTATTACTTCCCTCAAAGTTTAAATTCATCATCCATGAAATCCAGTAATAATCCGCAATGCCTTTTCACAAATTTTAAAAAAATTCTGAAGTTATTGCATTCCTGAAAAATCCTCGAAATAAAATCAACGTCCATTTTTATCAAAATTTCCCGAAATTTTAGTTAATAATTCAATACTCAAAATTTAATATCCACTCCTCAAATTTGATTTTTATCAATGATATAAAAATGTAATCTCGACCCAAAAAGTTTAAATTCAAACATTTATCCATCAAAAATTTTATTCATCGATTTCCTCTTTCCTCAAAATACTCAACAATGCGATACTTAAGGATTCTCCAAATGCAACATCCAAATATAAAATTCTAAAATTCATAACTTGCAATCAAATAAATATATTGATAATCTCCCAAAATTTCCAAATTTTATAACCAATTTAAGCATGTCCTAATCTTCCTGGAATTAATAAACCACTAATTATGAAATGTTAATTTCTTAACCCTTTATTTACATCGATGTTTATCCTCGAAATAATTATCTTGTCTCTCTTGTCAAGTCATAACTCCTTCATGAATCTTCGTCATGGTTAAACCCCAATAATCATGGTCTAAGAAAGATCTTCCTACAATCATACAACATGCAACCTAATGGGATATGTGTGGTCATAGTGTCTTTTGTCATGGTATTTCAGTCTCTGTCAGGGTGTACTACTGGTTATATTCTAACAAGAAAATCATGAATACGAACTACAAGACTAGGGAAATCAATCAATCAAGAGACGGAAAACATTAGAAAAAGAACCTACTAACATATTTCCTGCAGTATCTTCTATCTCTAACATACTCTTAACTCTGGCACATTCACTAACTAATTCCTATTCCTGTACACTGGTACCCTTATCACTAGTCATTTATCCACAAGATCCATGAATATATCCATATTGCACATACCTGTCTATTAACACCTAAATCTGATACCAAGAATCTCTAATGTAACCATGGTTCGATAATGCATCCAAGTTGATACCTCTATCTCTTTAGTACCATACCCTCTGTCAGTTCTCGTTCCTACTACAAATTTTTTTTTCCATACTAGTTGTTCTTATCACTCAAGTGCACACCAAGTGTAGCACACCATACTAAGTACTGCTCTTTCCAATACAACTCTAGTTGGGCACCCAAGTCAGTCTGCGGTACCATCCCAATCATGCTCAAGTCATCAGATCCTTACACATGTATATCATCTACTCATATATTAATATTCATCTCTCATCTACCATAAAATTAATTCTCAAAATAATCGTCAAGGTTTAACTTCTCGATCAACTTAAAAATAAATTTCATATACCTCCTCAAAGTCAGATGCTCAACATCGGAATAAAAATTTTAATCACTTCTAAAATCTTTGTAGCCTTGACCATATTTATTGAATTCATATTTGAAATCCAAAAATTTTTTAATGACATAATCTCAACTCCTCAATTATTCCTAAAATAAAATCTTATTTCCACTTTTTATTTATAAATCCACAAATGTTCATATCAGTGCTCACGGTCTCTGATACTCAAGGTGCACTCAATGCATCTAGTGTCTATAACTGTGTACTAAAATTGTACTACCTGAATCACTTGCACCATTATCTCCAATGATCAAAGTTTTCATCACCTGTAATTTCTTTCATGATTTTCAATTTATGTCAACTGGTATATCATCTAATTATCATCATACAAGGTGCTTACTGTTATTAACGTCATTCTTGACAAATCCTTGATATAGAACCATTAGCACTCTTGGTATTATATCACTAGCTTCATTAATGGATCATTCATCAAGCTCATTATAACTCATGATTACATGTATCTACTATAACACTCATGTTTCTTTACTCTTATGGGTATGTGTATGGTTCCTCATCTCGATTATTGTATATGTATTTCCTTTTAACCTTTATAGCCTGTTAAACTAGTCCGTGATACGCTTCACCATTTTTATTACTAATTCCGATATTTCTCTTCTCATGACATCTCATTAATACTCTTTATGCATATACATTTATTTACTCTTGACACACCCAAGTAATCAATCATCAAATTGAACATCATGCTCCATTAATCTTTAACACAATTCCTTGATACTTAATTGTTTACATAGATCATCCTATTACATAAATTCATGACTATCCAGGACGGGTATGCTGACTCTGATACTAACTCTTGGAACCATCATTGATACTCTTACTCCTTCTTCTACCTATAGTACCAATATTAACTATAATAACACCTATCATAGAACTATTGCTACAAGGTACTATGCTATGGGTATCTCTAGATTAATGCCTACTGCTCACATGTCCGACTAAGAACACTTACAAACTCACAAGTCACGCTTAGTCAAACTAATACAAGACACAACCAAAATTGCAAGTCACTAATTATCATACTAACAAGAAATCCTCAAAGAAAATAAGCTCAAAAAGGAGCTGGATCAAGGACTGAAGGTATCTTTACTACTAGTAAAGAAAAGAAGCGATGGAACAAAGTCCTGGAATAACAGAAATAGATAAGTCTTGAGATGATACTTTTAAGAACCAATTTAAGATACAACCTGATAATCATACACGTCTATCAGAAATCATGACACTCAGAATCCTCGCCACGCCAGTAAGCATAGATGCGATAAACGACAGGTTCCGTAACTAAGGTATGCCACTCTATAATTATGTCATCTAGAATCTTCGCCACGCCAACCGGTATGGCTGCGAGAAATTCTAAATTTCATTACTAAAGTATGTACATCCAAGTCAGGCTCCTACGTTCTTGTCATGACAGCTAATATGGCTGCGATAAACTCTAGGTTCCATAACCAAAGTAGACGTTTTACCTTTCTCACTGTCCTCATCAACATATGTCATCAGATGATACCGTAAATTTTAGCCCGTAAAACTTTATCTCGATATAAAAAATAAAAATCAAACTCAACAATGACGCCAAGAGTTATATTTAAGAACTGGTCAATAAGAATCAAACTCAACAATGATACCAAGATTTTAATTTTAATAATTGATCAACAATAATCAAATATCAATGAGTGAGGACAGACGGAAACAAGGCGAAGGATTTAAAATTAGAATTTATAATGAGATTCTCAAGGGTCATCCCAGGAATCTCTCAAGGAATTGTGATTGAGTATTCGCTCTCGTCCTAGTATCCTATGTCCTAGATCCTATCGCAGGCACGCAGTAGTGTAACAAGGATGCCACACTACTACGACATCGCACAACTCGCGAAGTCTGACCTGCATGGGCCACCACTAAAAACGTGTCACGACCCGCACCCGGTTTAGGGGCACGAGTACGTGGGTACGTCCAGCCTACGCTGCAGCATCGGCGGTAGAACGCTGTCAAGATCTTGATACTATCTAGCCAATCTCACACAAGCATCCAATCTCCATAAGGAGGCACGGATGACACAAATAAAATGAACACATACTCAATCACAGGATTACAGCACGATAAGATATCGAACAAAAATTAAATACAACACAAATCAAAGTAATAATCAAACTCAACAAATAACCAAGTCTCTTCAAAATGCCGAAGACAAATCCGGTACCAAAAGTCTACTTAATGAACTAACTAAAAATAGCAATTTCTGGCTAGACTTCCCGGAATCACAACTAACTATCAATCCCAAGTGCAGCTACTCACCATATGGTCCATAAAGTGTCGGACAGCGGTCCTCTAAGGCATAGTCTGGAAAAATGTTTCCAGTCAGGAAGGAGCAAAGCACAATCTCAAATAACAGTTCCATTTAATTGATAAGGACTATAAAGTAATAAACATGTGATGCTAGCTACTGAGAAGACAATAAAATAATGCAATGGCAATAAAGAGAGACAGGCAATGTAAAGAGACAGGCAATAGGCAATATGATATAGTCAGTGCATGTATGAAAATAAAAGAACAAGAAACAGCATCATATACGGGTGATGTAGTATATGATTTAAAATAGGGAACTGTAATCTATTCTAAGTGTTTGAAATAGTAGTTTCAAAATGTGATCGGCTTGGGAACATGTACGATAGCTACAGGGCCTGGCTAATCATGGGTGAAGAGCATGATTAACACTTACAATTGTTCTATACTACAATAAGAGGTTATGATCACATTTCTTACTAACTACTTCCCCGCCCCCAACTAGTACTGTGGATCCAACCATGACACGTCACGATACACGAGCAAGTCCAGTCTATCATGTACGATGTCTAATATACATGTCGTGTACAATGTCAATACGAGAATCAAGGTAACATCTCATGACTGCAGATCCAAGCTATACTAGTCCGTGTAACACAGTGTCAAGGATTCAGATGTAACAATTCATGATTATTTAATTTATAGAAATTATCAAGGAATTAGAAATTATCATAGAAATATACTTGTCTTGGGTCCTTAGCTGGTAATTATTGGTGTCCCGTTCCAGAGTATCCCCTGGGTGAACCAACAGTCCTATAATCATATCACAATTATAACACTTGTATCAGATGCTACCCTAACACACAGAAAAATATACTGGCCTCAGGGCTATGCCAGGCATGGCACTAGTCAACTAGGGTCATCTAGTACATTCACCAATTAACCATATTATCAATAATCAAATATAATATATATATATAGTTATTCCAAAGTATACAAAATAGGTATAACTGTATGTACATAAGTGGAACTATATTTTATTTATGTGAAAAATATACATCACCCATTATTTAAGAATATACATATTTATACATTTGTATACATTAAATAAAAATATACCCATACCCTATATGTACACAAGTATATATATATATATATATATATATATATATATATATATATATATATATATATATATATATATATATATATATACATACCAAAATACGTTTTTATTAAACATATACCCATACAAAATATATATACACATATATATATTTATACCAAAATAACAATTATACTATATACATGTATAGTAATATACACATACACATTGTATACGTATATATATACAAATAGAGAAAATACAATACTATATACTAATTTAATTTATACTAGTATTCTATATTAAATGCACAATATAAGAAAATACCCATAAACATACATATATATATATAAATAAATTTATACACTATATAAAATGCCCAATATACATACATATACATATGCATTAATTAAATACATACTTATACTTAATTATACAATTATTTATTAATAAAATAAATAATATACATTTACATATTTAATACACATAGTCTATATGAAAAATATAATACAATATTCAATATATATCATTTAAATATGTATATACCAATTTATCAAATACATACAATATTTTACACATACACTATACTATACACATTAATTAATATATATACAAATACATATACATTAAACATTAATTTAAATTACATAATTACATATACATGTTAATATATACATATACTATATATTAAATACCTACATACATACATCCATACATACATATATACAAAATAAATTATACATATAAGAAGGAGGGAAGAGAGAAGAGACTCACTGTGGAGGGAGGAGCAGTCGGCTGCTGGGTCGGACCGCTCCGGAGTTGCAGAGAGAGGAGGCAGTGATAGGTGATGGAGGTGTATGGTGGTGGTGGTACTGCTGCAGCGGGCCGGTGGAGAAGAGATGGGGTGCCGGAGGCGTGAGGAGATGGACTTGGTCGGGTCGACTTGATGGTGAGAGGCCAGAGGAGGAGGTTGAAGAGCAGAGGGAGCGGGGTTGGCCTGGCCGGCCGGAGTTGATGCCGTGGCCGGGGAGTTGAACGCAGAGGGGGAGCTCGGGGATCACAGCAGCGGGTCGGCCTGATGGTGAGAGGAAGGGCAGCCGGACCTGACGGTGGTGGTACTCGGCGTAGGGAGGATGGGGAGGAGTCGAGGGGAGAACCGCCGGCCGGAGGGGTGAACACAGGGAGTCGGGGGAGGAGCAGCCGGAGTGGGCTGATGGTGGCCGGCTATAGGGAGTCGGCCGAGTAGCAGAGGGAAGTTGCAGGGGCCGGAGAGGTGGAGATGTACTGGTGGAGAGCGGTGGGTCGACAGCCGCACGGGCCGGACGGGGAGCTTGTGAGTTGGGGGGTCGCCGGGGAGCACAGGGGTAGTCGGGGACCGCCGGACGCGTCGAGGATGGGGAGTTGGCCGCCGGGAACAGGAACGGGGGTGAACAGTGTTCCCCCCTTCTTCCTCTTCTTTGAATTAAAAAAAAAACAAGTAAAATAAGAAGAAGAAGGAGAAGAAAGGAAAGAGAAGAAGAAAGGAAGAAGGAGAAGAAGAAAAGAATGTAGCCTACGGTTGTGGAGGCTTGAGGAGGGAGGAGAGAGAGAGGTGGGGGCTTGTTTGGGGATGTGGGCTACCTAGGTTTTCTAGGGATTAGGGTTTGATGTAGATAGGACATTAAATAGGATGAGGGTGTGGGTAATTCAAAGGTGAGGATGCAACCAATTAAATGGGTGGTCCAGATTGTTCATGAAGGAAATTTTATGTGGGGAAAAATATAATTTGGTCCACAAATAAATAACCTTTCTATTTGGTTTTGGACAATGGGGTGATGACACCTACAATTGAATAATTGCAACTTAGCCCCTTAAATTCGGGAAATTGCACAAACACATAAAATGATAAAAATTTGGTGGGCGATTCTGTGTCCGGTGTTTTGTAGGGTCAGGGGACGCTGTATGATCGGTATGGGCTCAATTAGCAGGGCGCTGGAATTAAATTGGAATTTCAGAATTGGTTAAAATAGTATCCTCAATTTAATTAGAAATAAAAGCAAGTTGTGTTCTAAAATTAATTAGGAGTACATGGGGCCAAAATTAGGTCAGGTCATCAATACCAATAATGAAGTAGACTCAGAACAGGATATTACCCTAATTTGGGCCGCACGAAAAATAGGTCAAGATTGCCTCCAATTTCAATTGGAACGCACAACGATACAAAAATAGGAATTTATTAAATTACGTCCGCGATAATTTTTGTGCGGCTAGAAACAATGCACAGAGAGCATAATTATGAGTTGCAAAAATAGCAAAATGGAAGGCGGGCATGTGTAGGTCAAGATTGTGAAATTTGTTGGAAGACAAAAGTCAGGATAGCGCTCCAAATATCGAAGCGAAGGCAATGCGCAAAATATTAATTAAAATACGGTAATTAAATACAAACTCCAAGAATTAAATTCTAGATAAAAATAATTAAATACAAAATTCTATAATTCAGACAGGTGGTCATCTACTGGGCTTCTAGGTCAAGTCTACTAGCTAAAAATAAATGAACACTGCATCTAATACTATATTTAATTACACATCACATAATTATTTAAATTAAAAAAATATTATCATGCAATTATTTAATTGTAACTACCAATAATATTAAATATTATAAAAAGTTGAAAATACCCCTGTTTTCGGAATGTGGTAGTGACAAATAAGTACTGAATTATAAACATCCAATAGGTCGCCTAACCGTCTAAGTGAATGTAATTTGAGAACAACTTTCCACCAAGTGGGCTATCTGGCTAAAAATGGGATTGGCGGGACTCTCTCGGAGAATCAGGGGCCTCAAAGCATGTCGTCTTTTGAACGGCAGAGGCCGCCAATTGTATAGGGGTCATCACCGCCCGTATCTCCAGCGGAGCTTCCGGGTTACAGAATAAAAAGTACAAAGGAGCCCAAATGTCTTACTTGTTGTTCTCCCCTCCCTATGCTCTAAGTATGCCACAACTATGACACGATAAAACCTCTAAATAACTGCCAGGTCTACTAGCATACAAAGTTTCAATCGACAGTTATCCCTATCCGTCGCACGTCCTGTATGTACCAGTGGCCAGCCGAGTACGCAAGTCCGTGTCCTACATGTGACTCACACTCGTGTAAGAATAGTGTCATGGCCAATGAAACTTAAAATGCCTCAAAATAATGGATTGGTCTCATAAGTAGGTTCAATGCATATACATAAATAAAACATGATATAACGACATCGTCGTTGCACCCAAGTTTCCTTGGACGTACAATTTATATAGCAGTTAAAATAATTGAACTAAATAAGCAAAAATAAATTATGCATGCATCGCATAGAATATAAATATTAGTACAATGGCAAGGTATACTTGCCAAGCAAAAGTTCTGTATAGTGCACGTCCAAACAGTGTTAAGTTTGTTGTAAGAAGAAGTGGGTTAGGGTTTGGAAGAGTTGTAATATATAGAGATCCAGAGGCGTTGGGGAATATTTAATGGTCTTAAAAGCCACTGCCGCTGCTGTTTCTTTCTTTCTTTCTTTCTTTCCTTCTTTGGTCTTGGTTTCGGTTGAGGGGTGTTTAGTAATAATAGTGATAAGAGGCGGTGGAATGGGAAGGCTCACACGCGCAGAGATGGAAAAGAAAAAATTTATTTTTGCTACTGTTGCTGTTGATATTTGTTTTACGCGGGTTCGGGTGCAACCGGGTAGTGGGTTTAGGAGTTGCGGTTTTGTTTTTGGGTATAGTATCCAATAAGAATTCTTTTATATATATATATAAGTATATATATATATATAATATATATATATATATATATATATATATATATATATATATATATATATATATATATATATGTATAGAAAATTCTAAATATTTATATTGGTGCATCCGGTTAAACTAGTAACTGTCCAAAGGGTCTCCTACATGGAATAAATTAGGAAAAATTTATAATGGCTCCATAAATCCCCTATATGCACAAACACCTCAATTAATAATTAAATAAAATCTGTCTCCTCTATCTAGCTTATAATTACTGTAAATAAATAATTAATTAATACAAAAAATATGATTTTTAGAATTAGGGATTTTACATTCTACCCAACTTATAAAAATTTTGTTCTCGAAATTAAAAACTAAGCCGTAGTAGAAAGTCAAGAATTATAGGAGATATAATTTAACAAAGTAAATTTATACCTTGGTTTGCGAATAGGTTCAGAAAATGTTTGCGCATGTCGTCTTCGCGTTCCCAAGTAGATTATCCTGGCGCGCCATGCTTCCATGCCACGCAGACCAAGGGAATAGACTGGTTCCTTAATACTTTCTCTCGACGATCAAGGATACCCACGGGTTGCTCTTGATACGACAAGCTCGGCCAAATGGTGATCTCCGAATGGTCGAGAACATGACTGTTGTCTGCCACATATCGCCTGAGTTGTGACACATGGAATACGTCATGTAATCCCTCAAGTGAAGGTGGTAGCGCAAGTCAATATGCCACTTCTCCCACTCTCTCTAGCACGTCAAATGGTCCAATATACCTCGGACTCAACTTGCCGCGCCCACCAAATCGAATGGTGCCTCTGGTAGGAGATATGCTTAAGAAGACATGATGGCCCTCTTTAAACTCCAAGGGACGACGATGAATGTCTGTCCACTGCTTCTGCCTGTCTTGCGCTGCTCGCAAGTATCCTTGTATCTTCTTAACTGTATCAACGGTGTTGACCACTAACTCTGGTCCCAGAATCTGACGTTCTCCCATGTCACTCCAACACACAGGAGACCTACTCTTCCTTTCATATAATGCTTCAAATGGAGCCATATGGATGCTCGCCTGATAGCTATTGTTATAAGAAAACTCCACAAGATGTAGGTGGTCCTCCCATGATCCTCCAAAGTCTAATATACAAGCCCTCAACATATCTTCCAATGTCTGAATAGTACGCTCTGACTGCCCATCTGTCTGTTGGTGATAAGATGTACTGAACTTCAGACGAGTTCCAAGACTCTCTTGCATGCTCTTCCAAAAGTGTGATGTAAAGCATGAATCCCTGTCTGATACAATGCTGACTGGTACGCTGTACAGTCTCATGATTTGTCTCATATATAATTCAGCCAAAGCTTCTGTAGATTGGCCGACTCTAAAAGGCAGGAAGTGCGCTGACTTGGTGAGTCGGTCCACTATTACCCATCTCTTCCACTTGGACTCTTGGGAAAACCCGTGATGAAGTCCATAGTGATGTGCTCCCACTTCCACTCTAGAATTGGAAGTGGTTGCAATAACCCTGCTATTCTCTGGTGCTCCGCCTTTACTTGCTGACATACCAAACATTTAGCTACAAAGGGAGCTATCTCTCTTTTTATTCCATGCCACCAAAAGTGCTGTCGTAAATCACGATACATCTTGGTGCCTCCAAGATGAATAGAATATATCGAACTATGAGCTTCTGTCATCAGCTCCTGTGGAATCTCTCCATTTGGAACATAAAGACGATTACCGCATCGTAATGTCCCATCATCATGGATGTGCAGTCCTGTCTGCTCTCCGACCTCTGTCCTTTCTTTTAATCTTTAGAATCTGGCGTCTGTAGGCAATGTTGCCTTGATTCTCTCTACTAGTGATGATTGTATTTGCAAGTTGGCTAGTGTCCCGTTTGCTCCGGATAATATTACTTCAATGCCAAGTCCTTGCAAGTCCTTCAATAATTCCCTCTGGGTTGTCAAGAAGTAAGATATTGGTTTCTGGCTTAACCAGTCTGCTACAACGTTAGCCTTGCCTGGATAATAATGTAGCTCTATCTCGAAATCTTTTATCAACTCAAGCCATCGACGTTGCCTCATATTTAACTTTTTCTGCATGAAGACATACTTGAGGCTTTTGTGGTCTGTATAGATTTTTACTCATTCCCCATATAAGTAATGTCTCCATAGCTTTAGAGCAAATACAACGGCTGCAAGTTCCAAGTCATGAATTAGATAATTTTTCTCATGTACTCGCAACTGTCCAGATGCATATGTAATCACCTTGCCATGCTGCATTAATATGCATCCCAAACCTTTCCCTGATGCATCACTGTAGATCACATAGCCTTCTGATCCTGATGAAATAGTTAATATTGGTGCTGTGGTCAGTCTCTTCTTCAATTCTTTAAAAGTGGCTTGACACTCGTTGGTCCATATGAACTCTTGATCTTTGCAAGTCAATCGAGTCATAGGTGTTGCTATTCTTGAGAAATTCTCCATGAACCATCGGTAATATCCCGCAAGTCCAAGAAAACTTCTCACCTCTGTTGCTGATTTAGGAACATGCCATGTCTCGACTGCCGAGATCTTTTCTGGATCAACAAAAATACCATCTCCTGTAACAACATGTCCAAGAAATGAGACTCTGTCCAAGAAGAACTCATATTTACTGAGCTTCGCATATAACTGCTCTCTCATTAAAGTCTCTAGAACAATCCGCAGGTGCTTCTCGTGCTCCTCGTGGCTCTTTGAATAGACAAGTATATCATCTATGAAGATGACCACAAACTGGTCCAAATACCGATGGATGACTCGATTCATTAAGTCTATAAAGATAGCTGGAGAATTGGTCAATCCAAATGGCATGACCAGAAACTCGTAGTGCCCATATCTTGTCCGAAATGCGGTCTTCGGGATGTCCTCCTCCCGTACTTTCACTTGGTGATATCCTGATCTCAAATCTATTTTTGAGAACATCTTGGCTCCACTAAGCTGATCAAATAGGTTATCAATGCTTGGTAGTGGATATTTATTCTTCACTGTCACTGCATTCAAGGCTCTATAATCAATGCACATACGCACTGACCCATCCTTCTTTGGTACAAACAACACTGGTGCTCCCCAGGGTGATGCACTTGGTCAGATAAAACCTTTCTCTTCTAGTTCTTTCAATTGTGTCTTCAGTTCATCCATCTCCTTCTTCGCCAGTCTATAAACATGTGATGCTATGGGTGCTGCTCCCGGTGTCAATTTAATTGAAAACTCTACGTCTCTATCTGGGGGTAGGCGTGGCAATTCTGCTGGAAAGATGTCTTGGAATTCTGAAATAATGGGATGATAGACAATATCTTCCATTGTGAGTTGCATACCATCAAGGATTTCTGAGGATCCTCGTGCAAACTCAAGTTCAGGCTGGCCTGGTACTTTAAAAAGAATGCTTCCTCCAAAGCAATCGAAGAAAGCATGGTACTTGCTTAGCCAGTCCATTCCAAGCACAATATCAAAAGTTGGCATAGGAAGGACTAAGAGTCGGGCATTCATCTCTCTGCCATGAATCACTATAGGACACGATCTACAAATTCGACTAACAGGTACAACTCCTCCTCCGGTAAGAATTCTAACATAACTAGATAAAGGTGTAGAGGAAATGTTGTGTTTGGCCATAAAACTAGATGATATGAATGAGTGGGTGGCTCCTGTATCAAACAATGTCACATCAAGAAAAAGTAAAAAGCAAGAGTGATATCTGCAATGACATCAATCTCCTGATTCATGTCATCCACTTCTATTACAAAAGCTTGTCCGTTCCTCTGTGGTTGTCCCTGTATGGCCCTTGTGAATTGATCCTCTTGTGTAGGTAACGGTGGTCCTCGCTGATATCCTTCTGCTGCTGGAGGTCGAGGTGCTCCTAGTCTAGCCAGCTGTTGAGCTAGCTTCGGTGCTGGAAGCGCTAGTCTTTGTGCTGGCGGTGGTAGTGTCAATGTCTGCTGCCTTAGATAATCTCTTGCCAAATGATGTCCGAAACTGCATCGTAAACACTGTCCCAAGCGATTCCGACAATCTCTCAAAATGTGTCCGATTTTTCTACAATAATTACATTGGGGTTTGTCCAAAATCTGGTATGGTCCGGCTTTGTGTTGCTGATGCTGCTGTGCCAAGGGACGTCTGATAGGTCTTTCTTGTTGTGTCCTTGCTTGTCCCTGCTGTGTCCTTGCCGATCCTTGTTGTGTCCTCAGTTGACCTCCCTTTCCTCTGCTAATGGTTTCTTGCAATCTGGCTTCTGTCAGTAGTTCAGCATAAGAGATCCAGGACTGTGAGCTAGTGTAGTTTTGGAGCTCCTGAGTCAGTCCGCGATGAAACCTCTTAGCCTTAGCCAAGTCATCTGGTATCAGGGCAGTGCCATATTTACTGAGGCGACTAAACTCGGCATCGTACTCGTCAACTGTTCTGTTCTCCTGCTTCAGGTGAAGAAACTGATCGTACAAGGCATCTCTGACGGTGTCCAAAAAGTACTTCCTTTCAAAACACTCCAAGAACTGCTCCCAAGTCTGGTATGTGCCCAACTGGCGCTCCATGGATTCCTACCAGGGGTGAGCATTACTATCTAGAAGCGTCCTAATACCTGTCATCCATAGGTCTGCAGGTAGCTGTGATGCCTCTAATAACTTCCGAGTATGAGTGATCCAGTTGGTAGTTTCCTCTGGGCTCTCAATGCCTTTGTACAGCTTTGGACCCATCTGTATAAAGTCCTTTACTGATCCAACTCTAGCTCGAGGTTCTGGAGCTAGTGCTTGAGCTGGTACCGTAGTCTTTGCAACCATTCTCTCAAGTGTTGCTAGAAATTCTTGCCTCTGTTCTGCTACTTGCTGTCTCTGTTCCTGTATCATCATCTGGAAAAATTGGAACAGTTGTGCCTGGCCATCCTGCGGTGTCGATGAGATTGGAAGGTTCCCATTAGGTGGAACGGGAAGATCAGATGGAACTGGATTATGAATCGGTCCATCTGGTCCTGGAAGTCTAGGAATTGTTGAGGTCCCTCCTTGAGTCTGACCATTGACTCCAGGAGTTGTGTCGCCATCGGCGACAGTACATCCGTTCTGCATATCCATCTCTCTGAAGGTGATGTTCACAACAATTAGAAGAAGTACAGGAATCAAAATAGGATGCAAGCATTTAAATAGAATGTAGAAGCATGAAATATGCTGGGGAATTGCCCGCTTAAATCATGGCTTCAGGGCTAGTCGCGTAAAGCAGAGAAGAGTAAAGTAGAGATTCAAAGTCGTTGGCGTAAAACAGAGATTCAAGGAAGTTGGCGTAAAGTAAGACTCCAAAGTTGTCTGCGTAAGGCAGAGAATCAAGGTAGTTTTGGCGTAAAACAGTGATTCAAAACTGTCGGCATAAAATAGGTTTCAAAACTGTCTGGATAAAAGTCTGCGTAAAAGTTTTCGCGCATAAAATCTGCCCGTGTAAAATTTGTGTAAAAAGTCTGCGCGTAAAAGATTGCTGCGTAAAGTCTGCGTAAAAATCTGCACATAAAATCTGCGAAAAATCTGTGCGTAAAAGTTCTGCCTGCGTAAAGTCTAGCATACTTTGCAGCGTAAAGTTGTACGAAAAACTTATTGTATTTCCTCGGATGAATTTGTCAAATAAATCAGTGAATCTGACATCTGACAAAAATACTGCATAATGATCGAGGGAACGGTTGTGATGATAATTTTGCACAGAGATCCATGTTGTCGTTTAGTGACATATTTTATACAAGTCATTTTTACGGTTCCAAGAGGAAGAAAATAGAGTCTTCTGGATACGCTGCCTACATAAATGAGTTTTTACGTTCAAGATAAGACAAAATCAGATGCCTCATCAAAAAGCTATTTCTGTACAGGGCTCGAGGCATATCTCTGTATTTAATGCACGAGATTTTTTCTTGACTGGGAAAGCTAAGACTGTGATAAATACGCTCACATTACCATCCTTATATTTTACGCCAGTCAGGTTACTCTACGCTGATTATCTATTTATCCATGAATCATCAAGTTCATGCTGAGGCGGTTAGCTACGTGGCTTGCATGCCATAATCTTATAAAGGAATACGTATCAGTTGTCATAACCATATCGTAAAGGAGGCAATCTTTTTCATAGTTTGGCTTTTATGCCAACAAGACAATCATTTGGCTTTTACGCCAACTAGGCAGTTGTTTGGCTTTTACGCCAACAAGGGTAAAGGGTCTTTGGCGTAAAATTTTGCTTTATCCAAACAGAGGATAGTTGAAAGGAAGAATGAGGTTTTAGTCAAGTGTGGATGAGATCCTTATACTCTATTCCTATATGCAGGCTTGTTTGGTACAGTTACGTAACCAAGATAATATATTCTTGACCTGCATGGGCCACCACCTAAAACATGTCATACCCCAGTCCCAAAATACGTAGGACTAGGAATACGTAACATGCCCAGCCGTATATATACGAACTCCAATATATGTAAACTATATACACACGTACGCTGTTCATGAATATCCAATCCATCAGTGGTAATATACTGTCACAACAAGTCATACACAATCTATATCTTATCTACAGCACAAATAATAAGTAGGAATAAAGAGCTGAATAATAACTGAATATCAAGATGAGTATCAAGTCTGATAGTCGGGTGGAAACAAATCCACTACAAAACAACTATACAGAAGTAGCAAAAAGATCTCTAAACAGCGGTAATAAAATCACAGATACTCCGAGGGTAAGACCTCCTCAGTCTGGTAAGTAGTGCCAGGACCAGGACCGTACTCCTACGGATACTCCTGCTCGTCCATATCTGGAAAGGTACCAGGTCCTCAGAGGGACGTAACAAGATACATAATAACATGCCAATAAGTACTGAAATATAAACATCTAATGGGTCACCTAACCATCTAAGTGAATATAATTTGGGAACAACTTTCCACCAAGTGGGCTATCTGGCTAAAAATGGGATTGACGTGACTCTCTCGGAGAATCAAGGGCCTCAAAGCATGTCGTCTTTTGAACGGCAGAGACCGCCAATTGTATAGGGGTCATCACCGCCCGTATCTTCAGCGGAGCTTCCGGGTTACAGAAGAAAAAGTGCAAAGGAGCCCAAATGCCTTACTTGTTGTTCTCCCCACCCTATGCTCTAAGCATACCACAACCATGACACGATAAAACCTCTAAATAACTGCCAGGTCTACTTGCATACAAAGTTTCTATCGGCAGTTATCCCTATCCGTCGTACATCTTGTACGTACCAGTGGCCAGCAGAGTATGCAAGTCCGTGTCCTATATGTGACTCACACTCGTGTAAGAATAGTGTCATAGCCAATAAAACATAAAATACCTTAAAATAATGGGTTGGTCTCATAAGTAGGTTCAATGCATATACATAAATAAAATATGATACGACGACATCGTCGTTGCACCCAAGTTTCCTTGGACGCACAATTTATATAGCAGTTAAAATAATTGAACTAAATAAGCAGAAATAAATTGTGCATGCATCGCATAGAATGTAAATATTAGTACAATGGCAAGGTATACTTGCCAAGCAAAAGTTCTGTATAGTGCACGTCCAAAACAATGTTAAGTTTGTTGTAAGAAGAAGTGGGTTAGGGTTTGGAAGAGTTGTAATATATAGAGATCCAGAGGCGGCGGGGAATATTTAGTGGTCTTAAAAGCCACTATCGCTGCTGTTTCTTTCTTTCTTTCCTTCTTTGGTCTTGGTTTCGGTTGAGGGGTGTTTAGTAATAATAGTGATAATAGAGATAAGAGGCGGGTGCAAGGGGGTAGTGGGTTTAGGAGTTGCGGTTTGGTTTTTGGGTATAGTATCCAATAAGAATTCATATATATATATATATATATATATATATATATATATATATATATATATATATATATACATAGGTATAGAAAATTCTAAAAAATTATATTGGTGCATCCGGTTAAACTAGCAACTGTCCAAAGGGTCTCCTACATAGAATAAATTAGGAAAAATTTATAATGGCTCCATAAATCTCCTATATGCACAAACACCTCAATTAATAATTAAATAAAATCTATCTCCTCTATTTAGCTCATAATTACTATAAATAAATAAATAATTAATACAATAAATATGGTTTTCAGAATTAGGGGTTTTACAGATACCCCGAAGGATAATTCATGACAATGGATCTCAATTCATCAGTCAAGTGTTTCACCGATTTTGCGATAATAATCAGATACAAAATGTGGCCTCAACGGCATATAATCCTGCTGCCAATGGTTTGGCAGAAGCCTTCAACAAAACCATTATCAAACTCTTGAAGAAATTTGTCTCTTCGAACAAAAAAGATTGGAACGAGAAATTGGGGGAATGTCTGTGGGCATACCGCACAACGGTATGAACACCAACGGGTTGTACTCCATTTTTATTAGTTTACGGGTGTGAAGCAGTTCTCTCTATTAAAATGCAAATTCCATCACTCAGAATTGCAATAGCTAATAAGCTGACTAAGGAAAATAATGATCGTTTAAGACTTCAAGAGCTAGAAGGGTTAGACGAAAGACGCCTTCAAGCTCAACAGCGCATTGAGTTCTGCCAAGCACGCATCTCCAGAGCTTTTAATCAAAAAGTGAAGAAAAGAGTGTTCAAAGTCGGTGAGCTAGTTTTAGCTGTGAAGAGGCCAACGATCATTACACATAAAAGTAAGGGGAAATTCCAGCCCAAATGGGAGGGCCCTTATGTGATTGAAATAATATTTTCAAATGGCGCTTACAGATTAGCCAAGCCTAATGGAGATTTGATAATGGCTCCTATCAATGGCAAATTCCTGAAGAAGTATTATGCTTGATCTCCCTTGCTTAATGGAGTATGATGAAGATTTCATTCTGATGATACTATGTATAAAGATTAGTTGAATCATATTCTATCATGTTCATATTACCTCTGAATAGATATGTTTAACTAATTTAAAACTTCAAAATCTATCATGTCCATATTACCTCTGATAGTATTTTGTATACAAATTTAGTTGGATTATATTCTATCATGTTCATATTACCTCTGAATAGATCTATTCAGTAAAACCAGTTACCGAAAGTATATCATGTCCATATTACCTCTGATATCATTTTCATCTTAGCCTATCATTTATATTCTAATAATAAGTGATGGGTCCACAGAGTCAGAAAATGTGTCTTTATTATCTCTGAGAATAACAAAGTATATGGTAAAGAAGGAGCAAAAAAGTACATAATCCATCATTGCAGAGAATATTTGCTCAAAGACGTCTCTTTTTATGGCTCCTTACATGTTGGAAGAGCATAATCTTCTTCTTTCTCAGTTCAGCCCAATGAATCTCTGCAGTCATCTTTGTGGTGAAGGAAGTATGGAAAATCAAGTTCATTTGCTTGCCCTTATATAGGCAGAAGAGAACATACAAATTCCAACGATTTCTTAAATATAGCCAAAAAAATTAGCCTTGAAGAATGAGTCAAATTTGACCATTTCATGCTTCATTCAAAGTATTTCAAATTACGAGGAATTTGAAAACTTTGAAGGGGGTCTTGTAGAAGCATGAAATATGCTGGGGATTGTCCGCATATTTTACAGACAAAACCCCCAACATATATGAAGTCCCTCCCTGCATAAAATAGAGATTCAAGGTTGTTTGGAGTAAAATAGGACTTCAGAGATGTCTGCATAAAATAGAGCTTCAAGGTTGTTTGGAGTAAAATAGGGCTTCAGAGCTATCTGCGTAAAACAGAGCTTCAAGGTTGTTTGGCATAAAATAGGGCTTCAGAGCTGTCTGCGTAAAACAGAGCTTCAAGATTGTTTGGCATAAAATAGGGCTTAGAGCTTCAAGATTGTTTGACATAAAATAGGGCTTCAGAGTTGTCTGCGTAAAACAGAGCTTCAAGGTTGTTTGGCGTAAAATAGGGCTTCAGAGCTGTCCGCGTAAAGCAGAGCTTCAAGGCTGTTCTGCATAAAAGGTTGCTATACCTTCCTGCGTAAAGTTATTAATACGTTGTTTTTAATGCAGCATAAAGTTGTACGAGGAACTCTTCGTATTCTTCGGATAAATTTGTCAGTCAAATTAGTGAACCTGACATTTGACAAAAGTACTGCACGATGATCGAGAGAACGGCTGTGATAATAATTTTGCACAGAGACCCAGGTTGTCATTTTGTGACATATTTTTGATACAAGTCATTTTTACGCATTCAAAGGAAGAAAAATGGAGTCTTCTGAATACGCTGCCTATTCTACATTAACAGAAATAAGTTTTTACGCTCAAGACAAGACAAAATCAGACGCCACGTTAAAAGCTGTTTCTTGTACAGAGCTTGAGGCATATCTCTGCATTTTATGCACGAGATTGAGGCATATCTCTGCATTTTATGCACGAGATTGAGGCATATCTCTGCATTTAATGCATGAAATTTTATTCTATTTTTAAAATTTGTCATGACTGAGAAAGCTAAGACTGTGACTAATACGCTCACATCACCATTCTTGCATTTTACGCCAACCAAGCTATTTTCAACTATAGGAGTACGTCATATGCTATCTCCTCAAAATATGCCAACTCGCCTATATTTGCAAAGGTACGTTGATAAGGCTACTTAGCCCAGAATACGTCAAGACCTCAGTCGTGAAGGATAATTGGCTATTTTATGGTAGTTATCTATTATTCATGAATTATCAAGTTTTACGCAGGGACAGTTACCTACGCAGCTTGCATGCCATGATCTTCGAGAAGCAGTTATACACGTTACCTTATAAAGGGATACGTGTCATACGCAGATTCAAAAGATTATTTGAACGTGGGTAGCAGTTGTCATAATCGCAGCGTAAAGGAGGCAATCTTCTTCACAGTTTGGCCTTTTACGCCAACAAGACAATCATTTGGCTTTTATGCCAACCAGGCAGTTATTTGATTGATCTCTATAAATAGAGACCCCTGGTCACAGGGTAAAAGGGTGGAATTGGTTTTGGTTGATAACTTTGGCAACAAGAATTCGATCCTACTTGCAACTTTCGTTTGGCCGAATTTTGCCTTAAGTTCAGAGAAAGTTTGAAGCTTCTTCTACAACACTTCTTCATCATCGTGCAGTCCAAGGAACAAAGTGATTGACTGCAGATCAGACTTCCATAGCAATACTTCCCCAGAATTATTTTATTGTACTTAATATCCTCGTATAGGATTATTTGTACTTTTCTCTTTTCTCGTTTGTAAGCAAAAGTTTTGTATAAACTTTGTTTATCCAAACACATGGTGTCAAACCTCCCTTAGCGACACGCATTACAGAAGGTGAACCAGTGTACCCTCACTTTATATCAGAGCTTAAAGATATTTTTCCAGAGGATCTTCGAATCCTGCCACCTGACAGAGAGATAGAGTTTACTGTAGAGTTGACTTTCGGAGCCGAGTCAGTTACTTCCTTCGTCTACAGACTAGTACCGAAGGAGTTGGTTGAGTTGAAGGTCCAAGTAGATGATCTATTAGAAAAGGATTTTATTCGGGCTAGTGTCATCTTATTTGTGCCGAAGAAGGACGGGACGGTATGTTTGTGTATCGATTACAGGGCGTTAAATGCTGTAACGATAAAGAACAAGTACCCAATTACCGTACATCGATGATTTATTTGATCAGCTTAGTGGTGCATGTGTAATCTTGAAGATTGATCTCATATCCGGCTATCATCAGATCAAGGTACGAAGGGAGGACATTCCGAAGACGGCTTTTCGGACGAAGTATGGGCACTATGAGTTTTTAGTCATGCCATTTGGTTTAACCAACGTGCTAGCAGTATTTATGAGCCTGATGAAATATATTTTCCACCAGTACTAAGATAAGTTCGTGGTGGTATTTATCGATGACATCTTGGTATATTCCAAGAGCCAGAAGGAGCACGAGAGACATCTCAGGATCGTGTTGGAGACGCTGAGGCAGGAGAGGCTGTATGCCAAGCTCAGCAAATGTAATTTTTTCTTGGATATAGTACCATTCCTGGGACACATAATCACCGGAGATGGACTATCAGTTTACCCGAAGAAGATCGCTGCAGGGGAGACGTGGCCTACCCCTACATCATTTATAGAGATTAGGGATTTTTTCGGACTTGTCGGATATTATAGGAGGTTCATGGAAAACTTCTCGAGTATCGCTGCGCCTATGACGCGACTGACGCGTAAAGGTGAGGAGTTTTTCTGGACTGAGGAGTGTCAGACGGCTTTTGATGAGCTGAAGAAGCATCTGACATTAGCACCAATTTTGACACTTCCTTCAGGATCGGAAGGATTTGTGGTGTACAGTGATGCATCTGGGAGCGGATTAGGATGTGTACTGATGCAAAACGGCAAGGTGATAGCCTACGCATCAAAACAACTGAGATTTTATGAGAAGAACTATCTGATGCATGATCTAGAGTTAGCTGCAGTGATATTTGCACTAAAGCTATGGCGGCACTACCTTTATGGAGAGCGTGTTAAGATTTACACAGATCACAAAAGTCTGAAGTATGTTTACACTTAGAAGGAGCTCAACATGAGACAGAGACGATGGCTAGAGTTGATGATAGACTATGATATAGAGTTACAGCACCACCCTGGCAAGGTGAATGTAGTAGCAGATGCCTTAAACAGGAAGCCCATGGCGTACTTTTTGACGACTCAGCGGCAATTGTTAGAGGATCTTCAGAAGTTTGGGATAGAGGTTGTATTTCTAGGCATAGATGGATAGATGACCAGTCTCGAGGTTCAGTCTACATTGGTTGAGAGAATCAAGGCAGCCCTGCCTACATATGCAAGATTCCGACGATTGCGAGAGATGACAGAGGCCGACATGCAGACGAGACTTCAGATTCATGAAGACGAAACATTGAGGTATGGAGATCGCCTGTACATTCCGAGTGGCGAGCTACGCCAGGAGTTGATGACCGAGGTTCATAGCTCAATTTATTCTATTCATCCTGGGGGCACGAAGATGTACCAAGATTTGAGACAAGACTACTGGTGGCATGGGATGAAGAGGAAGATTACGAGATTCGTGGCGAGATATTTGGTCTGTCAGCAAGTCAAGGATGAACATCAGAGGGCTGCAGGACTATTACAGCCGCTTTCCATTCCCGAGTGGAAGTGGGAACACATTACCATGGACTTCGTCACAGGATTCCGGAGGAGCCCTAGCGGAAAAGATGCAGTCTGGGTTATCGTAGACCGACTCACCGAGTCTGCACATTTCTTGCCCTTCAAAGTTAGGCAGTCCACGAAGATATTAGCTGACATATATATGAGGCAGATTGTACGACTACATGGAGTGCCTGTCAGCATTGTATCGGATCATGATTCTAGATTCATGTCATATTTTTGGCGGAGTATGCAGGAGAGTCTAGGAACTCGTCTCAAGTTCAACACTGCATATCATCCACAGACTGATGGTCAGTCAAAGCGCACGATTCATATACTAGAGGATATGTTGAGAGCGTGTATTATCGACTTTGGAGGATCTTGGGAGGACCATCTACACTTGGTGGAATTCTCCTACAACAACATCTACCAGGCCAGCATACAGATGGCACCTTATGACGCACTGTACGGCAGAAAGTGTAGGTCACCGGTATGTTGGAGTGACGTGGAAGATTGTCAGATACTTGGTCTAGAGTTGGTGACATAGACAATGGAGAAAGTAAAGCAGATTCAGGGCCACCTGCGTGCAGCACACGACAGACAGAAGCATTGGGCAGATGTGCACCGCAGACCTTTGGAGTTCAAGGAAGGTGATCATATATTTTTGAAGATATTGTCCACTCGTAGTACTATCAGATTCGGGGGCAGATGCAAGCTGAGTCTGAGGTACATCGGACCTTTTGACATCTTGAAATGAGTTGGCGAAGTGGCTTATCATCTTGCATTGCCTCCATCATTAGAATGAGTGCACGACGTATTTCTCGTATCGCTGTTGAGAAGATACGTGGCAGACCCTAGCCATGTGCTTGATCATTCAGAGATTACAGTCGGGCCCAGTTGATCATATGTAGAGCAGCCAGTGGGGATACTCAATCGCAGTGAGAAGATTTTGAAGGGTCAGACTATTCGATTGGTCAGGGTTGCATGGAAGCATCATTCGCCAGGCAAGTCTACATGGGAGCGCGAGGATTCCATTCGACAACGGTTTCCGTATCTATTTGAGGACCAAGGTAGGAATTTACGTACTGTTTTTGATTACCTATTTATTTTTAAATTCTCATAGCTATCATTCGTGCTTTACTTTTAATTTTGGGGACAAAATTTTTCTAAGTTAGGAAGGATGTAAACCCCCTCAATTATTACTTTAGGTAGACTAGATAGGGTTAGAAAATTTTGGTTTAGCATTAGGTGTTTGAGGCTTATAAGTTATCTTGCAGTTGTCTGATTCTTTATTTTAAACCCTTGGTGCACCCAACCGTTGTTGCAATATTCGAAGCCCAACAATAGCCTTTAACTTCCAACAAGTTGTTGCACTCTTGACTTGACAAGCCAACCTAGGCGCTGGACTTTTTTGTTACTCGCAAACACAATCCCTTGTGCTCCAATTTAATTGCACAACTTCCCGGTCCCGAAATCCATTCTTTAATCCTGTGTCGTGTACCTTTGTCGTTGCCATCAATTTTTGGGCATAAACGCAACCCGTTTAGCCGAACCAATTAAAGGGTCTAAGACTGACACCAAGTCTACACCGTTCATGACCTTTGTGTCACTACTAATTAAGACCCCATGTGCCCATATTTAATTTAAGAGCACATGACATTTTATTTTAATTAAAATTGGGGATAGCAACTTTGACTAATTCCAACTTAACACCAATTTAACCCAATACCCCATTCATTAAGTCCATACAAAACACACAATACCCCCTCACCCTACATAACACCAAATACCATTTCCTATACCAAATCCCCATCATTTTATATGTACGTGCAAATACCCAAAAGTTAAGGGACTTATTTGCAAATATGGTGATAGGTGTCACCACACCATTGGTCAAGGCCAATGAAGAAACCCTCTTCCCTCTCTTGACCGGTCAAATCAACCCCCTCTCTCCCCTTTTATTGTATATTTCTTTCATGTTAAATCTGTACCCTTCATTCAAATGTAACCACTCAACTTCACCACACACTTACCTATATAATTGTAGAAGCATAAAAAATACGCTGGATAGCTCTACGCAGCATATTGATGCAAAGCAGCATAAACAGAGGACTTCAGAGCCTTCAAACGTGCAAACAGAGCTTCTCCGCCTAGCACAACGTGAAATACGGGCTTAAGGACCATCCGCGTAGGGCAGTATGCCCAGGCTGCTTCAGCGTAAACATGGTGCTTCATCGCCTATATGGCGTAAAACTCATCCTCTTTCAGTGCAGCATTGAAGTATACGAGGGACGCTTCGTATTCTCCGAAGTAAACCTGTCAGACCCTGCAATGAACCTGTCAGACCCTATAATGAACCTGTCAGATCCTGCAAAGAACCTGACGTCTCGACTTCTGACAAAGGGATACTGCTCGACTACCCAGGCGACGGCTATGATGATGGCGCAGCACTGCAACCCAGGCTGTCATTTACTGCCATTCTTTCTTGCGTAAACCTCTTTTACATACACAGAGGAATACGCTGCCTAATTTTACACAGGCAGATGAGAGCCCCTTACGCTCCGCGGAAGACAAACCGCCTGCCACGTCAAAAGCTGCACTCAGTACGGGACTCGAGGCACGTCTCTGCATTTTTATGCATAGGGGGGCGGTGACAGGCCCTCAAGGCACGTCTCTACAATTAATGCATGAATACTGACAGATGCCTGAGACACGTCTCTGCACCATACCCAGGCCAAGTGACAGACCTTCAAAACACGCCTCTGCGTTTAATGGACCGGATGATGGCAAATCTCCATAATTAATGCTGGGGATTTGATTATATCTCCAAAAGCCGTAATTCCGGCTAAAACGTCTACATCCACTCGGCCTCTGTGCCCATTCAGCTTTGGTGCCTGCTCGGCTTCTACGCCCATTCAGCTTCGGTGCCTGCTCGGCTTCTACGCATATTCAGCTTCGGTGCCTGCTCGGCTTCTACGCCTGTTCAGCCTCGGTGCCTACTCGGCTTCTACGCCTACTCGGCCTTATGACCACTCGGCTTCTATGCCTACTCGGCCTCTATGACCACTCGGCTTCTACGCCTATTCGGCTTCTATGCCGGTTTGATAACTATTTGGCTTCTATGCCATGGTGATAGACATTTGGCTTCTATGCCAACATCTTCTACACAATGGATACCTACCTACATGGCTTCTACGCCGTGATCTTCGTAGCAATTATACGCGTTTTGTCCCTTAGTTGGACCCGCGTCACACGCTCATTCAAAGGATTATCTATACGCAGGCATTGGTTATTTTAACCATTGTATAAAAGGGTGATGTACTTTCCACTACTCGGTTTTCACACCGATTGAGTGGTCACTATCACTAAAACTCTATAAATAGAGACCTCTATCAACGAGGAACAAGGTCGACAAATTGGAGAGAAAAAGAGAGAGAGAGAGAGAAGAATCCGGAGCTCAGGCAAAGAGAAGGGATCGACGACTTTGGCATCGGGCATCCACCCTCTTCAGCATCCCTCGAAGCTGCTACCTGTCTTCCATGACACTTCTTCAACATCGTGTGGTCCAAGGGCTAAAGTGATCGACTGCAGATCAGACGCCTATAGCAATATTCACCCAGATTAATTAAATTGTACTTGGATATCCTCGTGTAGGATCGAATCTGTACAATCTTGTTTGTAAACAATAAAAGAAGGGGCGGATCTTCGTACAAGACCTCATTTTCCCGTATTCATCAAATCTTTTCTCGTTTATATTATCCCTAAACAAGATGGTGACTCTGCTGGGGACGTCTTTCTCTTCTGATGAGGAAGCTATTGCTCAACACGATACGGTATCCGTGGGAACCGTGAAGAAGATACTGGTCGTCCAGTTCGACCAGTCTGCCTACGAAGATATGCTCCGAACAAGGGGCAGCTCTCACTCTCTCTCCGACCAAAACAACAAAAAGCTGTGTAAAGTCTGGATGCCCAAGACATCCTCTACTATTCCTGTGGGTTCTCCGATCTCTCCGATCTCTCCGACCAATAAGGTTGTAGCATTGCTCCCTCTGTGCCCTGCGCATAAAATTCAGTCGCCTGTCTCTGACAGAACCGACAAAACTTCTGGCAATGCCTCAGCGCTAACCCAGAAGTATACTTCGCGCTCTGCGCATGAAATTCAGTCTCCCGTCCCTGGCGGAATAGACAAAACTTCTGATAAAGCCTCAGCGCCAAATCAGAAGTACAAGACATGCTCCGCGCGTAAAACAACATCTGACCTCTACGGAGAACCAGATGATCCCCGTGATCTCCGCAAGGGAAAGCGAGCGGTGGACCACTCAACTTCCCGGCCTTTACGCCTGCAAGGGAACAATCTGCACGCCCTCCGAATTACGCGAGACGCTGATGGCCGCCTGAGGACATCCTCAGCTTTATGCCAACCTGAGCGAAGTCCAAATTACGCCAGGCAAAGTCCCTAAGCGTAAAGAAGGCTCCAATTGCGGAAATACACCTTCCCCGGGGATTATCCGCCACCCAGATGGCCAACCTGTTGTATACGGGTGGCACAACGAAGACTATGACTCCCATCGTCCGCATGCCCACCAATGGGAACAGAAGGAATAAGCCATCATCTTCTTCTTCTATAACTTCTCCTGACCTGCGCACGTATCTAATCCAGAAACGCAAGAAGAAGGGATCTTCCAACATGGCTATTATGCCTCCTAGCGAGCACTGTTGTAACAGTCACAGGATTGTAATTGATTGTTGCTGTTCTAAAGCAAGACGACCGGTTTTCGACCGGCTGAGCTACTCTCCATCTTTCCTAGAAGAAGAGCCCACGTATGCATCTATGAACATGGCTTCACATATACCTGGAGGGAGCTCAGGCTCAAGACGTCCGTCCTCTAGAACTCTGAGCCGAAGAAAATTAAACATGCTCCTTAGGTACGCCGAAGCTGGGGTGTTCCAGAACACTCATTCAAAGTCACGACAACTGACTTCGCGCTCTTCTGATTCCGATGCTGGGGGTCGTCAGTCTCCCGAATCAGATACTGAGAGTATAGAGTCAACTTCTACAGCGACCTATACTCATCCTTCAATGACGCCCAGGGAGATGGGAGTTTATGCAATTGAAGATGAACACGAGGAAGCCTCGCCATCAGGGAACGCTGAGCAACACATTACTACACTAAAGACATCTCTGAAGCAAATGCAATCCATGATGGAGAACATGCACCAAATGATGCTAACTCAACAGGCGGCTGCTATGGCTCAAACGTCGATCCCGTCTACTAAGATACGCATGGGGGTGGACCTACCACCATCCAATACGATCCAAGAGCTTTCTCTTGATCAAGAGTCAGCTGGTCCTTCACTTTCTCACTCGGAGAATGTACCACCTCCTGCGAAAGTCACGATACAACCGACTCTGCACCATTCCGTGGCCTCGCTACCAGCTGAAAATCTGATGCAAGCAATACGGGAGTTGAAAGCCTAATTCGATGTCTTGAGGCACAAAGATCAGCTCAAGAAGTTGGGAATCAACCAGCCATACCCAGCTATCTGGGAAGAGGTCCCTTTTCCTCCGAGGTACAAACCTCAGACTATGGCCTGTTCGAGGGAAAAATATTACCAAGTCAGTACATGAACTATTTCAGTATGATGACGGTGTTGCTACAAGTGAATTACGCCCTCCTCACCCGGGTGTTCAAAGGCTGTCTCTCGGGAGTAGCTTACCAGTGGTACCGTAGCCTGGCGGACAACTGCATTACTTTCTTCGAAGACTTCAAGGCTTTATTCTTCACACGATTCTACGAGGGAGGAATGGACATGTCTATGTCCTCTCTCATCGAAGTCAAGCAAAGGAAGAAGGAGGACGTTCGCACCTTCGTCGAACGTTTTCGGCAAGCCACTTTACAGATGCCTCCAGGAGTTCCAGACTCAGCGTTGGTGGACATTTGCAGGAAGAACCTTCTTTCCGTGATCTCGGTGTTCACAGGACCATATCAGTTCCATGATTGGCCCTCGTTCATCATTTCAGCGGTAGCCACCGAGGACAACAGTCGCAAGGCACGTGACAATGGCATCATGATCTCTACCTCTGACAGAGGCAAGAGGTCATCCCCCAACGGCGACCATCCTCGTAAAGGAAAAGAAGCTCTGGCGATCAATACGTCCAGACAAAAGACTGCGGCGACCACGCAGACAAAACCTGGGACTTCCAGGCCCGTCGAGGTATACTCTTTCGACGACGACGATATCCCGAGTATATTCGAGTGTCTCGTCAAGAGTGGCAAGATTACCCTTCCGGAGGAGAGGCGGCCCAATGAAGTCGACAGTGCCAACAACCCCAAGTACTGCATCTTCCACAGATACGTACACCACCCTATAAAGGCGTGTTACATACTGAAAAGGAAGATCCAAGAGCTGATCGATGCTAAAGCCATCACCCTGCGTAATAGCGAGAAGACGGTCACGGCCAACATGATCTCTCTACAATTTGGCAATCTGCCTCCCCAAGAAGTACCGGACGGTGTTACACCTATTTCCCGGAAAACGATGAACATCGTTAATCTCCCTCCGACTAACGGTCAAAATCATGACCTGTTACCCCTAACTACCCAGAGAGGTGAGATTATGTGGGTTCACCCAGACTTGGTGTCGGAGCTCGAAAAAGAGCTAATGCTACTAAAGCTAAGTCCAGGAAAAACTCCAAATGCAAACCCTGCCATATGGTTGCAACTTCTTCGACATCGGACGAAGATGAGGCTTTTTCCGCAGCAACCCGTTCAGAGAAGGCTTACCTCAAGGACTACGGAGCAAGTCAGGAAGACGCGTCTGCAGACGCTTTAGCTGCCAAACCTTCAGAACCAGAGCCCGCAGTACCGGAGGCCGGTCCTTCGAGACCAACTTCAGCGGACAAGGGGAAGCAGAAAGAAGTGCGCTTCGATAAACCTGTGAAAAATATTCAAAACAAAGGTTTAGAGAAGCCGTACAACTTCGACATACTGGCCCAACTAGCTAATACACCCGCCAGATTGTCCATTTTTGAGCTACTCAGGCTCTCCCAAGACACTCGTCTTGCCCTGAGTGAGGCATTGATACAGGCGGATACATACTTGACCCAACTCAAGTCCCCCGATGAAGAACCCGTAGCGTGTCCTCGATGCCACAGTGTGATGGAGGTGGTCCCAAACATCACTTTCACTCAAGACGACATGCTGTTAAAACATAACAGGCATGACAGACCCCTCTACCACACCGGGTACGTCGGTTCCATGGAGGTCGACCGGATTCACATAGATCCGGGATCCTTAATCAGCATCATTCCTTATAGTCTGCTCAGACCGCTGAGGATTCCTACCAGCGAACTGGCTTACACCACCACTACTATTGTGGGTTTCAACGCCGGAAGAAGTAAGCCGTTGGGAAAAATTTGCCCGAGGATCCAGATTGGCAACCTCAGATCGGTGGCTACATGCTACATCATCGATTCAGAGGTATCCTACAACATCCTGCTGGGAAGACCATGGATCCACGACCACAACATCGTTCCTTCGACCCTACATCAATGCTTCAAATATGTAGACGCCCAAGGGACAGTACAAACGGAGATTTTTGAGCTAAACCCGTTTAAAGGAGTAGAATGCTACTACTCCGACACTGTGTAATACTCTCAAGACTACACGGAAGAGGTGTCAGCACAAGCAAAGAAGGAACCCCACCGGGAGCCTGAAAAGCCTTCCGCCGAGCAACCTCTGTCAATCAAGGTGAAAGGACGGACTACCTGTCCAAAAGTCGCAGAACCGATGGCTATCCACCTGAATGAGACCAAGTCAGGGAAAAGGGGTGATCCTCTAGTGATCACTCTGAACCAGAAACCTTCGCCCATAATCATCAACCTTCGGCGCAACAAGCAGCCGAGTGATATAAATGCAACCAGGAATGCGGTTTCTGATAATAACAATGGACCTCTTTTCCAGTATATCGATGCTCAGATTCCAAATCAGGAACCCTCTCCCCATAACGATATAGAGCCTATAGCACAAAAATTCTTGGCAGCTATAGATTCCTATCATCCGTACATATGGGAAGTGACGTCAGCAGCCAATGTCACCATGACATATAGGCCACATGAAGATTCTATCTTTATTGTTCTACCTACCCGCAACGGCCAGTGCTCTATAGTCTTCGGCCGCATGCGCGACGAGCAGACTATACAAGAGGATTCCTTTGATGATGACTCTGGTGAAATGCAAGTTCACAGGTACAGCCCGCAAGCCCGGAAGATCATGCAAAATATGGGTTACAACTTGAGGATGGAACCAGGTCTCAACTACGGGAAAGGCAGACGAACACCGCTGCTCGGCAATCCCCACTATCAACGAACCCATTCCGGGTTAGGGTATGCCACCTCCCTTACGACTTCCAAGTCAAACGAGGATATCTTTCCCTCCTTTCAAAATGGTCCGTCGCCCTCCGGCTCATCTCATGCTCTCGAGCAAACATTATCAGCAAATATGGTAGCGACGGATTCCTTCGAATCAGACGACCAAGAATCTGAACCATTCGAGAGTGACGCTTGGGCTCAGCAGATGGATACACAATAGGAGTTCCGCTTCGAGCAACGAGAACCTCCCACTAAAGATGAAGTTATCCAGATTGACGTAGGGGATGAACTTTCACCAAAGCCAATATTTATCAGTAACGACCTTTCCGAAAAAGGAAGGGAAGAAATTACCCATCTGATAAAAGAATATATCGACGTCTTTGCGTGGAATTATGAGGACATGCCAGGTCTTGATCTAAAGGTAGCCACTCATAAACTCGACATACTGCCCAACTCAAAGCCTGTGAAGCAGCACCAACGCCGGTTCCGCCCGGACATGATGGACGCCATTGAAGCTGAAGTCAAGAAGTTGATAGCCTGCGGCTTCATCCGTGAGGAACAACATCCCGACTGGGTCGCCAATGTTGTCCCGGTCATGAAAAAGAGTGGGAAAGTACGTATCTGCATCGATTACCGAGATATGAACGCGGCATGCCCCAAGGATGAGTTCCCTCTTCCCATCACAGACGTCATGATTGACAATACATGCGGTTTTGAATGTATATCTTTCATGGACGAATTTTTTGGATACAATCAGATCAAGATGCATCCTGAAGACGAGAAGCATACTGCCTTCCGGACACCACCGGGGGTATATTGCTATACGGTCATGCCCTTCGGATTAAAGAATGCCGAGGCTACGTACCAACGGGCCATGAGCAACATATTCCATAAGCATTTATGCAAGACAGTGGAGTGTTACGTGGACGATATAGATGTCAAGGGTCGCCTCAGGGATAGTCACATCCTAGACTTGAAGACAGTATTTGAATTGATGCGCCAACATCAACTCAAAATGAACCCTACGAAGTCCTTTCTGGGGGTATCTAGCTACAAATTTTTGGGATTTGTCATCACAGCCAAAGGCATTCAAGTGGACCCTGATAAAGTCAAGGCCATCTTAGAAATGCGACCGTCCCGCAATCTGAGGGAACTCAGGGGATTTCAAGGTCGTCTGGCTTATATCCGGAGATTCATATCCAACCTCTCCGGGAGATGCCAGCCCTTTTCTCGTCTCATGAAGAAAGGTGTATCCTTCGTGTGGGACGAAGCCTGTCAGCAAGTGTTCGGAGATATCAAGCGCTACCTCACTAGCCCGCCGGTTCTGGTACCTCCTGTCATAGGAAAATTGTTCGTGCTGTACGTCCGAGCAATGGATCATTCCCTGGGAGCTCTTCTCGCACAAAAGAACGACATGGGCCACGAGCAGGCTATTTACTACCTCAGCAGGATGATGGTCGGGGTCGAACACCGGTACAACCCTGTGGAGAAAGAATGCTTGGCTCTGATGTTCGCTATTCAGAAAATGCGACACTATGTTACGGGCCAAACCATTCATATCATCTCCCGGATCAATCCTCTTCAGGTATTGATGAGCAAGCCAAGTGTTCTCAATTCCCGACTCGCGACTTGGGCGATGTTATTAACGCCATATGACATAGTGTACGTCCTTCAGAAGTCCGTCAAAGGCCAAGCATTGGCTGACTTTCTAGCTGCTCATCCGATCCCAGAAGCCTCCAAACTATACGAGGACATTCCCGACGAAGTTGCAGAGTATAATTCTGCAACAGAAGGCGATGCATGGCAAATGTTCTTCGATGGCGCCTCCAGGACTGGTCCCAGGGGAAACGTGGTTTCAGGAGTAGGGATCGTCCTAGTCACTCCTGATAAACTCGTTATCTACCGAGCATATTCTCTTAGCGAACCCTGTTCTAACAATGTGGCAGAATACATCGCTCTACTAATCGGGCTCCAAGTCGCTAAAGAGCTAGGGGTCAAATCGCTGGAAGCCTTTGGTGATTCTCTGCTGATCATCAATCAAGTCAGAGGAATATATGAAGTTCGGAATCCCGACCTCATCCCCTATGACCGAGCAACGGTCGAGATAGCCATGACATTTAAGGGATTCTTCCTGGAGCATGTACCTCGGTCTCGGAACCTGGAAGCAGATGCCCTAGCAAGTCTAGCTGCAGATTTAGCCACCCCTATAAGAAGACAGAATTCGGTAATCCTTCTTAACAGAGATTTATTCTGTGTGAAAATTAACTTTCACATAGAATATAGCTACACGGTGGATGCAGATCCGCCCAGGAGAGACTGGAGAAGTCCTTTTATAGATTTCGTAGCATACAGAATCTGGCCAGAAGATCCTAAAGAGGCAATATCTGTCAAAAGACGATCATTATGCTTCTATTTTGACGCATCGTCGCAATGCATATATTGCCGGTCTTACAATGGGCTCTTATTACGATGTCTCTCTGGTGATGAAGCACAGCAGATTATCCGTGAAGCTCACGACGACGTGTGCGGGGCGCATCAACCCGGTCCTAAGCTACAGGATCGTATCAGGAGAATGGGCTATTACTGGCCCACTATGATCGCAGACCCAATCCAGTATGCCAGATGATGCAGAGCCTGTCAGGTTCATGCAGACTTCATACATCGACCGTCCAAACATCTACATCCTACGGTTGCATCCTGGCCTTTCGAAGCATGGGGTATAGATATCATTGGTTCTATTCACCCGTCTTCTTCCAGAGGTCACCGGTACATACTGGCCATCACAGATTACTTCTCCAAATGGGCAGAGGCGATCCCTCTTGCTGAGGTAAAAACATCTAATGTAACCAGCTTTATCAATCATCACGTCATTTATCGCTTTGGGGTTCCCCGAAGGATAATCCATGACAATGGGCCTCAGTTCATCAGCCATGCATTCCACCAATTTTGCGATAAAAATCGGATACGAAACGTGGCCTCTACGGCCTATTATTCGGCTGCTAATGGTTTGGCGGAAGCCTTCAAAAAAACCATCATCAAACTCTTGAAGAAGTTCGTCTCTTCGAACAAGAGAGATTGGAACGAGAAGCTGGAAGAATATCTCTGGGCATACCGCACCACGGTACAAGCACCGACAGGTTGCACGCTATTCTCATTGGTCTACGGGAGTGAAGCGGTTCTCCCCATCGAGATTCAAATTTTGTCACTCAGGATAGCCGTGGCCAACGAGTTAACTCAAGAAAAGAATGACCTGTTAAGGCTCCAAGAGCTAGAAGGATTAGACGAGAAATGCCTCCAAGCTCAGCAGCGCATTGCGCTCTACCAAGCACACATTTCCAGAACTTTTAATCAAAAAGTAAAGGAAAGATTGTTCAAAGTCGGCGAGCTAGTTTTAGCTGTAAGAAGGCCGATGATTCTTACTCACAGGAGTAAAGGCAAATTCCAGCCCAAATGGGAAGCCCCTTACGTAATCGAGACAACGTTCTCAAACGGCGCTTACAGGTTAGCCCAGCCTAATGGAGACCTGCTAATGGCTCCTATCAATGGCAAATTCCTGAAAAGGTACTATGCTTAAACCTCCCCTGCTCAAGCGGAATATGGCGGAGACCTCATTCTGACAAAACTACTTTCAAAACGAAACTAGTTGGATCATATTCTATCATGTCTATACGACCCCTGAATAGATATGCTCTGCTAAAACTTACCGAAAGTATATCATGTTCATACCACCTCTGATATCACTTTCACCCAAACCTGTCATTTACATTCCGAAATGATGGGTCTACAAAGTCAGATGAAAAGCCTCTTTATTATTCCCAGAAAAGAGCAAGAGTACATTGAAAAGCAAAAACAAAAGTACATCATGAAGGGGGAGCGGTCAGGTCGCGAAGCTGCTGCACCAGTACGGCCATCCTCTCATCCCGGGAGTTCAAGACGTCGGCACGAGCCCGCTCCAACCTTGCGGCATCATTACTCAAAGCAACTAGCTCAGACCGAGACCGCAAAAAATCAGCATGGATAACACCCACATGTGTCAGGTTCTGTTGAACAGCCGCACGTCGCTCCTTCAACACATCTCGGGCTGCCGACAAAGACAGAGCCTTCGCCTCGGCACGAGCAAGCTCATCTTTTAATATGTAGACCCTCGCTACCTCTTCCTCATATTCGGCTTCGCACCGGGTCAACTTGGAAAGGATATACTCCAGTTAGACACGCTCATGATCCATCTCCTGCTGTTGAGCCACGATGGACTTATTCAGAGGCTCCATCTGTTCAACAAGATGCGCAGTCAAGGAGTCGTATCTGGCCTGGACCAGGGCTTCAATGTTGCCTCGAGCTAGCTGCAGGTACTCGTTAATGGGTTGCTCCAAACCATTAACCATCGCCTCCAGCGCGTCAGCTACCTCGGTATCATCAAATTCCCGGATCGCCTCTATTAAAAACTGAGAGGATCTCTTCAGCGACGCAAAGTCCAGCTTCTTCGCCAACACCATTGACATTAGCGTTCTCAAAGTGGTGTAGAAGATACTGGTGTACTGTTCGGTCAACGCAGCTAGGTCCGCATGAACGCGGGGAGTGTCCACGATCGTGGCAACTTCCCCTCCAGGAATAGCCACAGACAATGTCTCCACAGCCGTCGCCTCAACAGGTGGTGCAACGAAAGAAGAAGTGTCAACATCGGACGAAGATGCCAACGTACTCGAAGAAGGCACTGTCGTGATAACAGGCTCGTCCTCCTCTTGAGATATCGGAGTCTCCTCGACAGGCAAGCCAGCGCCCGAAGATGTCTCCTCTTCAAAATCGGGTACCTCTGTGTCGCCGCCAGAGCCAAAGGACGCATCTACACTGCCCTCCCCAAAGAGGTCTTCCCCTGAAAGGAAGACGAAAGGAAGTTAATATCAGCATAATGTTAACTTTCCTAAAAGAAAAGGCGTGAAGACGACATTTACCCGGTACCGATGGTATATATGTCGTATTCGCAGCCTGTACAGCTAAATTATTTCTTAATGATGCTAGGCAAGCTATCATACCTGGGGAAGGGGGTCTACTAACAGAAGCTGACAGATAGTCTTCCAAGTCCTCCTCCAAATCCAACCGAGGCTCATCGGCTGGAATCGCGCTAGGTGCACTCGCAGGCGCGACAGAAGTCCCTCCCGATGCCGATCCGGCTAGAGGTATACGAAACTTTATTATACTCAGCCCCGAAGGCGACCTCGCTCCACTACCTGAAGAAATAACTGCGATACCAGTGTCCAGCTGAGATTCTCCGGCTCCACCAGCCGGAACTGTAGAAGGTCCCTCTCTAAAAGGCGAGGAACTTCCAATCAAAGAATCGTCCCCAGCACGGGGAGATGCGAGCTCACCTCCCGGAGCCTCAATGCCCGAAATTCGGAGAGAACGATTTACCGTCTTCTTCTTCCTCTTACGAGGGGAAGTCTCCTTGGGAACATGAGCCCTTCGCTTCCCAAGAACTGCCAAAGCCCCTGCAGGCGAAGGTACTTTACCCCTAGGGACCGACACCAGAGGCTCATCCGGGGTAACGGACTCACCCTCGTCGGAAGAAACCGAGGGAACTTCAACTCTTCCCCCAGGCTTGGAAGAGGGCACCCTAAAGCTTCCATGCATATCAAAATCGCGATGGAAGGTGTTCATCGCCACATAGAACTGGGCATACGAATGCAGGATGCGCAGCTCCGTGGAGAGTGTAATCACGGGCACAATAAAAATTACCCCAGTACAGTCCATGATAAAATATTGCCATTCCCTCGCTCCATCAATGAGTCCACCTCTGGACCTGAAGCTAGTGACGGTGTTACCCACGTGCAACTGATCATACCCAAACTGCCGGGCAAACCGACTGGGCAAGTAGGGCTCCAAGAAGCAATGATCTTTGCTTCTGTACAGCAGATGGGATGGTCTGATACAGACCAACCAATTAAAAGCTTCGGGAGAAAAGATTGTCTTCTCTCTACCCGAATCCTCGAGCCTAATCCCCGATTGATTGCGATGCATAGGAGGGACGGTGCAGAAAAGCTTCCAACTATGACTGAAGCCTAGCGTCCGTCGACAGTCTATAACTGTGTTCACGTTCCAGGAAGACTTCCGGTAGTTCAACAAGAAACTCACCCCCGAACTACTGTCGGAACCGGAAGACATCACCCGGGGGTTATGGAGAATTAAACACCCCATCAAGTACAGGTATGGTAATTCTATCCTGGGGAAGCTATCATGTCGAACTTCGTCGACGAGCAGCCCGTCAGTCATGGCCCTCAGGCCAGCTTGTATACGGCACACCATGGCAGGGAGCAAGCCCAGTCTTGCCCCGAACACCAGACGCACTGCAGGCCACAGCGTATTACGGTAAATGTGGTCTGCAGATGCGATGCCAGGCAGTACTACTCGGCGCAGCCATATAGAGAGAAAGCCAGCCAATTGAGCCTCCCTATACAGAGGCCTGCGACAGCGCCTCAAATAACTATGGGCCTTAGTGCCTTCAGGATACTTCCCTGTCCCTTCGTCGAGGAACCGGTCCGGAGCACCAGCATCCACTATGAGATCGTCAACTACCTGAGCATTAAGCGTACTCAGGGGATTCACAGGCAGATCCTTGCCCTCCAATACCTTCTCCGGCTTAGCAGTCCTGGACCGGTGGAAGAAAAGATAAGACGTCCATTTGCTGATATGAGCCAAATCTGAGGGCTCATCATAAAAAGCGGTACAGGCGAGGTAATGGCACATCAGCTCCTGATAGACCTCCACTACCCGAGGGTCTGAACCCCCCATCTCCCGGTTCGTGGGAACATACTCTTCGTATGGAGTATCCCCCATCGACAGTCTTGAGATCTCTGCCAGCTCATGCAGGGCCAATCCTAACTCCCCCAGTGGAGTGGCGAAAGTCCCGGTGAGCGAAATATATTGCTCCATCAGTGCCAGGAACAGGTTAGGGTTAGGAGGTAACCCAACACCGGTAGTGCTCACAGCTGCAAACAGACCAATGTTCTCCAACTCGGTCTGGAAATCCTTTAAGGCCCAATCAACTAAACGAGCCCATCGAAGGTTTGAAGGGGTGATCCACCCACCGTACCGAGGGTTCACCTTAGGGTATACTCCCCCACGCCCCATAAAATCATTACAGAAAGTCGGTAGCTGAACCGGCTGGATCACCAAACTGTCTTCACTCGGGACACTGCCCGGGTACAGTCCCCTGAACAGCGTCACAGAGCCAGAAGGGCGGCTGACAAACGACCCCTGGTCAGCTCCTCTTAGATGAAAGATCTTCCCTGGATTACCATAAAGATTGGGAGTCAGCGTCTACGACATCTTCCTGGGATGCGTAGCATGGTAGAAGGCCGAGATGGGGTAGTCTCTCGGCATGATGGGCAGATACAAGACCAAATACACGGCAGGCAAAACCCAGAGTTCTCTCTTGGGCTTTGTTTGGGACCGCTTGTCGATTATGTCCCCAAAGAGGAAAGCCAGTTTCAGGTATTGCTCCCCGTCTACGTACGTTAGGGGCTCTCCGTTGATCAAGTTCAGCAGCGTTCGCTCGCCCTGAGTCGATATCAGAATTGCCCTTCCTTCGGGATACTGGGGCCCGAAGATAGGAAATATCACGTGTGACAGATCCTCCAAATAGTTGGAGTGCAGCATCCCGGCGGCAGAGCCCATCACTTCAGCTAGCGGAGACTTATGCAAGTTAACTGCAAAAGCACAGAAGAAATACGTCAGTTCCTAACTAGATATTTTGGGACTTGCAGCATCCGCAAAAAGGAAAAACAAACAGTCCGTGCTCTACGCCGAGACTGTGAAACTTGAGCCTTTATGCTGGAATCCATTTCCTTAACGTAAAATTCAAGATTGGCGGTATACGGCCTGTGCTTTACACCAGATTGATTAAAATAAGTTATTATGCCAGGATTATCATCCACAAGCGTAAAAAATCAAATTTTAATAGTACACACCAAGTTTTCGGCGGTCAAAGCTTTTACGCTCGACTGCGGAAAAAATAGAGTTTTTACGCTGACACATTAGGAATGTGGACGTAAAAGATGAAACGTCTCTGTGCATCATCTTCCTCAAAGAGGCTATCAGCACAGAAGATGACCTAGCACGGTCACGTTCAACGTGTGCGAAGGATTTTCAGTCATTCTCTTCTTTCCAAGAGCTCTACCTTCCAGGCCGGGTGCACTACTCGTCGGCAGGATGCTCCGCTCAGAATGAAGTTCGCCTTGTCCAACCAGAGATGCTCTCGCTTGAGCGGAAGAACGAGAAAAAGAATCAACCTTCTTTTCCGTAGTGGAGGAAGCTTGCTTCGGGGCCATTGCTGGAAGACTTTGAAGACTCGAAGAAGAAACGGAGAAAAACTCGAACAGTCGAAAGCTTTCTCTCGCAGAAGACGGATGGAAAGTTTTTCTCTCAGAAACTTGGGATATATATAGAGTTCGGATGTGACTCCTCGGACCCCGGACCAAATCCCCTAATTAATATTCAATTATGATTGGGTCCTACGTCAGCCTATTTATTCAGAGAAGGCGGACAGTCAGCGAATTCGAAAAGTTTTTTGCAAAAAGCAGGTTCGTGGTTTCTACGCTAAGGAGCTTTCTACGCTCGACAGCTATAGATCTACGGTTTTAACGCTCGCAAGCTATAAGTCTTTGGTTTTACGCCCGGATGCCTTTGTGCTCGGTAGCTTTTATGCTCGAGAGGCGGCAAACCTACGACTTCACGCTTAGCAGATACCAAATCAATGATCTCACGCTCGGTGGCGCTTAGTTTACGCTCAGAAGCGACGGATCCAGGACTTCACGCTCGGAAAATTTTCTTTTCGGAAGCAACAAATCTACAGTTCTACGCTAAGGAGCTTTCTACGCTCAACGGCTACGAATCTACGACTTTACGTTCGACAGCTACAAGTCGAATTTTACGCCCAGATGCCTTTATGCTCGGTAGCTTTTATGCTCGAGATGCTACAAACCTACGACTTCACGCTCAGGAACCACAAGTCTATGATCTCAAGCTCGATGGTGTTTAGTTTATGCTCAGAGGCTGCCAACTTATGATTTTGTGCTCCATGACTTCCCGCACATCCGAAAGATATGCAGGCCAGAAGTACGCGTACATCTGAACGATCCTTAAGGCGGTCAATTACAGGAGTTCACACAAAAGATACTCCTTCTTGACCTCAAGATATCCTAAGTACCCGAAGCATACAGAGTTCAAACATTGAAAAATTACTCTTCTTCATGGGTCGATTCGAAGTTCATCCAGACTCTAGTCTGAATATCTCATCTACCAAGATGGCAAATCAGTTTGACAGCCATTTCTCGCCCTGTTCCAAAGGATTTTTTGAGAAATCATTCTTGAAGATGATGTCGGAACAAAGAAATTCTGTTTATCAGAAGTAAACAGTTCAGGATTCTACGCGGTTCCTCACTCCTAAACAGCAGGACAGTTTGAACACTCAAATGCTAAAGCGGCTTTCTACGCGTCCCTAGTTATACGTAAAAGACAGGACAGGACCTAGCACTCTTTCTAAATAGAGTCGGCGTAAGGAATCAGACATTTCAAAGCTGCACACATTCAGACTTCATAACAAAGTATGGCAAAATGATCATATGAAGAAGAAAGACGATTTTATTAAAGATTAAAGTCATGATTACATATGAGGGAAATCCAGTCTACAAGGGTTTTTCTTCATTTTCATGATTACATCTGAGGGAAACCCCGTCTACAAAGGGCTTCCTCATCATCGTCTGAAGATCGCACCGAGAAGCTGTTCTGACAGGTTCTCACGTTGGTGATGGTCTTCCTCTTCTTCCAAGAAGATGATCAGTGGCGGGAGGATACAAAAATGGGCATAGACCCATCCTCCAACAGAAGGAAAACAGGGTAATTCTGCTTTCCTACAGACCACCGCCACTCAAACCGGGACAGAGCTGGTCTGTCTGCCTCTCATCACCAGAGGTAACGGGAGAAGGTGCCACTTGCAAGCAGCATGGTGAAATACGATTCTTCGTCTCTCCCGAAGAACCACCATACAAAGTTGCTGATTATCCTGAGCAAAGGAGGCTATGATATCCTTCCATAATCCATCGTTACAGAGGACATTTGCTCGAAGACGCTGTCTTTTTCGGCTCCATATATGCTGGAAAAGCATGATCTTCTTCTTCCTCAAGTCGACCCGACGAACTCCGGCCATCATCTCTGTATGATAAAGGAAGTGTGGGAAGAACAGGAGAACTCCTCAGTCTTTTTATAGGTGAGAGAGGGCACCGGTACTGAATAAATCTGCCATAAAGTCAGCCTCGACCATTTCAAAACTCCATTCAGAAACGTTTCAAGTTACGAGGAGCGGGTCATGCTTCATTCAAAGCATTTCAAATTATGAGGAATTTAAAAGCTTTGAAGGGGGTCTTGTAGAAGCATGAAAAATACGCTGGATAGCTCTACGCAGCATATTGATGCAAAGCAGCGTAAACAGAGGACTTCAGAGCCTTCAAACGTGCAAACAGAGCTTCTCCGCCGAGCAAAACATGAAATATGGGCTCAAGGACCATCCGCGTAGGGCAGTATGCCCAGGCTGCTTCAGCGTAAACAGGGTGCTTCATCACCTATATGGCATAAAACTCATCCTCTTTCAGTGCAGCATTGAAGTGTACGAGGGACGCTTCGTATTCTCCGAAGTAAATCTGTCAGACCCTGCAATGAACCTGTCAGATCCTGCAAAGAACCTGACGTCTCAACTTCTGACAAAGGGATACTGCTTGACTACCCAGACGACGGCTATGATGATGGCGCAGCACTGCAACCCAGGCTGTCATTTACTGCCATTCTTTCTTGCGTAAACCGCTTTTACGTACACAGAGGAATACGCTGCCTAGTTTTACACAAGCAGATGAGATCCCCTTACGCTCCGCGGAAGACAAACCGCCTGCCACATCAAAAGCTGCACTCCGTACGGGACTCGAGGCACGTCTCTGCATTTTTATGCACAGGGCGGTGACAGGCCCTCAAGGCACGTCTCTGCAATTAATGTGCCGAATACTGACAGATGCGCAGGCCAAGTGACAGACCTTCAAAACACGCCTCTGCGTTTAATGGACCGGATGATGGCAAATCTCCACAATTAATGCTGGGGATTTGATTATATCTCCAAAAGCCGTAATTTCGGCTAAAACGTCCACATCCACTCGGCCTCTGTGCCCATTCAGCTTCGGTGCCTGCTCGGCTTCTACGCCCATTCAGCTTCGGTGCCTGCTCGGCTTCTACGCGTATTCAGCTTCGGTGCCTGCTCGGCTTCTACGCCTGTTCAGCCTAGGTGCCTACTCGGCTTCTACGCCTACTCGGCCTTTATGACCACTCGGCTTCTACGCCTACTCGGCCTTTATGACCACTCGGCTTCTACGCCTACTCGGCCTCTATGACCACTCGGCTTCTACGCCTATTCGACTTCTATGCCGATTTGATAACTATTTGGCTTCTATGCCATGGTGACAGACATTTGGCTTCTATGCCAACCTCTTCTATACAATGGATACCTACCTACGTGGCTTCTACGCCGTGATCTTCGTAGCGATTATACGCGTTTTGTCTCTTAGTTGGACCCGCGTCACACGCTCATTCAAAGGATCATCTATACGCAGGCATTGGTTATTTTAACCGTTGTGTAAAAGGGTGCTGTACTTTTCACTACTCGGTTTTCACACCGATTGAGTGGTCACTGTCACTAAAACTCTATAAATAGAGACCTCTATCAATGAGGAACAAGGTCGACAAATTGGAGAGAAAAAGAGAGAGAGAGAGAGAGAGAGAGAGAGAGAGAGAGAGAGAGAAGAATCTGGAGCTCAGGCAAAGAGAAGGGATCGACGACTTTAGCATCGGGCATCCACCCTCTTCAGCAACCCTCGAAGCTGCTACCTGTCTTCCACGGCACTTCTTCAACATCGTGTGGTCCAAGGGCTAAAGTGATCGATTGCAGATCAGACATCTATAGCAATATTCACCCAGATTAAATAAATTGTACTTGGATATCCTCGTGTAGGATCGAATCTGTACAATCTTGTTTGTAAACAATAAAAGAAGGGACGGGTCTTCATACAAGACCTCGTTTTCCCGTATTCATCAAATCTTTTCTCGTTTATATTATCCCTAAACAATAATCACTCCTCACCCCTTTCCCAAGAAGCAGGCCCTAATCCCTAGGAACATATAAACCCCCCCACTCTCTCCTCCCTCTTCCCTTCACTTCTCAGCCGAATACCATCCTATTTCTCCATTTCTCTTCTTCTTCTTCTTCTTCTTCTTTACCTTCCCCACGAGCCATCGACCCACCTCCAATCTCTACTCCGACCAAGAAGCTGACACCTACCGCGTCTCCTCTGACCAATCCCGTTGCTACCACCACCACCATCTCTACCACCGACCAATCTCCAATCTTGACTGCCCGCCCTCACCCCACTCTTCTTATCCGACGGCTCACCACTCCTCCACCGTCGCAGTCTCCCGCAAAAACTCCATCCTGACGTGCCACCTTGCCCCGACCACCTCCATCCCGGCAGAACCACCACCGTCACGTCTATCACCTCCACAAGTGTCGACCCCCACTCACTCTGGCCAATCCTGCTGTCACCTCCGTCATCTCCATGAACCAACACCGGTAGAACGACCACCGTCACCTCCACGAACCCCCTCTATCACCTCCAGCACCACCATGATCCACCACCCTCGGCCAACTGCTACCCTCGGCTAGCTCTACCGTGTTTACACAATCGAGCCCGCTGCTACACCACCTTCTCCGGCCAACCACAGCGCCGACGCTGCCACCACACGCCGTCACCGGGGTAACCCCTCACCCATCTCCTAGTTTAGTGTAATGTTGCTTATTGTTAAATAGAACTTAGTTAGGGTTTATAAATAATGCATATTGAGTTTTAGGGTTATAAAATGCTATATGAGATTTTAGGGTTTTATGTCATTTATTATAAGCATTATGATAGGTATTGAGGAGCAGTTTAATTATTGTTAAATTGTGTTATGATATCAAAACTTTGGTTATTTATTAAGAGATAATAATTAATAATAAATTTAATTGAGGAGTAGCTATTTATTGTGAAATGGTAATGATGATTATATAACAGAAAGTTGGATAATTGATAATTATTTTATTTGAGGATAATATATTTAAAATATGCATGATAACGTCTGTGAATGCAAGGGTGGAATATGAGGATGAGCATAGCTCGAACTACTGAAAATACCATGATAAATAGTAGGATTGAGGTTTTGGTTTGATGATGTTATACGGGTGATTAATCATATTCGACGTAATGTACCTCTAGTCAACCTTGGTCAAACCTCTATATTAGTGTCCATGTGAGCTGTGTAGTTAAAACTGAAGCCTATGCTAGACGTGTGTCACCTCTTATTTTAGAATAGCATCGTGATAGTTTATTGATTGAGCTTGTATCTCGTCTCTAGGTACTACTGGACCCGTAAACTTAGACGTTGTATCGGAGATCAATCTTCAGCATCCGGATCCAAGCAAGTGTACCTTGCTACCCTGTATTTCAGTTACCAGATTTCTATCTATTTATTATATGCATTATGCGCACTTTGGATCAGAATTATTACTTCGCGTTGGGTCATAACCGGGTGCCGACGTTCGTCGGTAACGTCTGGTAAGGATTGATAGATGTTTTCAACACCTTGATGTACATACTTGGTTATATTATAACCTTAGGACACATTCAGATACCGTCATCGTGCCAGATTTTTTTGTATCCTGATACTATCAGCATGACCGGAAACTGGGACGACTTTAGGGTCGTGATTGTTGATAGTTACTTCAGTATGACGAGACTGTTAGATAGAGGTTCAGGTTCAGTGAACACTCGTTGACCGCTATGGGAGGGGAAGACAGTTACTAGACATTTGGGCTCCTCTGCATGCGCTATATATATGTATATGTTCTACTTATGTAGTGTTCCTGTATCCGGAGTAGTAGTATCACCCGTGTGACTCTTTGCTCGGTGCTACGGTATGCCCCGTGTGTCTCCGTATCCGAAGCTGCAGTTTTATTTTGGATAGCCCACGCGTCGAACATTATCTTCAAAATTGTGTCTCACATAGGTGGTTATGCTAGATTACACAAGCGTTGCACTTGATTCTTTCTGTTATACTATGGCATACTATTTTTGTACCTTGTTACGTCCCTCTGAGGACCTGGTCCCCTGCCAGTTTTGCAGCATAGACGATTACAGAGCCTTTGTAGTTGCTGATGGAGTTGCTTGTCTTGCGGACATTGGTACCAGGTACTTATATCATATTGTTTATTCATCTGCTATTGTAGCCTTGTTTTTATAGACTCATATTTTTTCTCGAGTCTATTCGAGTTTGTATGTTATTAGGCGGCCGACTATTGCACATGTAGCTCATTCTTGTGTATTTTTGTTCATTGTGGATTGAGACATAGATGTTTATATTTACTGGATTATTTAGATGGTGACCATTATTATACAGCTTATACGTATTCGAGTCGGACCAGAGTCTGGTCGAATGCGTAGCTCGCATGTTGCGTATTCCTGGTCCTACGTATTTTGGGACTGTGGCGTGACAACGGTCTTAATATAATTCACATATAATTCCAATTCATTCTCAAAGCTGCATAATCCCATATTTCTCTATTGTGAAACCATGATATGTCGAGACCTCCACGATCGATGTGCTTTAAGATTAACACTTTCGGCCTTGAATTTCCATTCATTATATCACACCTCTCATTCCAAAGTTGCTAAGTCATATTTGCAATTATAATACTCAATCTATCCTTGCGAAGTAGTGTTGTCTCTTGACATTATGAAATCCAGAAGTGCACATAAGCTATTGGCTTAGATATCAAGAAAGAATAAGACCAAGATTTATCTATATAGTAGATATCTAGCCTCCTATCGCAATAGAGATTAATAAGTACCACAAGGCGAGCAAGCTGGAACATATACCTCCTGTTTCAGAACTGGTACTACGAAAGTAGCCAAGCAAAGTATCTTTCAATATATGTGTCTTTGTAGTCTGATCCTCTAACTTCATTGATGGAAGGCATGAAAACTAAACTTAAGTAGTATAATCATGACCATACTCACTTTCAAAGGCAAAGCTAAGATCATTTTTTCATTCTTTGAGCATAAGGAATCTGATCCAAAAATAAAGCCAAGAAAATTATAATTTTACTGCTAATTTGATATTATTATATATTTGGTGAAATATAGTTTCAGAAAACAAAATGAACGACGAAAGCTAACCCTATGATTAAGTTTCTTTACTCAAAATCTAAGACAAACTTCAGCTTAATAACTGCAGGTTTGACACGAAGCTTGATGTAGTGAAAGTAGTCGATCCTCTTGTCATGCCCCAGTTCCAAATATAAGGAACTGAGCCATGTGGTATTGGCCATCGGATACACTCCGATGGGCATCCCAATCTAATGGACCCGTTGGAGTGAACCTAAGCTGTAAAGTGTAATAATATAACCCAACATTTAAACATAAGCAATATAACTAATCTCATCCACTGACATAAGAATATGAAACACATCAAGAAAATATGTTTACTAATGTGCAAAAAAAAATAAGTCTGGAAATGTATCATAATACAAAACGGATAGAGTCACATGGGAAAAACCCCGCTAATACAAATACTGAATGAAAGGAAGCAATAAGATAACTAGGGCCGATATCTGCTAACTAGATAATGATATCGGACCCAAGGTGAAGTCACTACCGGTGATCAAGCAAAGTCCTCGAGAAAGATCTCGTCCTCTGCTACAAGTCCTACTCCTGGATATACACCTGGTCCGTACTCCTCCGGGAAGTCCTCCTCGCATATGCCTGAAAGGGAACCAGGTCCTCAGAGGGACGTAACAAGATAAAAAAATAGCATGCTATAGTAAAATAGAAAAAAAACATGTGATACGCTGGTGTAATCAAGAATAACCACCTAAGTGAGACACAACTTGAAGATAATGTTCGACACATGGGATTTCCAAATATAAATTCGTAGCTCCGAGGCACAGAGACACACGGCTCATACCCGTAGCTCCGAGCACAGAGACCCACAGTAAGTACTAGGACTCCGGATATAGGATCTCACATAAATAAGGATATATATATATATATATATATATATATATATATATATATATATATATATATATATATATAGTGCATGCGAAGTAGCCCAAGCGTCTAGTAGCTATCTTTTCCTCCCAATGCGGTCAACGAGACGCATCCGCAGCTCATTGTGCCTGAACATATATCTAAATAGTCTGGTCATACTGAAGTAACTAACACCAATCATGATCCTATAGTCATCACAGGTTTCGGTCATGCTGACACTATCAGGATACAGGAAGTCTGACACGATGATAGTATCTGAATGTGTCCTAGGGTTTCGATATAACCAAGTAGGTACATAAATGTATCGAGAAACATCTAACAATCGAACTAGACGTTACCGACGAAGATCTGCACCCGGATATGACCCGGAAGCTAAGTAAAGATTTTGATCCAAAGCGCAAACAATGTATAGATGTAAGAAAATAAGTAAAACTGGAACTGAGTCACAGTATGGCAAGGTATACTTGCCTGGATCCGGATGCTGAAGGCAGGGCTCCGATACAACGTCCAAGTCTGAGGATCCCAAAGTACCTAGAGATGATTTAGAAATTAATTAATAATTAGCTTGAAACTATCTTAAAGAAGAGATATCATCATGAACTAACATAGGTTTTTGTCTTAGTTACAAAACTCACGACTAAGGTACTAACTAGAGGGTTGGGCAAGGTTGACTAGAAAAATGTTGCATCAAGTACGAAATCACCAAATCGCATAACTTCCACAATACTAGTTTTCATCAATTATTGATTCGGTCATCTATAAATAATGTTCATCCTCGACCCATGCCATTCTTGTAATCATAGACATAAGTGCATCAATCCCAAATTAGTTTTCACCCCTAAACATGCATAATGTTCACATTCTCACCCTCAATCATACCATCATTACTACCTAATAAAATTACATTGGCACAAAACCCTCTAGTCTACACATGCAAAATACTCAAATCTGAAATTATATTCTACACATGGCATGAACCCAAATACTAAACAAATAACGTTTATCATGTATACACTCCTCAATATGTATTTAATTTAAACATGGGCTAATCATCAACCCAAACTTTCATAACTCACTATACAATGCACATTAATCAAATCATGTATACAACCTAACATTTAAGAGTGAAGAAGAAAAAATAAATAAAGAAGAAGAAGAAGAAGAAGAAATGGTACCAAGGGGGTGGCTGGTGGTGGTGGCAGCGGTGTTACTGTGGCTACTGTTATTGCTAGAGGGGTGACTGTGGTGGTGGTGATGGTGATGATAGTGGTGGTGGTAGCGGTGCTCGATGGTGGCAGTAGGTGTGGTGATGGTGATGACAGTGGTGGTAGTAGTGGTGCTCGATGGTGGGAAAGGTGGTGGTGATGGTGATGACAGTGGTGGTGGTAGTGGTGCTCGATGGTGGCGGTGGTGGTGGTGATGGTGCTCGGTGGTGGTGGTGATGGTATGACAATGGTGGTTGTAGTGGTGCTCGGTGGTGGCAGTGGTGGTGGTGATGGTGTCGATAGTGGTGGTGATAGTGATGCTTGGTGTTGATGGTGGTGCGGGTGGAGTTGTTGTCGGTTGGTGGCAGTGGTGGTAATGGTGATGGCGGTGGTGGCAGTGGTTGTGAGGTTGGCTGTGGTGTTGCTTGGTGTTGGCAGTGGTGGTGGTGATGGGTTAGGGTTTCCAAGGAGAGGTGAGGAAGAAGAAGAATAATGGGAAGGAGATGAAGAAGAAGAACAAGAAGAAGAAGAAGAAGAAGAATGTCGGCCGAGAGGAGAGGGAGGGGAGTGGGGAGTGAGAGGGTTTCCTTGGTGTTAGGGCCGGCCTAGGGATGAGTGTGGTTTCCTTATGTAGGAGAAATATAGGGTTGTGATAGGGGAGTTAAAATCAAAGGCTAGGATTAAAAGTAGGGTGAATAGTACTATTCAATGGTAAGAGTGAATGACCGGTCACATGACCAAGGAATGGGGCTCTTCATTTGGTTTTCCCCAATAAGAGTTGGACACCTAACAACCCTTTTTCATTTGGGTCTCTAAGAGTTTGGGGTTTACAAATGAAAATAAAAGATGAGGATTTAATGTGGAAAAATGGTATTTAGTGTTTTGTTGGATGGAGTGGGTGTTGGGTGTTTTATATGAGCGTTATGATTAGGTGTGAGGGTTTAGTTGGGGTTAAGTTAAGCCGGTTTCACCAAATTAAATAAATATGGTGTCATATGTATTCTTAAATAAAATGAGAGTACATGGGGTCTCAATTGGGAGTGACACAAATATTATGGACGTTGTAGGCTTGGTATTAGTCTTGGACCCTTTAATTTGTTAGGTGAAACGGGTTGAGTTTGTGTCCCAAAAATCGATGGCAACTACATAGGTACAAGGCATAAAATTTAAATTAAATTTTTGTGACTAAAAAGTTATGTAATTAAAATTGAGCCAAGGGAGTATATTTGTGAGAGACAAAAATATACAGAGCCTAGGTTGGCTCGTCAGATCAAGAGTGCAAAATTTTATTGGAAGTAAATGCTATTGTTGTGCTCCAAATATTGTAGCAACGGTAAGGTGCACCAAGAGTTTTAATTAATGGACAGGTCTATATAAACCCTAATTTCTAATCCTTAAACAACCTGAAGCTAAACTAAAATTCTCACCAAACCCAGTCTACCTAAAAAAATTATTGAGGGGGTCCTTCCCAACTTAGAAGAATTTTGTCCCCGAAATTAAAAGTAAATCACGAATAAGAGTTACGAGAATTAAAAAGTTAACAGGTAATTGAATTGCAGTACGTAAATTCGTACATTGGTCCTTAAATAAATAAGTAAAATATTGTCGAATGGAATCCTCGCTCTACGATGTAGACTCGCCCGGCGAATGATACTTCCATGCAACCCTGACCAGTTGAATAGTATGCCCCGTCAAAACCTTCTCACTGTGATCGTGTATCCCTATTGGCTGCTCCACATATGATAAACTGGGCCCGACTGTAATCTCTGAATGATCGATCACGTGGCTAGGGTCTGCCATGTATCTTCTCAACTGTGATACATGAAATACATCATGCACGCCTTCTAATGACGGAGGTAATGCAAGAAGATAAGCCACTTCGCCAATACGCTCCAAGATGTCAAAAGGTCCGATGCACCTCAAACTCAGCTTGCCTCTGCCCCCCAATATAATGGTACCACGAGTAGGCGATATCTTTAAAAACAAATGATCACCTTCCTTGAATTCCTAAGGTCTGCGGTATAGAAGCATAAAAATACACTGGGGAATTATACGCGTAAAAACCCCCAACATGTATGAAGCCCACGGAAAACAGAGCTTTAGCGCTGTGTGGCGTATAATATGACTTCAGAGCTATTGGCGTACAACAGAGCTTCAACGCTATTTAGCGTAAAATAGAGCTCCCGAAAAGTCCGCGTAAAGCAGCATTCAAAGGTCGTTTTGGCGTAAAAAGGTTGCTACATCTCCCTCCGGCGTAAAATATATTTGCTTTTAATGCAGCGTGAAGTTGTACGAGGAACTCTTCGTCTTCCGCGAATGAACCTGTCAGACAAAACAGTGAACCTGACTCCTGACAAAGAGTACTGCACGATGATCGAGAGGACGGCTATAATGATGATTCTGCACAGAGGCCCATACTGTCTTTTAGTGACATATCCTTGATATAAGTTATTTTTACGCATTCAAGGAATACGCTGCCTATTCTACACAGGCAGAGATGAGCTTTTACGCTCAAGATAAGATGAAATCAGATGCCACGTCAAAAGTTGTCTCTCGTACAGAACTCGAGGCATATCTATGCAGTTAATGCGCGAGATGGGGCAGATCTCTGCATTTAATGCACGAGATTTTGTCCTATCTTTAATAACTAGGAGAGATAAAACTAGGGCCAATATGCTTACATCACCATCCTGGCATTTTACGCCAACCAGGCTATATTCAACTATAGGAGTACGCTGTGTGCTATCCCCTCGAAATACGCCAACCAGGATATTTTCAACTATAGGAGTACGCCGTATCATATCTCCTCGAAATACGCCAACTCAGGCTATATTTACAAAGGTACGTGATAAGGCTATTTGGCCCAGAATACGCTCAAGACCTCAGTCGGAAAGGATAATTGGCTACTTTTACGCTGGTTATCTCTTATTCATGCAGCATCGAGTTTTACGCAAAATTTGGCTTTTACCAATACAGCAATTTAGCTTTTACGCCTACAAGACAGCTATTTGGCTTTTTGTAAAATCTCTCACCCAAAATTAGGCCTAATTTGCTTAGATAGTAAAATTAGGGCTAGTTTGGACCAAATAGAATTAGAACATGGCATTTATTTAATTATGAAATATTTATATCGCGTAGTGCACATTACCGTTGCTTCTATAATTGGAGTACCTCACTAGCCATTGTCTTCCAATAAAGTTCACAACCTCATCCTAGACATGTCCGCCTACTATTCTGACCCTTATGCAACTTCTAATATTGCTATCTGGTGCTATATTTTAGCCGCACAATAAACGTCGTGGACGTTATTTATTAATTATAAATAATTTCCAATTTTGTACCCTTGTGCGTCCCAATCAAAATTGGGGACACAATCGTGACCGTTTTGTGCAAATCGAATTTTATTAATATTCTACACTGTACCCTCTACGCCCTGACACTTGTGCCCTACCTAATTTCATTCCCATGCACTTCTAACTAATTCTAGAACTTCGTGTGCGTTCAATTTAATTAATTAAATCTAATTTCTGCCCTTGTGCAATTATCTAATTATTGGGGGGCTTTTATGCAAAAATACATTGAGGTGTCCCCACCATTGGACAATGAGTGAAGAAACTTAATTTTCCCTTTACGTAGATTTTTTTGTAATTTTCGGATGTACAACGCGCACATCGCCCCATTTATTTTAAACCACATCCCTGTATTTTAAACCCTGCAATTATAGCTCAAACATCCTCATGTAAGCCCAAGACCCACTCCAAGGATTGTAAACGAAGGCCCAACCCAAGAGGGGTTGACCAGTCAAACCTATTCTAGGTCAACACCAACATCACATATAAATATACCTTGATTCTTTTCTACCTAAAAACCTAAATCAACCCATCCCTAACCTATTTACCTAGCCGATTCCCTATTCACCTCCTTCTTCCTCCTCCTACCGCCGGAGATCCCTCGCCGGCCTGCTTCCCTCCACAGCGCCTCGCCTGAACCACCCTCTTCCACCATCTTCCTTTCTTTTTCGGTGATCTCCTCCTCCCGCAACCTCGCTGAACAACCTCACCGTCTCCTTCCTTCCCCCGAGTCTCCTCTTCCTTCCTCCCTGAATCGTTGTAGCCCGCACCGACCGGAGCAACCCACCGGAGCAGTGTCTCCTTCCATTGTCATCGTCCCCAGTGCTTTCTTCTCCGCCTTCGCTGGAAACAGCAGCGCTGAGTCCACCTCGTCGAGCCTCGACCGCGGCCACCCTTTCCGGCCTGCACCCCACCCTGTGCACGAACCACCACCGCCACCATTGCCATCTCGTCGAGTCCTCCCCGTCGGAGCCGCTCGTAGCCCCGCTCCCTATTCCTCTCCCCTTCTCGGCCGGAGCCCGACCCCGGAGCAGCCAGCATCCCGCTGCACCACCACGGGCTAAACCCGACTTCCCTGCATCCCCGCCGGACCCCGGCTACTATAGCCTCATCCCTGTCAATCTCCTCTCCCATCCACCCTGCCTCTCCTTCCTCCTCCTCGTCGACCATGAGCGGTGGTTCACCTGAACCCACTCACACCGACCTGCACTCGCCGGGGATAGCTGCACCTAGGCCACACCAAGCCTCTGCCGTTCCTCAGCCCGCCGGACATCCCAGACGCCACCGGCCTCCACCACCTCTTCTTCCTCCCTTCTCAGACCACTCCTCCTCTCCTCTCTCCTTCCTCCGCCCTCGCCGAGCCGTCAAGCACGCTCGACTGAACGACTCCCCTGGCCGGAATGGCAGCAACCCCATCACCACCAGCATCGCCATTATCAGCCCCCATCACCATTTACTCCAGCTCCCTAACCTGTACTCCTCCTTGCTCTCATCCCCCTCGACCTCCCTGTCCACCACCCATCACCACCCTGTCCTCCCCTGACCGAATCTTTCGCCGGCTGGACGTACAGTAGCCATCACATGCATCACCATCATCAATACTTATCATCATCATCATCCTCTTCATCATCACCCTCTTCCATTAACATCATCATCTTCACTATCACCATGTATCGCCGAAGAAGTCCCCTGGACGGACTTCGGCAGTCCACCTCATTACCTTATCGTCATCCTATCATCAGCATAGTAACATCGTTACCTCACCATCAATCCATCATCATCGCATCATCACCCCATTATTATCATCGCATCATCGTCATCTCTTCATCGTCATTTCCAGCAACTCACCATCGTCAAATACCATCGTCCCCGTCATCATCTCAGCATCGTCGTCATCATCATCAGCACCACCATCATCATACTCGTCTCAATTCATCATCATCACTCCATCACCCTCACCATCATCATCATCTCACCATCATCCCATCATCCTCATCACCTTATCGTCACCTCACCATTCATTATCAGCATCAGCACTGTCGTCCTCACCCTCATCGTTGTTATAGTCGTCACCATCATCATCATCGTCGTCAACCTCACCATCGTACCCGTGCACGTACTCTGAGGTATGAACCTGTCTGTCTTCTCCTTTATTTATGTTCGTGTGTATGCCATTAGGACAGGCGTATTGCTCATGACTGCTAACTGATATCGGACCCTGAGTCGGTGAACCCAGTGCTGCGTACACGAACTCATACTCGTACGCGTATATTAATCAGTTTGATATTTATATATATTTTTATTATATGCATACTATTCAACTTGGTATACATAAACTTATTGGATGATATATACATGGTATATATGTATATTGTAATTAAGTATATGCTAATAATAATTATGACTATATATATTTGGACTGTACGACCCTAGGACACCGTGGATTATCCCGTATTTATCCATGACCCTGTTGACCCTAAGAACAATATTGGTGTCTGCCTTGTGTACACCGACGTACTGGCGAGACCGTATTAGTTAACTGACTGATTTCGTACATCACTTGAAGATGAGACCCCGCGTAATTCAACGCGTAATTTACCATGTTAGATGACTAGTGTTACCCCTAGTATACCCCCTGAGTCTAGTGTAAATATTGTTGTGTGTGCACTAGTGTAATGACTAATGATTTTATTGCATTATATTATATCTAGATAGGATATTGGATTTATTCTGCACGACTTCTGGAGCAGGTTATTGGTACATCGTAGCTTTCTTGCCAGGCAAGTATACCATGCCATTGTACTGTTATTCTTATTCCATATGATTGCATACATGTTTAACTTTTTGTCTTTAGTTCATATATTTTAACTGTTATATAAAATACGTGCAACGGTGTCGTCGCGATATATTTTTATTTATGTATTGCATTGACCTTGTTCATGAGACTACCCTATTATCATGTATCATTATTAGGTTCATTGGCCGTGACACAGTTTTTACACGAGCTATGAGTCTCATATAGATCACGGACTGGCGTGCAGGGTTGGCCTCCTGTACGTGTGGGTCGTACGTTAGGAATAACTGCTGTTAGAAACTTTGCATGCTAGTAGACTTAGCAGTTATTAGAGGTCTAGGGACATAGCCTATTGCAGTATGGTGGTCCCATCCTTGTCCTTGTTTGGTTGCAGGATTGGGCTAGGGTACTAAGAATAGGCTATGAACTATATTGTGTCATGGACGTGACATGCTTAGAGCATGGGGTGGGGAGAACAACAAGTACCGCATTTGAGCTCCTTTACACTTTTCCTTCTGTAACCCGGAAGCTCCGCTGGAGATATAGGCGGTGATAACCCCTATACTACTTGGCGGGCCTCCGTCGTTCAAAAGACGACGTGCCTTTGAGGCCCCTGGTTCTCCGAGAGAGTCATGCCAATCACAGTTTTCAGCCAGATAGCTCACTTGTTGGGAAAGTTGTTCTTAACTGCATTCACTTAGACGGTTAGGCGACCCCTTTGGAGATTTATTTTATTACTTTATTGGCATGTGTTTAAGTATCTTGTTATGTCCCTCTGAGGACCTGGTCCCCTGCCAAGTGTATTTGTTCTTGAGTATTCGTCGGAGCATAGATTCGGATGGTTACTTATGTTTCGAGGATGTCTTCTCTTCGAGCCCGTGGATGTTAACTGGTATTCTTATATTGTGTTTATTGTGTTATACTTTTACCATTCTTGTTGGTAGTTGATTTGTTTCCATCCAACTATCATCCTTAGATACTTCTTATTGAGATCTAGTTTCATAGATGTTGGTTATTTAATTATATTTGATTTTTGTGGATGAGATTTAGATTATACCCTGTGACTTGTAATATATTTTATACCACTTGTGGATTTGATATTCATAATACAGCGTACGTGTGGATTTGGTTTCCATATATTGGAGTTGCCATATCCATGCGACTGGCATGCTTACGTGTCCTAGTCCTATGTATTTTGGGACTGGGGCGTGATATGTTTTTGTGGTGGCCCATGCAGGTCAAAAGCATATTGTCTTGGTTACGTTACTGTACCGAGCAAGCCTGCACCTAGGACTAGAGTATAGGATCTCATCCACAATTGACTATGATTCATCTTCCTCCTCTATGTTCTATTCGAACAATTGAATCCTGCTTGATTCCTGTACTTCCCTAATAAGTTCCTTGAGTATATATAGCCTTCTGCTAGAATATAGGAACCCCTGTTATTAGGATGATAATTAGAGTAGCACACCTATTAAGAATACAACGAGAATATAGACACACCACTAAGTTTAGAATATCTCGTGAACCCTAGAATTCCTTATCTTTAGATTGGTATACCATTACCCCTTGATGTATTAAGAAGACTTGAGAGTAGTATAGACACTACTAGAGTTAGTTAAAAGTTTTACCATAATGTTTGACCCTAGTATTGAGGAACCAATAGAAAACCAAAATTGAATATTATGACTGAACTTAACCTTCATAGTTAGATAGTATTGGAGAACTATAAACTTAGATCATTGTCTTGTTATTAGTAAACATCACCTTAGGAAGCCAAGAGGAGTGAATGTAATGTTTTCCTTAATCATACCCCGAACACAGAAGAGTAGTATCCCACCTATTCTTAGAAAACCATGACGCTATCTAGAGTCCTTCATTTAATTTCATATATTTGTTCCTCTGAAACCCTAGCGTTCGCTATTTGTGCGACGACTAATCATGTTTTCTCTTCTTCATCTTTTAAACTCGTGCCACCTGCCACCTCTGATCATAGACCAAGTGATTATACTCTACGATAGGATATATAGTTTGCTATAGTCATAGTTGTAATCTTGAATTTTGAATTATGTACCTTGTAGCTAGAACCTGATAGTTGAGTTGTTCAATTAGATTGTGATGATTACCCCTAGTTGTAGACCACGTAAATTGTACCCCCACCTCGATACCAGTTAGATCCCTTTTCCCTTAATGGCTAGTAACTTTTTTATCCCTACGATTGACACCTGTTCTATGAGCATTATGATTAAGACTTAAGGTGACCCTTACCTATATAATGCAATAGGAGACCCTAATAAGTACCAAGATCTTTTCTCATATACCCTAATAAGAGTTTTCTGTTCTATGTACATGTGCAAGATTATTTTTGTAGGATCCTCTTAAGACTGTCACGGCACTAATTTGATTCTTTTAAGTTGGGTAGTATGTCTCACAACCTAGTATCACATAGTCCACTTGACCCATCGAGGTAGTATAACTGAATAACATTAATTGTATGCTAGCATTAGACGATAACATTTATTCAGATGGTAGAATTTAGTGGTCCATGCCCTATTGGGACGACTAGCGACTTAGACAAGGAGGTTGTATGATAACTGTAGAGATTGTAGAGTTTTTTGTTATTATTGCTTATGTTATTTTTGTTTTTGCAAACTTGAATTATTTTGTAACTTCTCTCATCATAATCCAACATTATATTTTCTGTGCTACCTCGAATTATGTTGCTATTATAGCCTAGTTTTTGCAAGCTTATTCTTTATCGAGCTTGATCATGACACATGTATTATTGGAACGCTACAATAATACATTTCAGAATCAGTGTATTAGGGTCTAGCTAACCTTAGTGCGCTTGATTCGCCCCTCGTAATACTACTTTACGTGGATTAAAATATGTAGTGATTAGTAGACGAATATACTTTCCCTAGACATGTCTGACATATCGTATCGGTTACATGACTGTACTAATACGAGCATGCGAACAAAGAATCACCAAAATAGAATTTCAATCCACAACTGCTTTGACAATTCTCATTTGAATTCTTTAAACGCCTTGATCCTGATACTTCTATCCTATTACCTCTTCCTTGAACTCTTTACCATTGTTTTCTGTCTTTCCTTGTTTCAGAAAGACGAAACCTCGTGCTTGGAAATAAGTGATACACTGATAGTGCTAGGTACACCCCATAGGCTAATCATATGACTTGGTGACTCCCTGTTATAAATGATTAAGGGCATATAATAGATGATATGTTTGGTGTTAAAGACTTTGATGATTCAGAAGCATGATTAAATAATCTGGGACATAGCCATCTTAGAAGAGTAGCCTTAGATGATAGATGGGTAAATTCTAAAGTTGGTTAGAAACTGCAATATTAACTTAAGGAGAATTCTTTAGACTGTAATCAAGTGAGGTTAGATAGAGAAACCCTACCCTAGTTTAATTTTGAGGACGAAATTGTTTTAAGTTGGGTAGATTGTAAACCCCCTCACCCAAAATTAGGCCTAATTTGCTTAGATAGTAAAATTAGGGCTAGTTTGGACCAAATAGAATTAGAACACGGCATTTATTTAATTATGAAATAATTTATATCGCGTAGCGCACATTACCGTTGCTTCTATAATTGGAGCACCTCACTAGCCATTGCCTTCCAACAAACTTCACAACCTCATCCTAGACATGTCCGCCTACTATTCTGACCCTTGTGCAACTTTTAATATTGCTCTCTGGTGCTATATTTTAGCCGCACAATAAATGTCGCAGACGTTATTTATTAATTATAAATAATTTCTAATTTTGTACCCTTGTGCGTCCCAATCGAAATTTGGGACACAATCTTGACCGTTTTGTGCAAACCGAATTTTATTAATATTCTACACTGTACCCTCTACGCCCTGACACTTGTGCCCCACCTAATTTCATTCCCATGCACTTCTAACTAATTTTAGAACATCGTGCACGTTCGATTTAATTAATTAAATCTAATTTCCGCCCTTGTGCAATTTTCCAATTGTTGGGGGGCTTTTATACAAAAATGCATTGAGGTGTCCCCACCATTGGACAATGCGTGAAGAAACTTAATTTTCCCTTTACGTGGATTTTTTCCGTAATTTTCGGATGTACAACGTGCACATCGCCCCATTTATTTTAAACCACATCCCTGTATTTTAAACCCTGCAATTATAGCTCAAACATCCTCATGTAAGCCCAAGACCCACTCCAAGGATTGTAGACCAAGGCCCAACCCAAGAGGGGTTGACCAGTCAAACCTATTCTAGGTCAGCACCAACATCACATATAAATATACCTTGATTCCTTTCTACCTAAAAACCTAAATCAACCCATCCCTAACTTATTTACCTAGCCGATTCCCTATTCACCTCCTTCTTCCTCCTACTACCGTTTCCCCTGCAGCCACCACTTCGCCGGAGCTCCCTCGCTGGCCTGCTTCCCTCCACAGCGCCTCGTCGGAACTATCCTTCTCCACCTTCTTCCTTTCTTTCCCGGTGATCTCCTCCACCCGCAACCCCGCTGAACAACCTCACCGTCTCCTTTCTTCCCCCGAGTCTCCTCTTCCTTCCTCCCTGAATCATTGTAGCCCGCACCGACCGGAGCAACCCACCGGAGCAGTGTCTTCTCCCATTGTCATCGTCCCCAGTGCTTCCTTCTCCGCCCTCGCTGGAACCAGCAGCGCTGAGTCCACCTCGTCGAGCCTCGACCGCGGCCACCCTTTTCGGCCTGCACCCCACCCGGTGCACGAACCACCACCGCCACCATTGCCATCTCGTCGAGTCCTCCCCACCGGAGCCGCTCGCAGCCCCGCTCCCTATTTCTCTCCCCTTCTCGGCCGGAGCCCGACCCCGGAGAAGCCAGTACCCCGCTGCACCACCACGGGCTAAACTCGACTTCCCTACATCCCCGCCGGACCCCGGCTACTACAGCCTCGTCCCTGTCAGTCTCCTCTCCCATCCACCCTGCCTCTCCTTCCTCCTCCCCGTCGAACATGAGCCGTGGTTCACCTGAACCCACTCACGCCGACCTGCACTCGTCGGGGATAGCTGCACCTAGGCCACACCAAGCCTCTGCTGTTCCTCAGCCCGCCGGATATCCCAGACGCCACCGGCCTCCACCACCTCTTCTTCCTCCCTTCTCAGACCACTCCTCCTCTCCTCTGTCCTTCCTCTGCCCTCGTCGAGCCATCGAGCACCGTCGACTGAACGACTCCCCTGGCCGAAATGGCAGCAACCCCTTCACCACCAATATTGCCATTATCAGCCCCCATCACCATTTACTCCGGCTCCCTGACCTCCACTCCTCCTTGCGCTCATCCCCCTCGACCTCCCTGTCCACCACCCATCACCACCCTGTCCTTCCCTGACTGGATCCCTCGCCGGCCGGACGTACAACAGCCATCACCTGCATCACCATCATCAATACTCATCATCATCATCATCCTCTTCATCATTACCCTATTCTATTAACATCATCATCTTCACTATCACCATGTATCGCCGGAGAAGTCCCCTGGCCGGACTCCGGCAGTCCACCTCATCACCTCATCGTCATCCCATCATTAGCATAGTACCATCGTCACCTCACCATCAATCCATCATCATCGCATCATCACCCCATTATTATCATCGTATTGTCGTCATCTCTTCGTCGTCATTTCCAGCAACTCACCATCGTCAAACACCATCGTCCCCGTCATCATCTCAGCATCGTCGTCATCATCATCAGCACCACCATCATTATACTCATCTCAATTCATCATCATCACTCCATCACCCTCACCATCATCATTATCTCACCATCATCCCATCATCCTCATTACCTCATCGTCACCTCACCATTCATTATTAGCATCAGCACTGTCGTCCTCACCCTCATCGTCGTTATAGTCATCACCATCATCATCATCATCGTCAACCTCACTATCGTACCCGTGCACGTACTCTGAGGTATGAACCTGTCTGTCTTCTCCTTTATGTATGTTCGTGTGTATGCCATTAGGATATGCGTATTGCTCATGACTGCTAACTGATATCGGACCCTGAGTAGGTGAACCCAGTGTTGCGTACACGAACTCGTACTCGTACGCGTATATTATTCAGTTTGATATTTATATATATATATATATTATATGCATACTATTCAACTTGGTATACATAAAATTATTGGATGATATATATATATATTTGGTATATATGTATATTGTAATTAAGTATATGCTAATAATAATTATGACTATATATATTTGTACTGTACGACCCTAGGACACTGTGGACTGTCCCGTATTTACCCATGACCCTGTTGACCCTAAGAACAATGTTGGTGTCTGCCTTGTGTACACCGACGTACTGGCGAGACCGTGTTAGTTAACTGACTGATTACGTACAGCACTTGAAGATGAGACCCCGCGTAATTCAATGCGTAATTTACCATGTTAGATGACTAGTGTTACTGTCATGCGCCGGTCCCGCCCGGGCCGTCGCTCCGCCCTGCCCCGCCCCGTATGGCCGGATTTATCGAACCGGGCACGAATCACCGTGCCTCAGTGCGCCGGACGCGAATCACCGCGCCCGTCCCGCGGGTGCGAAGAAAGAAGGGAGCTAAGCGAATGGCCCGTTCGAGCTTTCGGGGGACGTGATGCCGCATGGGCCTGGGGTTTCGCCCGTGCAAGGCCAATCGTTTAAGTTGATAGTTGGCTATCATCGCATCAATCGAGTAAGCAGCAGAAAGGGACTTGTTGCAATGCAACGCATTTTGCCAACTGAGTGTTCGGGACAATCGAGGCAACTTGGGTTTCCTTTAGCAAAGGCACACGTTCGTTCCATATATTATGCCCCCTTATACGATAGCATTCTCGGGGCAACAATCGAAACCTAGATTTCTGGGTCTTCGGGACTGTGGCACGCCTATCGCTCCCTCGGACGATCCAGTACCTGCAAGCAAGTAAACTGTTGGTGGGTCAGCACTTTATACAAGTACTGGTGAGATAAACAACTGAACAGAAACATGCATTCACTCAAACCAATACTAAGTAATCATGTTATAAAATATTACATTACTAGTGATCTTTCTAGTTTTACCTAGGTTCGTTTCATGCAGTTCTAGCAGAGTCATATTACATTCTTTGGAAACATATTTTTAAACAGAGTTTCATATTGAATATGCAAGCAAGCAATCGTTCATGTTCCAGGGTGTGCGCAGCGTGTCTCGTGCGACTCCAGGGTCAGATGCAAAGTTAGACACATGATGCACAATCTTAGGGGCAGTCATCTATCCAAGCCAACACAATGACTTAGCTATATGTAGGGCGGTCCTCGAGTATCTCAGGATCGGCAGCTAGTTGTACAGCATACCAATGACTCTTTATCTGATGCTAGAGGCAGCTGTGACTTATGGTTGCTTTCCACTATCTCTGTAGCAGCCGTGACACATGCAGTTCAGCTTTCTACCAATAGCCATTGTCCGACCGCATGCGAATGCATGGAACACTATCAAATAAACTCTAGTATGCAGACGAGACAAACCATCAGAATACAATCATTGTTGTGGGGCAAACTGACTTATCACTTGAACACGTTCAGGCATAGTATGGTTCTCTCGAAGCATAGACGATAGTGAACATGTTCATGCATTCTAAATAAGCGATTCAGGATTCTCGTTAAGCAGACATTGATTCAAAGACAAGCTAGGTGAGTTCGTTCATTAACATGCAAGGCAGGTTCTATCATTCTCTTATGAAAACATTGCAAGCAAAAACTCAGGTTATTATTAAGGCGTGCAAGAATCAGAGAACGAAGTTCTGCCCACTCACCTGATACATAACGCCGACGCAGAGCGGGGCGTTAAATACTTACCAACCAACAAAAAGTTTCGTCCTCGAAACTTCAAGGATAAACTTCTCGATATTCCGAGCAGCGCTAGTGACATCCCTCGTCGTACTCAATCGAAACAATCAAGCAATTCAAGTTCAGAAAACATTTGCACTTTGAGAATATCTATGGACTTATTGTATGGAACGCTCTATTGCAATACCATATCGACTCAGAGTCATAGCAACGGTTTTGGGCCAGAGAATCGATTCTACTCTGATACCATTCTGTCATGCCCCGGTCCCGCCCGGGCCGCCGCTCCGCCTTGTCCCGTCCCGTATGGCTAGATTTATCGAACCGGGCACGAATTACCGTGCCTCGGCGCACCAGACGTGAATCACCTCGCCCATCCCGCGGGTGCGAGGAAGGAAGGGAGCTAAGCGAATGGCCCGTTCGAGCTTTCGAGGGACGTGATGCCGCACGGGCCTGGGTTTTTGCCCGTGCAAGGCCAATCATTTAAGTTGATAGTTGGCTATCATCGCATCAATCGAGTAAGCAGCGGAAAGGGACTTGTTGCAATACAATGCATTTAACCAACTGAGTGTTCGGGACAATCGAGGAAACTTGGGTTTCCTTTAGCAAAGGCACACGTTCGTTCCATACATTATTCCCCCTTATACGATAGCATTCTCGGGGCAACAATCGAAACCAGGATTTCTGGGTCTTTGGGACTGTGGCACGCCTATCGCTCCCTCGGACGATCCAGTACATGCAAGCAAGTAAACTGTTGGTGGGTCAGCACTTTATACAAGTACTGGTGAGATAAACAACTTGTAAGCCCCCTGATTTTTTTAAGAATTTTAATTTGGATTTTTAGCAATTTTCTGTAATTTATGGGAATTAAAATCTAGGTATTTTGTCATTAAATGATTTTTAATTGCTGTTAATTAATAATAAAATAATATGTAAATAATATTTTATGGTGTAAAATAGAAAACTAGACATAGGATAATTTTCTGTGAATTTATTGGACTCCGGAAGCATTTTTAAAGCCCTAAAAACTATTTTAAAATAAACTCAATTAAACCCTAAAATAAACCCGGTTCAATTGAACCAAACCAAACCAAAACAGCCCCGTTCAACTGAACCGAACCCAACCTTAGCGGGTCGGGTCGGATCTAAACCCGACCCGAAACCCGACTACCCGACCCGCATCTAAACTTAACGAATCCGGATTCCTGCTAACCCGCCCGACCCGTCGACCAGGACCCGGACCCGAACCCTAATTCTATTCCGGGTCAGAATCACTGTTCCGACTCGGCGGCACCACCTATAAAGTCACCTCGAACCCTGTGCCCCGTCGCAACCCTAATTAATTCTCCGCAGCCGCCGCCTTCCTCCTGCTCCGTCGCCCGCAGCCACCCAGCGCCTGACCCTCTCCTCGACCAGCCCCAGCACCGCTGCCCGAATCCTCGACCACCACCTTCCCTCGTCTTCCTCCCCCGCTCCGATCACCCCGACCCCCTAATCCCATCCGGCCGCCGTAACCCTAACCCTCGCTCAGACCCCCTCCTCTACCACAGAACCCCCAGCGCCACCCACGATGAACCTCTCCGCCCTCGCCTGACCTGCCTTCACTGCCTCCATAAATCTCTGCCTCGACCATCGACCACCCTAAGCCCCCTCGCCGCCCAAGCTCGACCCGTCCCCTGAATCAACCCCTCCGCCCCCGACCTCATCGTCCCCGACCTAACCTCTACGGCCAAACCTACGACCCCACTCACAGCCCGACCACCTCCCTCCATCTCTCCCCGCAGCCAGCGACATCCTCCCCCGAGCACGACCCGACCGACCCCTCTCTCCTTTCTCCTCCGCCTGGGCTCGCCTTCATCTCCTTGACCGGAACCCTAGCCACAACCACCATCTCCTCCTTCCCCGACTCCACCTTCCTCCACCCAGTTCCATCGTCCCCGACCTCACCGGACCTCCACATCCGTAGCAGCCCTCGACGACGACCCCCGCAGCCTGCCCCAGCCGCCTCCGGCGTAGCCCCGAGCCCAGAGCAGCTCCTCCGCAGTCGTACAACCTCGGCGAGCAGCTCCGACGAACTCGAACAGAACCCTAACCCTAACCCTAACCTAGACGGACACAGGACCCGGACACGAGAAATCATCATTCGCGGAGCCCTGTTCAGGTAACCCGTTCTCTCTCCTCGTAGCCCCTTTTTTGTTCCGTCAGTTGTATCGAGTAGACTGTGTGACTCCCTCGGTGCCCGTGCAACTCGCTCGGTGCGTCGCGTCCTGTGGCGATCCCGAACCGCGATCCAAAAACAGGAAAACCAATGGCCTGTTTCACCCCGAAACTGAGTGCGCCCCGCCAAACGGGACGACTTGGTCGCACGCGGTCTTTACCAAAATGTGTGCGACGTTGATACGGACGCGTGGGATTTCGCAGAAGTCGATTCGGATGTGCGTGCACACCGGAATCAACGCGTATCCGCCGACAACGCCCAGTATCCGTCCATTCTGGAATACGCTGTAACTTTGTGTACATATGTCGGATCGAGACGGAACTTGCGCCATCGGACTCGTAGCAATACGCTGGTTCTGTGACCCAAGTTTGGTTCGATTCTGAGAACGTTAAGAAAATCGCGTATCGTGGGTCCCACAGGCTCCATTTGACGGACGATTTTGTGATCGGTTCATCGGAATCCAATTCTGGAAGTTCTGTTGGGTTCGCCTCATCGTTCCTGACTTGTTGACACTAAGTTTGGCAAATTTGGAGAACTTTGACCCTGACACACTTTTCGGTGAAAAGTGGCCCACATGCGGACCCCGCTTTGACCCGAAAATGTCCTTTTTGTCCCTGTGTTCAAATTGGACGAAAGGACAGGCGTTTCTAGCTATTTTATATATTCTGAATCTAATGGTGATGTTTATTTCAGCAACCGGAGTAGTGCCTGCAGATCACACTGAGATCAGAGCTACAGTTGGAGCCGGAACCCCAAGCAAGTGTACCTTGCCAAACTTGCAGTTCTTGTTATTTATTCCTTTGACTATATATATATATATATATATATATATATATTTGCGGTGCATGCTTGACCTAGGACCGAGTGACTTACTTAGCGTCCGATTATTAGTCGGGTGCCAACACCGTACGCGATGTTGTGTATTGTCATATAGAGATGGACATTCGTGACCCTTTGCATTCTCGTACTTGTCTTATCAAGTACACTATAACCCAGGACACTTGATACTATTCATGGAAAGGATCTTCCTGAGATATTCATGGTGATTCTGTATAGGATACAGACTTTCTAGCATTGACATTATATTCCTAGATACTATATAACTTGTAGCATTAGATATGATTGTGCGTGACATGGACATGAGGCATCGTGGATATGAGATACGTGATTACATGGGGTGGGGAGAGACACATAGGCTACAAGCTGATACATACATATATTTATTATGGCGAGGCCTTAGACTCTATATTAGAGCTAGGCACTCTATTAGTGTTATATTTATTGCGAGGCCTCAGACTCTATATCAGAGCTAGGCACTCTATTAGTGATATTACTGCTACCGGTTCCCCGACACAGAGCTTGTAGTGGTCTCAGCCTGAGTTTTGGTGATGCTCTCATCTTGCATTTCACATAGATGGTTATATAGCTTACCCTATTTATCTTATTTACTATTATACTGTATTTTGGCATGTCGATTTCTGTACCTTGTTATGTCCCCTGAGGACCTGGATACCGGACTTTGTCCCCAGGATTAGCAGAGGATATCCACCTAGAGTTATACAGTACGGGAGCATTATCAGGAGCGGAAGTAGGAGCAGGCACTGGAGCAGTACCAGATCCAGTAGACGAGTGATCACCGAGGGTATCTTCTGGGTATTGGCTTTACCCATACTTAGTATTTGTTGTGGTTCTCTTTATTCTTGTATCTTGACAGATGTATCAGACTCATATCGGGTTATTCCCCGAGTTTATAGTTCATTAAGATTGATCTTGCTTTATGATTCTGATATTGTTGTATTCATTTCTTCGGATGAGATTAAGTATATCTAGACCCTTATGGTTGTATTACAGCTTAAGTACGTCCCGATGGATCTATTAAATTGGGTTTGTCCATCGGTGTGTGCTGCTGGCCATTGCCACGTGTCTAGTCCCTCGGTATTTTGGGACTGGGGCGTGACATGGTTTTTGTGGTGGCCCATGCAGGTCAATGACTAAATTGTTCGGTTTCAACTTAGGGACCGAGCAAGCCTGCAATAAGAATAGGATAAGTTTTAAGGATCTCATCTACTTGCTTGAATCGTTCTTAACATCTATATCGGATTCGAATTAATTTCTAGACTTGCATCCTGCCTTGATTCCTGTGCGCCTGTTATTGTTTATGTTGGTTGTTACTCTAATTTTTTTGAATTCTGTGATTGGTAATTAGAACTTGACGGTTTAAGTTATTATTGTAGATTATGACCTAATAATTACCCCTTAGCTTTAAGTCGCATAATTAGTACCCCCCCTCGATACAAGTTAGATCCCTTCCCCTTGACGGCCAGTAACTCTTCTATCCTCACTATCGACACTTGTCCTAAAAGCACTAAGACTAAGGCTTAAGATGACCATGACCTAGATAATATAGGAGGATACCCTAATAAGTACCAAGACCCCTTCTCGAAGACCTTAACAAGAGTTTCCACGGTATCCTTAAGACGATTTTAGTATTAGTTTATCGTTTTAAGTTGGGTAGTATGCCTCACAACATAATACCACCTAGCCCTGTTGACCCATTGATGAAGTAAACTAGGATGACACAACTTTAGACTTGCATAAGAAGATAGTGGTTATTCAGACAATAGAATTTAGAGGCCCTTGCCCCTATTTGGTCGACTAGCGACTTAGACAAGGAGGTTGTATGATAACTGTAGAGATTGTAGAGTCTGTTATTAATATGGTTGATTGTTTGTTTTGTTTTATGAACTTGATTAACTTGTACCTCCTTTCATCATCATCTAGCGTACTTAAATTTGCTGTACTTGACTTATGCTGCTAATATAGCCTAGTTTTGCAAGCTTATCCCTTTATCGAGCTTGTTCATGACATATGTATTAGTGGACATGTACACTAATACATTTCAGAATCAGTGTATCAGGGTCTAGCTAACCTTAGTGCGCTCGATTCGCCCCTCGTAATACTACTTTACGTGGATTAAGATATATAGTAATTAGTAGACGAATATACTTGCCCTCTAGATATGTCTGAGCCTATCGTATCTGTTACATAACTATACCGATGCGAGCAGGTGAATAGAAATTGCCCAAAATAGGATTTCAATCCACAACTGCTTAACAATTCCCATTTGAATTCTTAACACACCTTGATCCCGATACTTCTATTCTATTACCTCACCCTTGAACTCTTTATTATTGATCTCCGTCTTCTTTTATTTCGGAAAGACGAAACCTCGTGCATGGTATAGGTTTAATATATAGACAGTACTAGATATACCCCACAGGCCGGTCGCATTGTTGATGACCCTTTTATAAATGATTAAGAGAATATCATAGGTGATAAGTTGGTGTTAAAAACCTTGAGGATTCAAAAAACATAATTTGAGGCATAGCTTTCTTAGATGTATAGCCTTAGATGATAGATGGGTAAAATTTAAGTTGGGTAGAGACCGCAATGTTCACGTGAGAGGAATTCTTTAGACCCTACCCTAGTTTAATTTCGAGGACAAATTTTTTATAAGTTGGGTAGATTGTAAGCCCCCTGATTTTTTTAAGAATTTTAATTTAGATTTTTAGCAATTTTCTGTAATTTATGGGAATTAAAATCTAGGTATTTTGCTATTAAATGATTTTTAATTACTGTTAATTAATATTAAAATATTATAGAAATAATATTTTATGAAGTAAAATGGAAAACTAGACAGAGCGTAATTTTCTGTGAATTTATTGGACTCCGGAAGCATTTTTAAAGCCCTAAAAACAATTTTAAAATAAACCCAATTAAACCCTAAAATAAACCCGTTTCAATTGAACCAAACCAAACCAAACCAGCCCCGTTCAACTGAACCGAACCCAACCTTAGCGGGTCGGGTCAGATCTAAACCCGACCCGAAACCCGACTACCCGACCCGCACCTAAACTTAACGAATCCGGATCCCTGCTAACCTGCCCGACCCGTCGACCTGGACCCGAACCCTAATTCTATTCCGGGTCGGAATCACTGTTCCGACCCGGCGGCGCAACCTATAAAGTCACCTCGAACCCTGTGCCCCGCTGCAACCCTAATTAATTCTCCGCCGCCGCCGCCTCCCTCCAGCTCCGCCGCCCGCAGCCACCCAGCGCCTGACCCTCTCCTTGACCAGCCCCAGCACCGCTGCCCGAATCCTCGACCACCACCTTCCCTCGTCTTCCTCCCCCGCTCCGATCTCCCCGATGCCCTAATCCCCTCCGGCCGCCGTAACCCTAACCCTAGCTTAGACCCCCTCCTCTACCACAGAACCCCCAGCGCCACCCACGACGAACCTCTCCGCCCTCGCCTGACCTGCCTTCACCGCCTCCACAAATCTCCGCCTCGACCATCGACCACCCTAAGCCCCTTCGCCGCCCGAGCTCGACCCGTCCCCTGAATCAACCCCTCTGCCCCCGACCTCATCATCCCCGACCTAACCCCTGCGGCCAAACCGACGACCCCACTCACAGCCCGACCACCTCCCTCCATCTCTCCCCGCAGCCAGCGATATCCTCCCCCGAGCACGACCCGACCGACCCCTCTCTCCTTTCTCCTCCGCCTGGGCTCGCCTCCATCTCCCTGACCAGAACCCTAGCTACAGCCACCATCTCCTCCTTCTCCGACTCTACCTTCCTCAGCCCAGTTCCATCGTCCCCGACCTCACCGGACCTCCACATCCGTAGCAGCCCTCGACGACGACCCCCGAAGCCTGCCCCAGCCGCCTCCGGCGTAGCCCTGAGCCCAGAGCAGATCCTCAGCAGTCGTACAACCTCGGCGAGCAGCACCGGCAAACTCGAACAGAACCCTAACCCTAACCTAGACGGACATAGGACCCGGACACGAGAAATCATCGTTCGCGGAGTCCTGTTCAGGTAACCCGTTCTCTCTCTTCGTAGCCCCATTTTTTGTTCCGTCAGTTGCATCGCGTAGACTGTGTGATCCCCTCGGTGCCCGTGCAACTCGCTCGATGCATCGCGTCCTGTGGCGATCGCGAACTGCGATCCAAAAATAGGAAAACTAACGCCCTGTGTTACCCCGGAACTGAGTGTGCCCCGCCAAACGGGACGACTTGGTTGCACGCGGTCTTTACCGAAACGTGCGCGATATTGATACGGACGTGTGGGATTTTGCAGAAGTCGATTCAGATGTGCATGCACACCGGAATCAACGCGTATCCGCCGACAACGCCCCGTATCCGTCCATTCTGGAACACGCTGTAACTTTGTGTACACACGTCAGATCGAGACAGAACTTGCGCCATCGGACTCGTAGCAATACGCTGGTCCTGTGACCCAAGTTTGGTTCGATTCTGAGAACGTTGACAAAATCGCGTATCGTGGGCCTCATAGGCTCCACTTGACGGGCGATTTTGTGATCGGCTCATCGGAATCCAATTCTGGAAGTTCCGTTGGGTTCGTCTTATCGTTCCTGACTTGTTGACACTAAGTTTGGCAAATTTGGAGACCTTTGACCCTGATACGCTTTTCGGTGCAAAGTAACCCACTTGCGGACCCCGCTTTGACCCGAAAATATTCTTTTTGCCCCTGCGTCCAAATTGGACGAAAGGACAGGCGTTTCTAGCTATTTGATATTTTTTGAATCTAATGGTGATGTTTATTTCAGCAACCGGAGTAGTGCCTGCAGATCACACTGAGATCAGAGCTACAGTTGGAGCCGGAACCCCAGGCAAGTGTACCTTGCCAAACTTGTAGTTCTTGTTATTTATTCCTTTGACTATATATATATATTTACTGTGCATGTTTGACCTAGGACCGAGTGACTTACTTAGCGTCCGATTATTAGTCGGGTGCCAACACCGTACGCGATGTTGTGTATTGTCATATAGAGATGGACATTCGTGACCCTTTGCATTCTCGTACTTGTCTTATCAAGTACACTATAACCCAGGACACTTGATACTATTCATGGAAAGGATCTTCCTGAGATATTCATGGTAATTCTGTATAGGATACAGACTTTATGGCATTGACATTATATTCCTAGATACTATATAACTTGTAGCATTAGATATGATTGTGCGTGACATGGACATGAGGCATCGTGGATATGAGACGCGTGATTACATGGGGTGGGGAGAGACACATAGGCTACAAGCTGATACATACATATATTTATTATGGCGAGGCCTTAGACTCTATATTAGAGCTAGGCACTCTATTAGTGTTATATTTATTGTGAGGCCTCAGACTCTATATCAGAGCTAGGCACTCTATTAGTGATATTACTGCTACCGGCTCCCCGACACAGAGCTTGTAGTGGTCTCAGCCTGAGTTTTGGTGATGCTCTCATCTTGCATTTCACATAGATGGTTATATAGCTTACCCTATTTATCTTATTTACTATTATACTGTATTTTGGCATGTCGATTTCTGTACCTTGTTATATCCCCTGAGGACCTGGATACCGGACTTTGTCCCCAGGATTAGCAGAGGATATCCACCTAGAGTTATACAGTACGGGAGCATTATCAGGAGCGGAAGCAGGAGCAGGCACTGGAGCAGTACCAGATCCAGTAGACGAGTGATCACCGAGGGTATCTTCTGGGTATTGGCTTTACCCATACTCAGTATTTGTTGTGGTTCTCTTTATTCTTGTATCTTGATAGATGTATCAGACTCATTATCGTATTATTCCCCGAGTTTATAGTTCATTGAGATTGATCTTGCTTTATGATTCTGATATTGTTGTATTCATTTCTGTGGATGAGATTAAGTATATCTAGACCCTTATGGTTGTATTACAGCTTAAGTACGCCCCGATGGATCCATTAAATTGGGTTTGTCCATCAGTGTGTGCTGCTGGCCATTGCCACGTGTCTAGTCCCTCGATATTTTGGGACTGGGACGTGACACAACTGAACAGAAACATGCATTCACTCAAACCAATACTAAGTAATCATGTTATAAAATATTACATTACTAGTGATCTTTCTAGTTTTACCTAGGTTCGTTTCATGCAGTTCTAGCAGAGTCATATTACATTCTTTGGAAATATATTTTTAAACAGAGTTTTATATTGAATATGCAAGCAAGCAATCGTTTATGTTCCAGGGTGTGCGCAGCGTGTCTCGTGCGACTCCAGGGTCAGATGCAAATCTAGACACACGATGCACAATCTTAGGGGCAGTCATCTATCCAAGCCAACACAATGACTTAGCTATATGTAGGGCGGTCCCCGAGTATCTCAGGATCGGCAGCTGGTTGTACAGCATACCAATGACTCTTTATCTGATGCTAGAGGCAGCTGTGACTTATGGTTGCTTTCCACTATCTCTGTAGCAGCCGTGACACATGCAGTTCAGCTTTTCACCAATAGCCATTGTCCGACCGCATGCGAATGCATGGAACACTATCAAATAAACTCTAGTATGCAGACGAGACGAACCATCAGAATACAATCGTTGTTGCAGGGCAAACCGACTTATCACTTGAACACGTTCAGGCACAGTATGGTTCTCTCGAAGCATAGACGATAGTGAACATGTTCATGCATTCTAAGCAAGCGATTCAGGATTCTCGTTAAGCAGACATTGATTCAAAGACAAGCTAGGTGAGTTCGTTCATTAAAATGCAAGGCAGGTTCTATCATTCTCTTATGAAAATATTGCAAGCAAAAACTCAGGTTATTATTAAGGCGTGCAAGAATCAAAGAACGAAGTTCTGCCCACTCACCTGATAGATAACACCGACGCAGAGCGGGGCGTTACAGTTACCCCTAGTATACCCCCCTAAGTCCAGTATAAATATTGTTGTATGTGCACTAGTGTAATGACTAATAATTTTATTGTATTATATTATATCTACATAGGATATTGGATTTATTCTGCGCGACTTCTGGAGCAGGTTATTGGTACATCGCAGCTTTCTTGCCAGGCAAGTATACCTTACCAATGTACTGTTATTCTTATTCCATATGATTGCATGCATGTTTAATTTTCTGTCTTTAGTTCATATATTTTAACTGTTATATAAAATACGCACGATGGTGTCGTCGCGATATATTTTTATTTATGTATTGCATTGTCCTTGTTCATGAGACTACCCCATTATCATATAGCATCATTAGGTTCATTGGCCATGACACAGTTGTTATACGAGCTATGAGTCTCATATAGATCATGGACTGGCATGCAGGGTTGCCCTCCTGTACGTGTGGGCCATGCGTTAGGAATAACTGCTGTTAGAAGCTTTGCATGCTAGTAGACTTAGCAGTTATTAGAGGTCTAGGGACAGCCTATTGTAGTACGGTGGTCCCATCCTTGTCCTTGTTTGGTTGCAGGATTGGGCTAGGTTACTAAGAATAGGCTATGAACCATATTGTGTCATGGACGTGACATGCTTAGAGCATGGGGTGGGGAGAACAACAAGTACCGCATTTGAGCTCCTTTACACTTTTTCTTCTGTAACCCGAAAGCTCGCTGGAGATACGTGCGGTGATGACCCCTATACTACTTGGCGGGCCTCCGCCGTTCAAAAGATGACGTGCCTTTGAGGCCCCTGGTTCTCCGAGAGAGTCATGCCAATCCCAATTTTCAGCCAGATAGCTCATTTGTGGGGAAAGTTGTTCTTAACTGCATTCACTTAGAAGGTTAGGTGACCCCTTTGGAGATTTATTTTAGTACTTTATTGGCATGTGTTTAAGTATCTTGTTATGTCCCTCGGAGGACCTGGTCCCCTGCCAGGTGTATTTGTTCTTGAGTATTCGCAGGAGCGCAGATTCGGATGGTTACTTATGTTTCGAGGATATCTTCTCTTCGAGCCCGTAGATGTTAGCTGGTATTCTTATATTATGTTTTTTGTGTTGTACTTTTTCCATTCGAGTTGGTAGTAGATTTGTTTCCATCCAACTATCATCCTTAGATACTTCTTATTGAGATCTAGTTTCATAGATGTTGGTTATTTAATTATATTTAATTTTTGTGGATGAGATTTAGATTATACCCTGTGACTTGTAACACATTTTATACCACTTGTGGATTTGATATTCATAATACAGCGTACGTGTGGATTTGGTTTCCATATATTGGAGTTGCCATATCCATGCGGCTAGCATGCTTACGTGTCCTAGTCCTATGTATTTTGGGACTGGGACGTGACACTTTTACGCCAACAAGACATCAATTTGGCTTTTACGCCAACAAGACAACTATTTGGCTTTTACGCCAACAAGATAGCTATTTGGCTTTTACGCTAACAAGACAGTTATTTGGCTTCTACGTCAACCATCCTTACGCGAGGGGCATTTACCTACGTGGCTTGCATGCCATGGTCTTCGATAAGGAGTTATACACGTTACCTCATAATGGGACAAGCGTCACACGCGGATTCAGGAGATCATTCAGACGTGGATAGCAGTTATTATAACCGCCGCGTAAAGAGTGCCACTCTCTTCACAATTTGGCTTTTACGCCGACTGGACAGTTACTGTGACTGATCTCTATAAATAGAGACCCCTAGTCACAGAGTAAAGGGGGGTCCGAATCAGGAGAGATAATCCAGAGGGTCGGAATCAGAAGAGCAGAGAGCATAGATAGAGAGCGCCGATTGATAATTTCGACAACGAGAATTCAATCCCTCTTGCGACCTTTGAAGCTTCTTCTTCTTCTACAACACTTCTTCGTCATCGTATGGTCCAAGGGACAAAGTGATCGACCGCAGATCAGACTCCTATAGCAATTTTTCCCCAGAATCATTTTTTTTTGTACTTAACATCCTCGTATAGGATTAATTGTACTCATTTTTCTTGTTTGTAAACAAAGAAAGGGTTTCGTATAAACCCAGTTTTTATTCTTTTGTTTATCATCAAACACAAGATGGCGACTCTATTAGGAAAATTTTTCTCATCTGACGAGAAAGTTATTGCTCAACACGATGCTGTATCCGTCGGATCAACGAAGAAGACCTTGGTCGTCCAATTCGACCAATCTACTTATGAAGACATGCTTCGCGCAGGGGGTAGCTCTTATTCCCTCTCTGTCCAGGACAACATGAAGCTGCATAAAGTTTGGATGCCCCAGACATCCTCTACCCTTCCTGCAGGCTCTCTCTCTACGATCAAAAAGGTTGTGACAACACAGCTTACGCACTCTGCGCGTAAAACTATGTCTTCCGTCTGTGACGTGGCAGACAGAACTTCTGGCAAGGCCCCAGTGCCAATCCAGAAGTCTAGAATGCGCCCTGTACGTAAAAATTTGTCTCCCATCTGTGATGTGGCAGACAAATTTTTGGACAAGGCCTCAGCGCCAATTCAAAATTTTCAAACGTGCCCTGCGCGTAAAACTTCGTCTCCCGTCTGTGACATGGCAGACAAATTTTCTGACAAGGCCTCAGCGCCAATTCAGAAATTTCAAATGCGCCTTGCACGTAAAAATGCATCTACCATCTACAAGAAGGCAGATGGACCCTTGGATCACATCAAGGAAAAACGAGTGGCGAATCTCCCGACCTCTAGAGTTGTACGCCACCAAGAGAAGAAGTTTCCCACTCTTCATACTACGCGTGACACTGGAGGCCGTTTGAGGACTTCCTCTGTTTTACGCGAACCTGTACAAAGCTCTAAATTACGCCAAGATAAGTTTGTCCGCGTAAAGAAGACCCACTTCATAGGAAAATACGCTCCTCAGACGGATGATGGATCTTATGCTACTCACATAGCTGAACTGCTGTATTCTTATGGCAGGGAGAGAATTATGGTTCCCAATCTCCATACCCTAACTGATGTAAAAAGGCAGAATAAGCCTTCTCCTTCTTCTTCTATTAATCCCCCTGATTTGCGTGATTTCTTGATCCTGAAACGCAAAGACAGGGGTCAAAATCAAGATTTAGTGTCCCTAACTACCAAGAATGGGGAGATCATATGGGAAGATGAGTCAACATCTAATGTCGTCATGACATATGGGCCACATGAAGAAGCTGTCTTTATTGTTCCACCTACTCACGACGATCAACATCAGCTAATCTTTGGTCGAATACGGAATAGACCAATTGTACAAGAAGATTCTCACGAGTCTGATGTTGGGAAAATGCAAATCTACAGGTATAGCCCACATGCTTTAAAGATTATGCAAAACATGGGTTACGATTTGAAGTTGAAGCAAGGCCTCAATAATGGAAAAGACAGACGAATACCGTTGTATGGTGATCTTAACTGTCAACGAACTCATTTTGGGTTGGGGTATACCACATCCCTTGCAAACTCCAAACCTCCACAGTCAGATCCTGTAATACCAGAGGCAGGTCCTTCTAAATCAACTTCTGTGGACAAACGCCATGACATGTCTGGGGGTAGTCTTCCTCGACAAAATAAGACAGCATCCAAAGCTGGGGATAGAATTCCCTCTGAGTCTCGAGATGATGCAACTAGGACCATCTTCCCTGAGGACCGTACGACTCAAGTATCGGGAGCCCGAAAGCCAAAGGGGAATTTCTCCTTCAATGAGGATGATATCATTGAAATCTTCAATATATTGATGAAGGAAAACAAGCTTCGGCTATCCAACATCAGATATCCTGAAAGGACTGGCAAGGTCGATGACCCAGAATATTGTCTCTTTCATCGGTACATTCATCACCCCACAAAGGTATACTATGTACTGAAAAGGAGAATCCAGGAGTTGATCGACGCCAAAGTTATCACTTTGCATTTATAAAATAAGAAGACGGTTATTGCAAATTGATCTCACTCGAATGTGGCAATTTGCTCCCTCAAGAAGTACCGGATGATGAGTCCCTAAGTCTACTCGCATACTCCTGCCGTGACTATTCACAATCTATCTAGTTATACGCTAGCCATGCTCATATTGCCTCTGAGCTCTCGTCCCATCAATATCCCCAGTGGAGCAATCCTTTGGTCTATCTTCATAGACCACACTCAACAAATCAATCAGGTAAATTTTTCGGATATGAGTTCACGTTCATATTACCTCTGAACTATTCTCCAAATATTTTTTCCCCAGCTGAGTTTGCCATGTCCAAGTAACCTCTGAGCAAACCTCCTAGGTTGTTGCTATTAATTAGTTCACGTCCATATTACCTCTGAACTGCTTTCATAGTATTTCTCTCAGGCTGAGATTGTCATGTTCATATTACCTATGGATAAACCTTCCTGGTCCGTCTATCGATTATCATGTCCATATTACCTCTGATATCGGTTGTCGTCTCAACTTAACACCCGTACGTAACTCTAAGTACGCCAGTGGTGTTAGGTCCACAAAAACTGCCACGTCCATATTACCTCTGGCAGGGCTTGTCCTAAACTTATTACTTGTATTTCTCGTGCACAAGAAGTAATAGGTCCACCAAAAATCCCCCTGTGGAACACCCACAATGGAAACAAATTATTCATGTCCATATTACCTCTGAACTATCCTCATTTTCCCCAGCAAAGAAATAGTCAGTCCATATTCATCCCCATAGAGTCATATTTTATTGCGTCTATATTTCCTCTGTCAGGACTTGTCTCAAACCTATTACTTGCACTAACGTGCGCAAAAAGTAATGGGTCCTCAAAAATCCCCTAGTAGGATGTCTTTACTGGCCATAAAACCTATTACCTGATTGGGCTTGTTTCAAACTTATTATTTGCACTCAACGTGCGCAACAAATAATAGGTCCACCAAGGATCCCCCGGTGGGATGTCCTCAACAAATACGGTATTGTACTACGTCCATATTACCTCTGGTACAATATCCGAAGTTCACACAAACAATCATAAAGAAATGGGAGGACCCTTATATGATTTCAAATGGCGCTTACAGATTAGCCAAGCCTAATGAAAATTGGTAATGGCTCATATCAACGACAAATTTCCAAAGAAGTACTATACTTGATCTCCTTTGCCTAACGGAGTATGATGAAGATCTTATTTTGACGATACCATGCACAAAGGTTAGCTGGATCATATTCTATCAGATTCATATGACCTCTTAATGGATATGCTTAACTAATTTGTAAACCTATCATGTTCATATTACCTCTGATAGTATTTAGTATACAAATTTAGTTGGATTAGATTCTATCAGGTTCATATTACTTCTGAATAGATTTACATTCAGCAAAACCTTAACGAGAGTATGTCATGTTCATGATACCTCTGATATCACTTTCATCTTAGCCTATCATATTCTAAAGTGATGGGTCCACAAAGTCAAAAAATGTATCTTTATTATCTCTGAGAAATTACAGGAAAAACAAAAAAGTACATCATTGGGGAGGAGCAGTTAAATCGCGAATCTGTCGCGCCAAAGCAGCCATCCTCTCATTCCTGGAGTTCAAAACGTTGTTGTGATCCCGTTCCAGCCTTGCTTCATTATTGCTCAAGTGAGATAGTTCGGACAGAGAATCAACAAAACTTGCGTGGATGACACCGACATGTGTCAAGTTCTGTTTAGCTGTATCCACTTGGCCCTTCAGCACATTGCGGGCTGCCGATGTCTTGAGAAGCCTCTCCCTTGCCTGAGCGAGTTTAGCATCCAATTCTCAAATCCTTGCTTCATTTCCCTCACATTCGGCCTGGTACTGAGTCAGCTGAGGAATACTCTCCACCAATACTGCCTGCTCTTTATTCATCTCTTGCTGCTGTTCTTGGATGGATTTGTTTAAAGATTCAATCTGCTGAGCAAGGTCCGCAGTTAGGGAGTCATACTCAGCTTGAACCAGGTCATCGATGCTGCCTCGGGATAGTTGCAAATATTCGTTATGGGTTATTCTAAACCATTAACTATTGGCTCTAGCGCATCAGCTCTTTCAGCGTCATTAAAATTTCTAATCGGTGCTATCGTTAGCTGGGAGGATGTCTTCAGTGCATCAAAGCCTAAGTTCTTCTCCAGCACCATGGATATCAGTTCTTTCAAAGTGCGGTAGAATATGCTAGTGTATTGTTCAACTAGCATAACAAAGATCCGATGTACGCTGGGAGTAGCTGCAATACCGGTAAATCTCCCTTCTGGAATGACTGCAGAGGATGTTGCCACAGTCATTGCTTCAACGGATGGCGCAACAAAAGAAGGGACACCAGCAACGGTTGAAGTTGATGGCATACTCAACAAAGGAGGCACAGTCGAGATAATGGGCTCATCCTCCTCTGATGTTATTTGAACTGCTATTGGCGGGATGACACCCGAGAATGTTGCGGATGAAAGATCGGCAGCTTCAAATCATGCTTCTTCGACGTCGGGCACTGCTGCTTCATCAGCTGGATCCGCAACAAAGTCAGAGGTTGTGTCAACGCCGCCCTCCCCAGAGATGTCTTCGCCTGAAAAGAAGACAAGAGAAAGTTAATATCAATTTGATGTTAATTTTCCTGAAAGAAGCGTAAAGACAACATTTACCCATAGCCGATGGTATGTATGTTATGTCTGCATCCTGTACAGCTAAATTATTTCTTAATAATGCTAAATAAGCTGTCATACCTGGAGAAGAGGGTGCACCAACTGACGTTTGAGGGTAGTCATCCCAGTCGTCACCCAGATCCACTCGAGGTTCATCGGGTGGAATCTCGCTGGAAATACTTACAAACGAAGAAGGGGTTATTCCTATTATTTGTCTGGATAAAGGTATATTGATTCTTAATATGCTCGGTCTCGAAGGCGATCTCGAAGCACTACCAGTAACGGTGGTAGCGGCAGCAACCGCGAGCAAAGAATCTCCAGCACTGTCAGCCGGAACTGTGGAGGTTCCCTCTCTAAAAGGCGAAGGACCTCTGATCAAAGAATCATCCCCAACAGAGGAAACAACAGGCTCACTTCTAGAGGCCCCCTTGGTGGAAGTCCTTTTAGGACCTCCGACAGTCTTCTTCTTCTTGCGGGGGGAAGGCTCTTTCAGAGTGGAAGCCTTTCGCTTATTGGAGATAACGAGAGGTTCTGTTGGCGGAGCTATTACGCCTCTCGGTATTATCAACAAAAATTTGTCTGCACCGGTAGTGTCTTCACCTTCATCAGAGGAGACGGATGGGATCTCCTCTCTTCCAGTGGACTTATGGGAGGGCATCCTGAAACTTTCATATACATCAAAATCATGATGGAAGGTATTGATGGACGCATAAAACAACACGTACGAGTGAAGAATACGCAACTCCGTGGAGAGAGAAGTTGTGAGCACATCAAAGATTGCACCAGTACAACCCGTGATGAAATACCGCCATCCTATGGCTCCATCAATAAGTCCACCTTTGGATTTGAAGCTGGTGATAGGATTCCCCACGTGCAACTAGTCGTACCCAAATTATCTGGCGAACCGGCTAGGCAGATAAGGCTCCAAGTAGCAGTGGTCCTCACTTTTGTACAACAGGTGGGAAGGTCTAATACAGACTAACCAGTAAAAGGCTTCAGAAGAAAGAATATTCCTCCCTTGGCCTGCATCTTGAAGTTTTATCCCCTGTTGATTGATATGTACGGGGGAGACTGTACAGAAGAACTTCCAGCCATGGGCAAAATTTAATGCTCACTGGCAATCTATGACGCTAGCCACATTCCAAAAGAAATTCTTGTAATTCAACAAGAAGTTATTTTCCGAACCGCTGGCAGATCCGGGAGACATCACTCTGGTATTTTGAAGGATTAACCATCCCATCAGATGTAGGAATAGTAATTTCACTCTGGGATATCTTTCATGCTGTGTATTATCTGCAAGCAGCCCATCAGTAATGGCCCTCAGGCCAGCTTGTATCCGGCATACCATGGCAGGGAGCAGGCCCAGCCTTGCTACAAATACCAAACGCACTGCGGGCCATATGGTATTGCGATGGATGTGATCCGCAGACGCGATGTCAGGCACTACCCATCGGCGTAGCCAGACAGAGAGAAAGCCAGCCAGTTGATCTTCCCTTGACAGAGGCTTGCGACAATGCCTCATATAACTGAAGGCTTTAGTGCCTGCAGGATAACCCCCTATCTCCTCATCAAGAATATAATTTGAAGCCACTGCATCTTCAATGAGGTCATCGACCGTGTTGGCACTAAGCATGCTCAGGAGGTTCAAGGGCTTATCTCGGCTATCTACAACCTTGTCTGGCTTAGCATTTCTGGCCTGATGGAAGAAGAGGTAGGATGCCCATTTGTTGATATGAGCCAAATCAGAGGGCTCTTTGTAAAAGGTGGTACAGGCAAGATAGTAGCTCATCAGCTCCTTGTACACTGCCACGGCCGGAGGGTTTGTATCCCTCAGCTCTCTGTTTGTGGGAATGTACTCTTCATAAGGAGTGTCTCCCATTGGCAGCTTTGAAATATCTGCCATCTCATGAAGGGCTAAGCCATACTCACCTAATAGAGTGGCGAAAGTCCCAATAAGCGAGTTGTATCGCTCCATCAAAGCTAAGAACAAATTGGGGTTGAGAGGCAGCCCAACACTAGTGGCACTCACAGCCGCAAACAAGCCAATAATTTCCAGCTCTATCTGGAAGTGCTTCAGGACCCAGGCAGTTAAACTGGCCCATCGAAGATTCCCGGGGCTAAGCCATCCACTGGTGCGAGGGTAAACCTTGGGTTACACTCCTTCCTGTCCCATAAAGTCATTGCAGAAAGTTAATATTTGAACTGGCTGGATCAGTAAAGTGTCTTCACTCGGGACGCTACCCGACAGTAATTCTCTGAAAGGCATAACAGGGCCTGAAGGACTGCTCACAAAGACTCCTCGGTTCAATACTTTCTTGTATGAGATCTTCCCTGGCCGCCCATGAAGATCTGGAGTCAGAGTCCACATCATTTTCCTAGGATGTATGGCATGGAAGAATGTCGAGATAGGGTAATCTCTGGGCATCCTTGGCAGATACATGACCGTGCCCTCAGCAGAAAATACCCAATCTTCCTTCTTGGGCTTAGTCTGGGATTGTTTGTCGATAACATCCCCGAATAAGAAACCTGGTTTCTTATATTCAGTCCCATCTATGTATGTCAGGGGCTCCCCACTGATCATACTCAGCAGTATTCGTTCTTCTTGGGACGAGATCAGAGTTCCCCTTTCTTGAGGATACTCGATTCCAGAGATGGAGAATATCACATGGGACAAGTCCTCCAGATAGCTGGAATTCAGCATCGCAGCAGTAGAGCCCATCACTGCAGCCAAAGGAGGGATCTGTAGGTCCACTGCAAAATGCAAGAAAATAAGTCAGTGTTACGCTAGACGCTACACTCTTGCAGGATACGCCAAAGACTAACAGTCTGAGCTTTTACGCCGGACTGCAAAAAACTTAAGACTTACGCTGGAATCTACTTCCAATGCGTAAAACTCAAGGTTGGCAGTATACGCCAAAATTTAACAGTCTGAGCTTTTTACGCCAGACTACCAAAATTTGTGTTTTTACGCTGGAATTTACATCCAGCACGTAAAACTCAAAGTTTATAGTATACGCCAATTTTTGACAGTCTGAGTTTTTATGCCAGACTGCAAAAATATAGAGTTTTTACGTTGACACATTAGAAATGTGGGCGTATTATTTTGCATACACGTACAACGTGTGAGAAAGGTTCTCTATTCCTGTCGAAGTCTTTACCTGTGATGCCCGGAGCGCAGCACGTCGGAGGAGCACTTCGTTCAGATCGGGGCTCGCTCAGCCTAATGGGGGTTGCTCGTGCTTGAGCAGAGGAGCGAGATGAGGAAGCAGCTTTCTTTTCCTTAGCAGTGGAAACCTGTTTCGGTGCCATGGTGAAGCTCAAAGCTCTCAGAAAAGAGGCGAAGACGAAGAGTTCTCAAAGAGACAAAGGGCTTTGCAAAGACATATAAAGGATTTCTTTCTCAAGACCTTGGGCTATTTATAGAGTTCGGATAACTCTTCGAATCCCTAACCAAATCCTATATTTAATAGTCGGTTATGATAGGGGACCACGTCAGCCTATCATTTGAAAAAGAAGATGGACAGTCATACTGTGTATCAAAACTATGGTTTTACGCTCAGAAGCTTTTATGCTCAGAGGCTACAAATCTACAGTTTTACGCTCAGGAGCTTGTACGCTCAGAGGCTACAAATCTATGATTTTATGCTTAGAAGCTTTTACGCTCAGAAGCTACAAATCTATGATTTTACGCTCAAAAGATTTTAAGCTCGGAAGCTAAAGATCTATGATTTTACGCTCAGAAACTACAGATGGCCAATTACAAGGGTTTATGCAAAAATACACCTTTTTGGCTACAAAACATTCCAAGTGCCTGAAACACACAGATGTCAGCATTGGAGATGACTCTTCTTCTTGGCCATTGGGAGTTCATTCGAAGTATGACCAGAATCCTTTACATCTAAGTTCAAGTATGGCATGTTCGATGGACATTTCTCACCCTATGTCGAGATATTTTCGGGAAGCCATTCTTGGAGATGATGTTCTGAACAGAAATTCTTCGTATCAAAGAAGTAACAGTTCAGAATTCTATGCGACTCCTCGTCCAAAAATAGCATGACAGTTGGATCTTCAAGACAACTTAATGCTAAAGAGCTTTTTACACATCTCCCGTTACGCATAAAAGTTGGGACATGACCGGATAAGCGTTTAACAGAGTCAGCATAAAACTACTCAGATATGTCAAAGCTGCATATTATCAGACTTCCTCACAGCAAATATAGCAAATCAACAAATGCGTAAAAGAAGACAAGTCTATTAATCATGATTACATATGATGGAAATCCGGTTTATAAAGGATTTTTCATTTTCATGATTACATTTGATGGAAATCCTTTTTTACAAAAGATTTTTCATTAATGCTCAAGATCACCATGGGAATCTATTGCGCCGGGTTCTCATATTGATGGAGATCTTTTTCTTCTTCTACGGCACTTCATCGGCTTCTGCATCCGATGAACAAAAAAATGATCAATGGCGGGAGGATACAAAACTGGGCCTGTTTTATTTAAGCCCACCTTTCATACGCCATGGCAGCCATGCCCTAGAATTGTGTTAGGGATTCAGACCCAACACAATACTGTAAGACAGGGCCAAACTGCCTACCTACGTCCAGCTTTATAATAGGGAAAAATATAGCTAGCAAGCTGTGTGGTCGATGAGACCCCTCCTCTCTCCTGGACGAATCGCCATATAAAATTGCTGATTATCCCGAGCAAAGGAAGCTATGATATCCTTTCATGATCCATCGTTGCAGAGAATATTTGTTCGAAGATGCCTCTTTTTACGGCTTCTTACATGCTGGAAAAGCATGATCTTCTTCTTCCTCAGGTCAGCCCGATGGATCTCGGCAACCATCTTTTTGGTGAAGGAAGTATGGAAAAACAGGTTCACACGCTTGCCTTTATATAGGCAGAAGAGAACATACCCTATCCCAACAAACTTCCTAAATATCTCTGAAAAATCAGCCTCACAGAACGAGTCAAATTTGACCGTTTCATGCTTCATTCAAAGTATTTCAAATTACGAGAAATTTGAAAACTTTGAAGGGGGTCTTGTAGAAGCATAAAAATACGCTGGAGAATTATACGCGTAAAAACCCCCAACATGTATGAAGCCCCCGTAAAACAGAGCTTCAGCGCTGTATGGCGTAAAATATAATTTTAGAGCTATTGGCGTACAACAAAGCTTCAATACTATTTAGCGTAAAATAGAGCTCCCGAACAGTCCGTGTAAAGCAGCATTCAAAGGCCGTTTTGGCGTAAAAAGGTTGCTACATCTCCCTCCGGCGTAAAATACGTTTGCTTTTAATGCAGCGTGAAGTTGTACGAGAAACTCTTCGAATTTCGCGAATGAACCTGTCAGACAAAACAGTGAACCTGACTCCTGACAAAGAGTACTACACGATGATCGAGAGGACGGCTGTAATGATGATTCTGCACAGAGGCCCAGACTGTCGTTTAGTGACATATCCTTGATGCAAGTCATTTTTACGTATTCAAGGAATACGCTGCCTATTCTATACAGGCAGAAATGAGCTTTTACGCTCAAGTTGAGACAAAATCAGACGCCACGTCAAAAGCTATGTCTCGTACAGAACTCGAGGCATATCTCTGCAGTTAATACGCGAGATGGGGGCAGATCTCTGCATTTAATGCACAAGATTTTTTCCTATCTTTAATAACTGGGAGAGCTAAAACTAGGGCTAATACGCTCACATCACCATCCTGGCACTTTATGCCAACCAGGCTATTTTCAACTATAGGAGTACGCCGTATGCTATCTCCTCGAAATACGCCAACCAGGCTATTTTTAACTATAGGAGTACGCCGTATGCTATCTCCTCGAAATACGCCAACTTAGGCTATATTTGCAAAGGTACGTGATAAGGCTATTTGGCCCAGAATACGCTCAAGACCTCAGTCGGGAAGGATAATTGGCTAGTTTTATGCTGGTTATCTCTTATTCATACAGCATCGAGTTTTACGCAGAATTTGGCTTTTACGCCATCAAGACAGCTAATTGGCTTTTACGCCAACAAGACAGCAATTTGGCTTTTACGCCAACAAGACAGCTATTTGGCTTTTATGCCAACAAGACAGCTATTTGGCTTTTACGCCAACAAGACAGCTATTTGGCTTTTACGCCAACACGACAGCTATTTGGCTTTTACGCCAACAAGATAGCTATTTGGCTTTTACGCCAACAAGACAGTTATTTGGCTTTTACGCTAACCATCCTTACGCAAGGGGCAGTTACTTACGTGGCTTGCATGTCGTGGTCTTCGATGAGCAGTTATACGCGTTACCTCATAATGGGATACGCGTTACATGTAGATTCAGGAGATCATTCAGACGTGGGTATCAGTTATTATAACCGTTGCATAAAGAGTGCCACTCTCTTCACAATTTGGCTTTTACGCCGACTGGACAGTTACTGTGACTGATCTCTATAAATAGAGACCCTTAGTCACAGAGTAAATGGGGGTCAGAATCAAAAGAGATAATCCAGAGGGTCAGAATCAGAAGAGCAGAGAGCATAGATAGAGAGCGCTGATTGATAATTTCGGCAACGAGAATTCAATCCCTCTTGCGACCTTTGAAGCTTCTTCTTCTTCTACAGCACTTCTTCGTCATCGTGTGGTCCAAGGGACAAAGTGATCGACCGTAGATCAGACTCCTATAGCAATTTTTCTCCATAATCATTTTTTTTGTACTTAACATCCTCGTATAGGATTAATTGTACTCTTTTTTCTTGTTTGTAAACAAAGAAAGGGTTTCGTATAAACCCAATTTTCATTCTTTTGTTTATCATCAAACATGCGGTATGCAACTGCCCAATGCTTTTGTCTGTCCTGTGCTACGCAAAGATGGCTCTGAATCTGCTTCACTTTCTTTACTATCCGAGTCACCAACTCTAGACCAAGTATCTGGCGTTCTCCTACGTCACTCTAAAACATCGGAGACCTGTACTTTCTGCCGTACAGTGCCTCAAACGGTGCCATCTGGATGCTTGCTTGGTAGCTGTTGTTGTAGAAGAATTCCACCAAGTGTAGATGGTCCTTCCAAGATCCTCCAAAGTCGATTATGCATGCTCTCAACATATTCTCTAGTATCTGAATCTTGCACTCTGACTGACCATCAGTCTGTGGATGATATGCAGTGCTGAACTTGAGGCGAGTTCCTAGATTCTCCTGCATACTCAGCCAAAAATGTGACGTGAATCTGAAATCACGATCCGATACAATGCTGATTGGCACTCCATGTAGTCGTACTATTTACCTCATGTATTTGTCAGCCAATATCTCCGTGGACTACCTAACTCTGATGGACAAGAAATGTGCCAACTTGGTGAGTCGGTCCACGATAACCCAGACTGCATCCTTCCCGCTAGGGGTCCTCGGAAATCCCGTGACGAAGTCCATGGTAATGTGATCCCACTTCCACTCAGGAATGGGAAGCGGAAGAAATAGTCCTGCAGTCCTCTGATATTCGGCCTTGACTTGCTGACAGACCAAATATCGCAATCTCCCTCTTTATCCCATGCCACCAGTAGTGTTGTCTCAAATCTTGGTACATCTTTGTACCCCTGGTCATCAACTCCTGGTGTAGCTCGCCACTCAGAACATATAGGCGATCTCCATACCTCAATATTTCGTCCTCGTGAATCCAGAGTCATGTCTGTATGCCGGCGTCTGTCCTCTATCGCAGTCACCAGAATCTCGTATCGGTAGGCAAGGCTGCCTTGATCCTCTCAACCAATGTAGACTGAACCTCTAGACTTGCCAACTCTCTATCCATGTCTGGTAATACAACCTCTATCCCAAGCTTCTGAAGATCCTCTAACAACAGGTGCTGAGTAATCAAGAAGTATGCCATGGGCTTCCTGCTTAAGGCATCTGCTACAATATTCGCCTTGCCTCGGTAGTAGTGCAACTGGATATCATAGTCTGTCATCAACTTTATCCAACGCCTCTATCTTATGTTGAGCTCCTTCTGAGTGTAGACATACTTCAGACTTTTGTGATCTGTGTAAATCTTAATCTGCTCACCATAAAGGTAGTGCTGCCATAGTTTTAGTACAAATATCACCGCAGGTAGCTCTAGATCATGTGTCGGGTAATTCTTCTCATAAACTCTTAGCTGTCTTAAAGCGTAAGCTTTTACTTTGTCATGCTGCATCAGTACACATCCTAGTCCGCTCCCAGACGCATCATTATATACCACAAATCCTCCAGATCTAGAAGGAAGTGTCAGGATCGGTGCTGTCGTTAGATGCTTCTTTAACTCATCGAAAGTTGTCTGACACTCCTCAGTCCAGATATACTTCTCGCCTTTATGCGTCAACTGCGTCATAGGCGCAGCGAACCTCGCGAAGTTTCCACGAACCTCCAATAATATCCGGCAAGTCCAAGAAAACTCCTAACCTCCAGAACTAATGTAGGGGTAGGCCACGTCTCTACTATGACAATCTTCTCTTGGTCAACTGATAGTCCATATCCAGTAATTATATGACTAAGAAAAGGTACCCTATCCAAGCAGATTTCGTACTTGTTGAGCTTGGCATACAGCCTCTCTTGCCTCAGTGTCTCCAACACGATCATGAGATGCTCCTCGTGCTCCTCCTGTCTCTTGGAATATACCAAGATGTCGTTGATAAATACCACCATGAACTTATCCAAGTACTGGTGAAAAATCTTGTTCATTAGGCTCATAAACATAGTTGGCACGTTGGTTAAACCAAACGGAATGACTAAAAACTCATAGTTGCCATACTTTGTCCAAAAAGCTGTCTTCGAAATGTCCTCCTTTCTCACCTTGATCTGATGACAGTCGGATCTGAGATCGACATTCGAGAATACACATGCGCCACTCAGCTGATCAAATAAATTGCCAATGTGCGGCAGAGGTTACTTGTTCTTTATCATTATAGCATTTAGCACCCTGTAATGGATACACAAACATATCGTCACATCCTTCTTCGGATCAAATAAGATGGGCGCTCCCATGGAGAAACACTAGCCCGAATGAAACCCTTGTCTAAGAGGTCATCTATTTGGACCTTCAACTCAACCAACTATTTTGGTGCTAGTCTGTAGATGGGGGAAGTAATTGGCTCGGCTCCGGGAGTCAACTCTATAGTAAACTCTATCTTTCTATCAGGTGGCAGGCCTAGAAGTTCCTCAAAAAAAATATTCTCAAACTCTGATATAATGTGGGGGTACACTGGTTCACCTTCTGTAATGTGTGATACGAAGGTAGGTTGGTCACCATGCTCTAGGGCTCCTCGAAAAAACTCAAACTCAGGGTAATCTGGTGGTCTAAATATAACACATCCACGTCGGCAATCTAGCGTCGCATGGTATTAGCTCAACCAATCCATGCCCAGGACAATTTTATAGTCTGGCATGGAGAAGACTAGAAATTGGGCATGCATCTCTCACCCGCAAACAACTACTGAATAAGATCTATAAGTGTCGCTGATAGGTACTATTCCACCTCCCGTAATAATCTTCTTAATCTTCGGAAGGGGTGCAATTGCTATTCTATAAGTTGCCACAAAACTAGCAGCTATGAAAGAGTGTGTGGCACCAAAATCAAATAATACTACTGTTGGTAATGAAGATACTAAAATTGTACCTGCGATTACCTCTCCAGGGGTCCCTGCCTCCTCAATGGTCATCGCAAAGACCTAGCCCTGTCCCGATGCTGGTTCCCTCGACTGCTGTCGAACCTGCTGGAAATGAACTGCCTACGGGGCCAAGGGTGGACTCCTCTGAATTCCTCCTAGTGCTGGTGGTCGCATCGCCCTAACTCCTACGTAAGGCAGCCTCGGTCCTGGAAAGACTGGCCTAGGAGGATGTTGGAAGAGGCTCGGTGCTGGTAAGGATGGTCGATGAACCATCGGTACTGGACACCTTCGCTATGGGCAATCCCTGACTGCATGCTGGTCAGATCCATATCTCATGCATACTTCCATCCTCCGTCAATAATCCCCCAATATGGGTCCCCTCTTGCCGCAGTAATGGCAAGTGGGAATCACTAGTCCCTGCAAGGGTGCTGCTCTCTACTGTTGTGGTACCATGGGACATTTTGCAGGTCCTCCCTGCGGTACTCGAACTGATGATGATGATGCATATGAGCACTTCAGACTGGCCTCCATCTTGTTGATACGATCCTGGCGTCAGGCTGCTAACAAAACCTCGGAGTAGGAGATGGGGGCTATAGATCCAATAAACCTCTATGTCTCAAAACTCAGGCCTTCGTAGAACTTCTTGGCCTTCTTCTCCTCAGTCAAAATCAAGTACGTGGCAAAATGGATAAAGCGGAGGAACTCAGCATTGTACTCCTCAATGGTCGAACTGTCCTGCCTGAGGTTTTGGAACCTGTCCCAAAGTTCCACATTGATATTGGAAGGAATAATATCTCCTTGAAGAGCCTAGATAACTCCTCCTAAGTGAACCGGTCGGGCCCTAAATGCTCATACTCTGAAAGCCACCAGTGATGAGCGTTGCTGGTAAACTGCATCCTGACAGCGGTTATCCATCTATGTCTCAGAAGATCAGTAGCCTCCAACTGGTATTGAATGTTGGTAAGCCATGCGTGTACCTCCGTCGGATCCTCCGTGCCAGCAAATGGAAGTGGTATCATACGACGGAAGTCTATGACAGACCCCATCGTCGACTGACGAGTTGGTGGTGGCACTTGTCCCAAAGTCGTCATAATACTCTCTCTCTCAAAGACTCAGTCTGGCGCTACTGGGCCTGTTATTGAGCCTGCTGTTGGACCTGCTACTGGGCCTGTATCATAGTGTAGATCATATAAAACATCTATGGCCTGTCCATGGGTTGCCCTGATAGGAAGGGTATGTATGGCATCTGTGGGGGAAATATAGGTGGTGTGGGCAACTGTTGCTCCTCATGTCCTGTGGCCCACCGGCCCTCATGATTTGTCTCGTACAGAGACTGGTGCCCGTCCGGAGGCACCTCTGGCTGCCCAGATGACTGTCCCTGGGGAGCTGGGCTTAACAGAAGAACCTGTCTCGATGTTGGCTCCCCAGATGACCCTCCGTCACGGGAGATATCGCTAGGCTGTGCGACACTTCTACTACGGAGATTCATAAATCTGAAAAGAAGTCATGTTTAAGATCAATATTTTAGAATTAAACAAGATACAAATTTGGCAAAATAAAATTAAAATATAGGTGTAAGAACCCTAATTTCGAAAACCATATTTCTATATTATTATTATTAATTATATAATTTATTATTTATAGTAATTATGAGCTAAATAGAGAAAATATAATTTCCTATTGGATCAAATCCAAAACCCGCAAACCGTTAACCACCATTCCCGCGTAAGTAAAGAGTTAATCAGCAGCAGCTCATCATACCGCGTATATTTTACCATACGTAAACAGCAGCAGCCGCAGTAACAAAACCACCGCGTATATTTTTCTCCGCACGTAAAACTCCTCAGCAGCAGCAGTTCACCCCCGCGTAAACTTTTCCTCTCACCGCGCGTAAAACCCAAAACACAACCCATTGAGAGAAGAAAATATCAACAGCAGAAGCAAAACCCAATTTTATTTTGCTTTGCTTTCCCACACGTGTAAGCTTCTCATTCCACCACTCCTTAAATACTAATATTACTAAACACCCCTCAACCAAAACCAAAACCAATGAAAAGAAAGAAACAGCAGCGGCAGTAGTTTTAGTTTTCTTAAACACTAAGTTTCCCCACCGCCTCTTATTCTCTATATATATCCATGCAATACACCCCAAAACCCTAAACCTCACTACTTGAACTTAACACTGTATTGGACGTTGCACTCTTCAGGACTTTTGCTTGGCAAGTATACCTTGCCATTGTACTGTTATTTATATTCCAGTTGATACATGCATATTTAATTCTGCTTATATAAATATTTATCTATGTAGAGAGGACCTATTTTATGAGACCACCCCAGGATTATGGAGCATCATTAGATTCATTGGCTGTGACACAGTTGTTACACGAGTTGTGAGTCTCATATAGATCATGGACTGCGTGACAGGTCTGGCCTCCTGTACGTATTAGCCGTGCATTAGGGATGACTGATGATAGAAACTTTTTATGCTAGTAGACCTGGCATTTATTTAGAGGTTTTATCGTGTCATAGATGTGACATGCTTGGAGCATGGGTAGGGAGAACAACAAGTAATGCATTTGGGCTCCTTTATACTTTCCCTAGTTCGCTCGGATTCTCCGTTGGAGAAACGGGTGGTTGTGATCCTATATATATTGCATGCGGCCTTTGTAGTTCAAAAGACGGTACGCTTGTAGGTCCCTGATTCTCCAAGAGAATTATGTCAATCCCATTATGGCCAGATAGCCCACGCATTGGAAAAGTTGTTCTCAAATTACATTCACTTAGACGGTTAGGCGACCATTGGATGTTTATATTTCAGTACTTTATTGGCATGTTATTATGTATCTTGTTACGTCCCTCTAAGGACCTAGTCCATTTCCAAATATGGACGAGCAGGAGTACCGGCAGGAGTATGGACCTGGACCTGACACTATGTACCTGACTGAGGAGGTCTTACCCTCAGAGTATCTGTGATTTATTTCTACTGTTTTGAGTTTTTGTAGCTATTTCCGTATGGTTGTTTTGTAGTGGATTTGTTTCCACCCGACTATCAGACTTGATACATCGTGATATTTAGTTATATTGCTCTTTATTCCTACTTATTATTTGTGCTGTGGATGAGATATAGATTGTGTATGACTTGTTGTGACAGTATATTACCACTGGTGGATTGTATATTCATTTACAGCGTACGTATGTATATGATTTCCATATATTGGAGTTCGTATAAATACGACTGAGCGTGTTACATATTCCTAGTCCTACGTATTTTAGGACTGGGGCGTGACATATTTTTAGTGGTGGCCCATACAGGTCAAGAATATATTGTCATGGTTACGTAACTGTACCAAACAAGCCTGCGTATAGGAATAGATAAGGATCTCATCCATACTTAACTGAAATCTCATTCTTCCTTAAGTTTTATGCCAGGAACCCTTTACGCTGAGACTAGGGACCTCTATTTATATAGAGTAACCAATATGTTGGCGTAAAACCAAACTATGCAGAAGATTGTTTACTTTACGCTGCAGATTATGACAACTTCTAAACTATATTTCCTTAGTCTTATCAATCTCTAGGATACGTCATGCAAGCCACGTAGGTAAACTATCCCAGTATACCTTGATAACAGATACCCAGCGTAGAGCAGCTGATTAGGCATAAAATGTAAGGATAGGATGTGAGCGTATTTATCACAATCCTAGTTTTCCCAGTCATGACTAGTTAGAACCGAATCTCTTGCATTAAATAAAGAGATATGCTTCGAGCCCTGTGCAGAAATAGCTTTTGACGTGGCATCTGATTTTGTCTCACCTTGAGCGTAAAAACGCATTCCTGTAGATAGCGTATTCCGAAGCCTCAACTTTTTCTCCTTCTAAATGCATAAAACGACTTGTATTAAATATATCACTAAATGACAACCTGGGTCTATGTGCAAAATCATCATCACAGCTGTCGTCTCGATTATCGTGCAGTACTTTTGTCAGATGTCAGGATCACTGATTCGACTGTAGCAAGACTTTATGCGCAGAATTTTTATACACAGATTTTTATGCATCAACTTTTACGCACAGACCTTTCACGCGAGCCTTATGCAGAAAGTGTAGCAAGACTTTATGCGCAGAATTTATGCACGCAGAACTTTTACACTGGCAGATCTTTACGCAGCCGATCTTTTACGCACCAACTTTACGCACGGAAACCTTTACGTAGACTTTCATCCAGACAATTCGGGAACTCTACTTTACGCCAAAATTACCTCAACTCTCTGCTTTACGCAGACAGCTCTGAAGGCTTTACGCCAAATTATCTTGAAGCTCTGCTTTGCGCAGGAAGCTTATCCACCTGTTTTAGGCCAATTATCTAGAAGCCCTGTTTACGCAGGGAAAGGATGTCATGTATGTTGGGGATTTTGTAAACCTCCTGATTTTTCAGGAATTTTTTTAAATAGATTTTTCATAAATTTCTGTAATTTTCTGGGATTTTTCTGTAACTAAAACTAAGGTATTTATAATTAAATGATTTTTAATTATTATTAATTAATATTAAAATATTATGAAAATAATATTTTCTAGTGTAAAATAAAAAACTAGACATATGGTAATTTTTCGGGAATTTATTGGACTCCGGAAGTATTTGTAAAGCCCTAAAAACTAAGTCTAAATAAACCGAATTAAACTCTAGAAATAAATCCGGTTTATTTCTAAATAAACCGAACCAACCTGACTGAACCTGACCCGGTTTAATTTTTAACCCAATCCCTAGCGGGTCGGGTCGGACCCGAAACCCGGATCCGAACCCGCACCCGAAACCCGCCCTACCTCCTAGCGGATCGGGCCGGATTCAGATTAAACCAGACTCGACCCAAACCAATTAACCCGCCGAAACACTAATCCTAAACCAACCCGGAATCACTGTTCCGGCCACCTATAAATCCCTCAAAAATCATGCCCAGTAGGTCGAAACCCTAGCCATCTCTTCGTCCAGAAACTGCGATGTCGCTCCGGTCATCCACCTTTGCCCTAGCCTGAACCCTAACTCCTCTTCGTCGTATTCCTTCTCCAGACGTCCTCCACCTGTCCCCGACTCGCAGCGCCGCTCCGACCACCTCCTCGAACCCCCAGCGCCGCCCTGAGCCCCCGTACCATCGTCTCCTCGAGCAGACCCGACCGCCTTCCCTCCTCCTTCCTCCACCGTCTGAACCCCTCGTCATTTCCTCCGCCAGAGCAACGATCTCCGTCGTCTACTCCGCCTGGACTCACCCCGCAGCACCTCAGCGAGCCCTAGCCACCCGAGCCCCCATCTTCCCTTTTCCTCCTTCCCCGACTCCACCTCCTCCTCCCTCAGCCATCGCCCCGCTCTGCCACGACCCCTCCCGCAGAGCCGCCCTAGCCTCCCGCCTCTGCTGCCCTCTCCTCCGTCTCTCCCGACGAACCCCCTCTCCCCTCGACAACCCGCAGCCTCGACGATAACCCCCTCCAGCAGCAGCCCGAGCCCAGTGCCGCCTCTCCGGCCGCCCCGCTGACATACGAGCTCCGCCTGAGCGCCTCCGGCGAAGCCCCTAACAGCAAAAACCCTAAACCCTAGACCGAACACAGCCCGGACACAGCAGAACAGTACCCGGACACAGTGTCCCCCTGTGTCGTGTCAACCTGGACACGAGAAAACCTTGTTCCACGGAGCCCTGTTTAGGTAACCCGTTCTCTCTCCTCGTTGCTCTATTTTTTGTTCCGTCAGTTGTGACGCGTAGGCTGTGTAACCCTCTCAAAGCCCGTACAACCCACTCGGTGCATCGCATCCTGTGGTGATCGAGAACCGCGATCCAAAAACAAGAAAATATTCAACCCATTTTCTACCGGAACTGAGTGCGCCCCACCAAACGGGACGACTTGGTCGATACGGACGTGCGGGATTTCACAGAAGTTGATTTGGATGTGCGTGCACACCGGAATCAACGCGTATCTGCCGACAACGCCCCGTATCTGCCTGTTCTGGAACACGTTGTAACTTTGTGTACACACGTCGGATCGAAACGAAACTTGTGCCATCGGACTCGTAGCAATACGCTGGTCCTGTGACCCATGTTTGGTTCGATTCTGAGAACGTTGACAAAATCGCGTATTGTGGGCCCCGCGGCTCCACTTGACGGGCGATTTTGTGATCGGCTCATCGGAATCTAGTTCTGGAAGTTCCGTTGAGTTTATAACATCGTTCTGGACTTGTTGACACTAAGTTGGACGAATTTGGAGACCATTGGTTCTGACACATTTTTCGGTACGAAGCGGCCTACATGTGGACCCTGCTTTGACCAAAAACTGTGATTTTTGCCCTTGTGTCCAAATTGGACTCAAGAACAGGTATTTCTAGCTATTTGATATTTTCTGAGACTGTTGGTGATGTTTATTTCAGCTTTTGGAGGAGTACCTGCAAGTCCTACTGAGACCAGAGCTACAGTTGGAGCCAGAACCACAGGCAAGTATACCTTGCCAAATCCTGCAGTTCTTGTTACATATTTCTTTGACTTATTTATATATTGTTGTACATGCTTGACCTAGGACCGTGTGACTTTACTTAGCGTCCGATTAATAATCGGGTGCCAACCCCGTACGCGGAGTTGTATAACGTCATCTAGACATGGATATCGTGACCCTTTACATTCTCGTACTTGTCTTATCAAGTACCTCATAACCCAGGACACTTGAAACTATTCATGAGACAGAATCTTCCTGAGATATTTATGGTGATTCTATATAGGATACATGTTACATGACATATTCTTAGATATTACATGACTGGTTGCATTAGATATGATCCTACGTGGCATGGACATGAGACGTTGTGGACATGAGACGTATGATTACATTGGGTGGGGAGAGTCACACAGGCTACAGGTTGACTATATTATGCCGACGTCTCAGTCTCTCTCTGAGGTAGACAACAACATGATATTACTGCTACCGGCTCCCCGACACAAAGCTTGTAGTGGTCTCAGCCTGAGTTATAGTGTTGATCTCATCTTGCATTTCACTTAGCTTGTTATGTAGTTTACCCTATTATTTCATTTATTGCTGGAGAGTCACACAGGCTACAAGTTGATTCTATTATGCCGGCATCTCAGTCTCTCTCCGAGCTAGACAACCACATGATATCACTGCTACCGGCTCCCCGACACAGAGCTTGTAGTTATTTCAGCCTGAGTTCTAGTGCTGCTCTCATCTTGCATATCACTTAGCTGGTTATATAGTTTACCCTATTGTTTCATTTATTTTCTGCACTGCATTATTTATGGCTTGAGTTATTTTGTACCTTGCTATGTCCCCTGAGGACCTGGATCCGGATTATGTCCCCAGGATTAGCAGACGAGATCGTATCGGTTACATAACTGTACTGATACGAGCATGTAAATAAGAAATTACCAAAAATAGGATTTTAATCCACAACTGTCCTGACAACTCTCTTTTCGAAAACCTCGTACTTGTATTATGTTACCTTCTCCTCGAATTCTTTATTACTGCTCTTTGCCTTCCCTTATTTCGGAAAGACGAAACCTCGTGCTGGTATAAGTTGACACTGATAGTACTAGATATCAAGGCTAATTACATGACTTAGTGACCCTCTTTTATAATTAATTAAGGGCATATCATAGGTGATCTGTTTGGTGTTAAAACTTTGATGATTGAATAATATGATTAAATAATTTGAGGAATAGTTTTCCTAGATGTATAGCCTTAGGTGATAGATGGATGAATTTTAAGTTCGGTAGATTATGAAGCCCTCACCCAAAATTAGACCTACTTGGCTTAGATAGTGAGACTAAGGCTAGATTAAATCCAGTTAGAAATAGAACACGATATTATTTTTATTTAATTTTGCAATAATTATATCACTTAGCGCCCCTTATCGTGCTCCGATAATTGGAGCACTACACTAGCCATTGCCTTCCTACAAATTCTACACCCTTATTCTAGACGTGCCCATCATACAATTTCCATCTTTGTGCAATTTTTTAATTGTTGGGCATTTTATGCAAAAGAGCATTTTAGTGTCCACATCATTGGACATGACACATAAAGAAACCTAATTTTTTTCGCCCATGTGGATTTTCCCATAATTTTTTTCAGGGATGTGCAACGTGCAACATCGCCCCCTCCTTTAAACCTACCCTTGCATTTTAAACAATGCAAATCTTATACCACCCTTGACTTTCTACACGGCTTAGTTTTAATTTCGAGGACAAAATTTTTATAAGTTGGGTAGAATGTAAAATCCCTATCCTAGAAAATCGTATATACCCTTTTTATTTATTAATTATTAATTTAATTATAGTAATTAGTGGCTAAATAGGAGAAATAGATTTTTAATAATTTTTATTGTAGGTGTTCGGGCACTTAGAGGATTTATGGGACCATTAGAAATTTTTCGGAATTTATTTTATGTAGGAGACCCCTTGAGCAGTTGCTAGCCTAACGGTGTGCATTATTCTAATCTATAAATTTTCTTATGAGTATATATATATATATACAAATATATATGTATATATATATATTTTAAAAACAAAAAGGAAAAGAAAAGAAAGTATTAATAAACTAATAATAATAACTATTACTAATAACTAATAACCAAAGCAAAAGTAGCAACTTAAGCAAACCAAAGCAATTCCCATTCCAACTAAAGTAGCACGTTAGCAAACCAATTCCATTCCATTAGCAAACCAATTCTATTCCAACTTAGCAAGCAACTTAAGCAAACAATAGCAAGTTCCATGCAAACCACAACCGCTGCCCTATTCCAACAAAGCAACCAACCCCTTTTTGCATTACAGCCAGCGCCCAAAAAACCTCCAGACCCCACGCGACTTCAAGCCGAATCCCTCCCTTTCATAAATTCATACATATATATATATATATATATATATATATATATATATATATATATATATATATATATATTATTTCTTTAAACCCTAAACCTAAAACCTCCAGACCCTCCTCTTCTCATCTAAACCTAGATAGAGCCGCCACCGCAGCCAGAGAACCCCGCCAGGCCGTCCAAACCAATCCCGATGCCCGCGACCCCGCGCACTGCAGATTCCCATACGAGGTACTTTTGTTCCGGAGTTGCTTTCCATCGACTCGCTCAACCAAACGCCGTTCCGTCTTCACCGGTATGCTCACCCCTTAACCCTCTTCCATATCTGTATGATAGCAGACCTCGAACAACACGAAACCCTAGGCGAAAATAGCACCAAAGTTGGCACAAGCAGACTAGTTTAATTTTTGTTAAATAACCCTAGATTATTAACTGCTGTGGACAGAATTAAATTCGTCACAAAACCCCGCGAACCCACTTTTCCCAGATTTCTAAAAGTTGTGAAATGGAGCGCGCCCCGCCAAACGGGACCGTCCCGCCGTGTACCAAGTGTACCGAACGGTGCACATAGCGTAACTAGATACATAAAAATTCGTGGAAACTGATTCGGACGCGTGTGCGTGCCGGAATCAGCCCGTATCCGCGGACACATCCCGTGTCACAACTTTTGTGGAAGTCGCGCGCATTTTGTGCACGCTTGTCATATTACGACGAAAATTATGCCACTGGACTCGTGGTAACGCGCTGGTCCAGTGACCCAATTTTTACGCAATTCTGAGACAGTTGACCAAGTCGCCAATTGGCGGGCCCCACAACTGACTTTTTGGACGAAATTGTGTCCGGCTCATCGGAATCCACATTTGGACATACCGTTGGGTTCGTATTGACATTTAGAGTTGTTTGACCTATAATTTGTCCCATTTAGAGACTGTTACCCTTAGTACGCTTTTCGGTGCAAAGTGGGCCACACGTGGACCCCGCTTTGATTCGAAATTACCGTTTTGCCCCTGTGTCCAAATTGGACGAAAGGAAAGTGCTTTTTAGCTATTTTTCTTATTCTGGGAACGTTGGTGATGTTAGCATCCGGAGATATTTGTTCTGCGGCCATAGCTTCTGATCCTGTGTGTTGGACTTCGGGACGTTACACTTTACAACTTTCTTTCCAGGCAAGATACCTTGCCAATTTGCTTATAGTATTTTGCATGCTTAGTATATTTCTGTATATTTATTATATTTCTGTATATTTCTTGCATGTGTAGTTTTCTTTCAGTCATTACTATGTATTAAGATATGTTGACACACACATGGCACTTAGTATCATCGAGGACAATCATTAGGCGTATGGGCTTTTAACCACTCTGGTAAACCGTAGTATATAGCTTGAACTACGGGCGTGTGTCGCGTTGGTCGCTACCCCCGCGGTATGTCGATTTCTAGAGTCTCGCTGGTCGCTACCCCCGCGATATATCAATTTTTGATGTCCATTGACGTGTGTGTGAGTTGTGAGGTAGATCGAGTAGCCTACCCTTGCCCATACGTCGAAAAGTTATCCTCATTTGCATTCATATAGATTGTCTTATACAGCGTACTTATCTATTTTCAAACAATATGCATGTTTACTGTATTCAAATTGGCTTGCTTATATGTATCTTGTTACGTCCCTCTAAGGACCTAGTCCCTTTCCAGGGGTATCTGTTCTTGAGTATTTGTAGGAGCGCAGATTCGGATGGTCACATATGTTTCGAGGATGTCTTCTCTCCGAGCCCTATGATTGTTAGCTGGTATTTCTATATTGTGTTTATTGTGTTGTACTTTTCCATTCGAGTTGGTAGTGGATTTGTTTCCATCCAACCATCATCCTTAGATACTTATATTGAGATCTAGTTTCATAGGTATTGGTTATTTATTTATATTTGATTTTTGTGGATGAGATTTAGATTGTACTCTGTGACTTGTGATAGATTTTATACTACTTATGGATTTGATATTCATATTACAGCGTACGTATGGGTTATGGTTTCCATATATTGGAGTTGCCATATCCATGCGGCTGGCATGCTTACGTGTCCTAGTCCTACGTATTTTTGGGACTGGGGCGTGACACTTTGCTATGTCCCCTAAGGACCTAGATCCGGATTATGTCCCCAGGATTAGCAGACGAGATCGATCCCGAGGTATACAGGACAGGAGCATTAGCAGAAGCTGGAGCAGGAGCAGACACTGGAGCAGTACCAGATCCAATAGACGAGTGATCCCTGAGGGTATCTTCTGAGTATATACTGTTCCATACTCAGTATTTGCTGTAGTTATCTTTATTCTTGTATCTTCACAGATGTATCAGACTCATCATCGGGTTATTTTCCGAGTTTATATTTTATTGAGATTGATCTTGCTTATTGATTGTGATATTGTTGTATTCATTTCTGTGGATGGGATTAGTATATCTAGACCCTTATTGTTGTATTACAGCTTAAGTACGCCCTGATGGATCCATTAAATTGGGTTTGTCCATCGGTGTGTGCTGCTGGCCATTGCCACGTGTCTAGTCCCTCGATATTTTGGGACTAGGGCGTGACATGGTTTTTGTGGTGGCCCATGCAGGTCAACGACTAAATTATTCGGTTTCAACTTAGAGACCGAGCAAGCCTGCAATAAGAATAGAATAAGTTTTTAGGATCTCATCCACTTGCTTGAAACATTCTTGATATCTATATCGGATTCGAATTAAATTCTTGACTTGCATCCTGCCTTGATTCCTGTGTGCCTCTTATTGTTTATTTTGGTTGCAGAGTTATGGATTCACGAATAAATAACGAGATTCCTGCAAGATCACCACGGGATGCTTTGGTAACTAATGAAGAGGAAGTAACACCAGTAGAAGAAGGTCAATCCGCTCAACAACGTAGTCAGCATGCCTCGAGAATTCAGCAAGATGATCTCCCACCTCCGCCGTAGTTTACTCCACCAATGCCCGTATTTCCACAAGGGCAGACCATGGACGGACAACAGATGTTTCAAATGATCTATGCAATAATGCAATCTTAACAAGAGGCTTTGAGTCGTAGCATAGCAATCGCACTGGAGCAGGCGAATCTACCAGCACGACGACCAACGACGGGCTCTATTTTCAATTTTCGCCAGATGAAGCCCCGTACCTTCTCAGGCAAGGAGGAGCCCACAGAAGTTAATGAATGGCTCACCAACACTCAACATCAATTAGAAGCAGCTGAGCTTCCAAGGGAACGTTGGATGACTGCCGTCAGAATGCAGTTAACGGATAATTCACATCACTGGTGGCTATCTGAGGAGACACGGCTCGGACCAGACCGAGTCACTTGGGAAGAGTTTTCCAGACTCTTTCAGGAGATGTACATTCCAGCCATCGCTCGATCAGAACTTCGGGACAAGTTCAATCGCCTCACTTAGGATACTATGACAGTAGAAGAGTACAACATAAAATTCATTTGTCTGAGTCACTTCGCCCCAACCTTGATTCCGATAGAAGAAGAGAAGGCTGAGAAGTTCTTCGACGGACTAAACTTTGAGCTACAGAAACTAATTGGATCTGTTGTACCTACATCTTACTCGGAATTTCTCGCTGCAGCCCGGCGCATGGAGCGCGTCACCAGGAGAGAGACCAGTCTAAAGCGGCCATACATATCAGCACCAGCCGGAGCACCACAAGAAGAAGTTGCAAAGAGACCTCACATGCACCAGCCACCAGGAGCATCTCCACAGGTACTACCTATCTGTCAATATTGTCGCAAACGAGGCCATATTGAGGACGAGTGCAGACGAAAAAGGAAAGTATGTTTAGCTTGCGGATCCAGTCAGCATTCATTAAGGGAATGTCCTGAGCGTCGAGAAAGAGCACCAATGGTTAACTAACAAGCGTTACCAATACCGAGGCCAGCCTATCCAGCATTAGGAGCACCGCAAACGAAAGTTGAAGGAGTCCTACCACCAGCTCCAGGAGGGTATCAGCCGAGGCCACCTTTGATACCACAAGCAGCACTCTTCCAGCAGGCTCAGCAACAGCAGAGGAATCGACTACAAGGACGTGAACAAGCTCTGGCAATGACCTTGGAGATTGCGCAGACTCTTGGAGTAGCTAATGCGCGTAAGTTTTCGTAGTTATCTGCTTCTAGATTTGCTTTAGTTCGTGTCTGTTGGTTCATGACCTCAGCCTTAACCTAGTACTTTTGAACTTGCTAGTAATTGATAACCTAGTATGATAAGTGATAACCTAGTTTTTCTAAAAACTGTAGTCTTCTAGATTTCCTTCATCCGGGAAATTGCATAACTTCCATTGCATAGGGAAGTGATTCCCTATGTGTTCTTCTTAAAACCCTTGACCTTGATTCTCCTTGATCATGATGTGCTTCGAACAAATATTTGCAACCGTGTCATCTCAGTTGACCGGTTATTCTTTGATTGCGAGGATGCAATCCTCTTAAGGGGGGTAGATTGTAAACCCCCTGATTTTTTAGGAATTTTTTTAAATAGATTTTTCACAATATTTTATAATTTTCAGGGATTTTTATGTAATTAAAACTAAGATATTTATAATTAAATGATTTTTAATTATGATTAATTAATATTAAAATATTATAAAAATAATATTTTTTGGTGTAAAATAAAAAACTAGACATATGGTAATTTTTCAGGAATTTATTGGACTCCGAAAGCATTTTTAAAGCCCTAAAAACTAAGTCTAAATAAACCGAATTAAACCCTAGAAATAAACCCGGTTTAATTTTAATAAACCAAACCAACTCGACTGAACCCGACCCGGTTTAATTTTAAACCTAATCCCTATCGGGTCGGGTCGGACCCGAAACAAGGATCCGAACCCGCACCCGAAACCCGCCCCACCTCCTAGCGGATCGGTCCGGATTCAGATTGAACCCGACCCGACCCAAACCCATTAACCCGCCAAAACCCTAATCCTAAACCAACCCGGAATCACTATTCCGGCCACCTATAAATCCCTCGAAAATCATGCCCAGTCGGCCGAAACCCTAGCCATCTCTTCGTCCAGAAACCGCGGCGCCGCTCCGGTCATCCACCTCTGCCCTAGCTTGAACCCTAACTCCTCTCCGCCGTCTTCCTCCTCCAGACGTCCTCCACTAGTCCCCGACTCGTAGAGCCGCTCCGACCACCTCCTCGAACCCCCAGCGCTGCCCTGAGGCCCCGTACCATAGTCTCCTCGAGCAGACCGGACCGCCTTCCCTCCTCCTTCCTCCACCGTCTGAACCCCTCATCATCTCCTCCGCCAGAGCAACGATCTCCGTCGCCTCCTCCGCCCGGACTCGCCCCGCAGCGCCTCATCGAGCCCTAGCCACCCCAAGCCCCCATCTCCCCTCTTCCTCCTTCCCCGACTCCACCTCTTCCTTCCTCAGCCATCGCCCCGCTCTGCCATGACCCCTCCCGCAGAGCCGCCCTATCCTCCCGCCTCCGCTGCCCTCGCCTCCATCTCTCCCGACGAACCCCCTTTCCCCTCGACAACCCGCAGCCTCGACGACAAACCCCTCCAGTAGCAGCCCGAGCCTAGCGCCGCCTCTCCGGCCGCCCCGCTGACCGACGAGCTCCGTCTGAGTTCCTCCGGCGAAGCCCCCAACAGAAGAAACCCTAAACCCTAGACCGGACAAAGCCCGGACACAGCAAAACAGTACCCGGACACATTGTCCCCCTGTGTCGTGTCAACCCGGACACGAGAAAACCTCGTTCTACGGAGCCCTGTTCAGGTAACCCGTTCTTTCTTCTCGTTGCTCTATTTTCTGTTCCGTCAGTTGTGACTCGTAGGCTGTGTAACCCTCTCGATGCTCGTGTAACCCGCTTGGTGCATCGCGTCCTGTGGTGATCGCAAACCGCGATCCAAAAACAGGAAAATATTCAACCCATTTTCTCCCGGAACTGAGTGCGCCCCGCCAAACGGGATGACTTAGTCATGTGCGGTCTTCACCGAAAGGTGCACTCCGTCGATACGGATGTGTAGAATTTCACAGAAGTTGATTTGGATGTGCGTGCACACCAGAATCAACGCGTATCCACCGACAACGCCCCGTATCTGCCTGTTCTGGAATACGTTGTAACTTTGTGTACACACGTCGGATCGAAACGAAACTTACACCATCGCACTCATAGCAATACGCTGGTCCTGTGACACAAGTTTGGTTCGATTCTGAGAACGTTGACAAAATCGCGTATCGTGGGCCCGCGGTTCCACTTGACGGGCGATTTTGTGATCGTCTCATCGAAATCCAGTTCTAGAAGTTCCGTTGAGTTCGTATCATCGTTCTGGACCTGTTGACACTAAGTTGGATGAATTTGGAGACCATTGGTTCTGACACGTTTTTCGATGCGACGCGGCCCACATGTGGACCCCGCTTTGACCAAAAACTGTGATTTTTGCCCTTGTGTCCAAATTGGACTCAAGAAAAGGTGTTTCTAGCTATTTGATATTTTCTGAGACTGTTGGTGATATTTATTTCAGCTTTTGGAGGAGTACCTGCAAGTCCCACTGAGACCAGAGCTACAGTTGGAGCCAGAACCACATGCAAGTGTACCTTGCCAAATCCTGCAGTTCTTGTTACATATTTCTTTGACTTATTTATATATTGTTGTACATGTTTGACCTAAGATCGTGTGACTTTACTTAGCGTCCGATTAATAGTCAGGTGCCAATCCCGTACGCGGAGTTGTGTAACGTCATCTAGACATGGATATCGTGACCCTTTACATTCTCGTACTTGTCTTATCAAGTATCTCATAACCCATGACACTTGACACTATTCATGAGACAGAATCTTCCTGAGATATTTATGGTGATTCTGTATAGGATACATGTTACATGACATATTCTTAGATATTACATGACTGGTTGTATTAGATATGATCCTGCGTGGCATGGACATGAGACGTTGTGGACATGAGACGTATGATTACATTGGGTGGGGAGAGTCACACAGGCTACAGGTTGACTATATTATGTCGGCGTCTCAGTCTCTCTCCGAGCTAGACAACAACATGTTATCACTGCTACCGGATCCCCGACACAGAGCTTGTAGTGGTCTCAGCCTGAGTTATAGTGTTGCTCTCATCTTGTATTTCACTTAGCTTGTAATGTAGTTTATCCTATTATTTCATTTATTGCTGGAGAGTCACACAGGCTACAGGTTGATTATATTATGCCGGTGTCTCAGTCTCCCTCCGAGCTAGACAACCATATGATATCACTGCTACCGGCTCTCCGGCACAGAGCTTGTAGTTGTTTCAGCCTGAGTTCTAGTGCTGCTTTCATCTTGCATATCACTTAGCTGGTTATATAGTTTACCCTATTGTTTCATTTATTTTCTGCACTGCATTATTTATGGCTTGAGTTATTTTGTACCTTGCTATGTCCCCTGAGGACCTGGATCCGGATTATGTCCCCAGGATTAGCAGACGAAATCGATGCCGAGGTATACTGGACAGGAGCATTAGCAGAAGTAGGATCAGGAGCAGACACTGGAGCAGTACCAGATCCAGTAGACGAGTGATCCCTGAGGGTATCTTCTGAGTATATACTGTTCCATACTCAATATTTGTTGTAGTTATCTTTATTCTTGTATTTTGACAGATGTATCAGACTCATCATCGGGTTATTTTCCGAATTTATATTTTATTGAGATTGATCTTGCTTATTGATTCTGATATTGTTGTATTAATTTCTGTGGATGAGATTAGTATATCTAGACCCTTATTGTTGTATTACAGCTTAAGTACGCCCTGATGGATCCATTAAATTTGGTTTGTCCATCGGTGTGTGCTGCTGGCCATTGCCACGTGTCTAGTCCCTCGATATTTTGGGACTGGGGCGTGATAGATTTTGACTACGCGGACAATTCCCTAGCGTATTTTATGCTTCTATATTCTATTTTATACTTGCATCCTGTTTGATTCTGTACTCCTTCTGAACGTTGTGTACATCACCTGCAGAAAGATAGAGATGCAGAAGGGATGTACTGTTACAAATGATGACACAACTCCTGGAGTCAATGGTCAGACTCAAAGAGAGACCTCAACTCCTAGATTTCCAGGACCAGATAGACGGATTCACAATCCAGTTCCATCTGATCTTCCTGTTCCACCTAATGGGAACCTTCCAGTCCCATCAACACCGCAGGATGGCCAGACTCAACTGTTCCAATTTTTCTAGATAATGATACAAGAACAGAGACAGCAAGCAGCAGAACAAAGACAAGAATTCCTAGCAGCACTTGAAAGGATGGCTGCAAGGACTACTGTACCAGCTCAAGTACTAGCTCCAGTACCTCGAGCTAAAGTTGGTTCAATAAAAGACTTTATACAGATGGGTCCGAGGCCGTATAAAGGTATTGAGAGCCCAGAGTAAACTACTAACTGGATCACGCACACTCGGAAATAATTAGAGGCATCACAGCTACCTGCAGACCTGTGGATGACGGGTGTAAGGACGCTTCTAGATGGTAATGCTCATCACTGGTGGGAATCCACGGAACGCCAGTTGGGTACATACCAGACTTGGGAGCAGTTCCTGGAGTACTTTGAAAGGAAGTATTTCTCGGACACCGTCAGAGATGCATTGTACGATCAGTTTCTCCATCTGGAGCATAGGAACAGAATATTTGACGAGTACGATGCTAAGTTTAGCCGCCTCAGTAAATATGGTGCTACTCTGATACCAGATGACTTGGCCAAGGCCCAGAGATTTTATCGTGGACTAACTCAGGAGCTACAACACTACACTAGCTCCCAGTCCCAAATCTCTTATGCCGAGTTACTGACAGAAGCCAGATTATAAGAAACCATTAGCAGAGAAAAGGGATGTCAGGTGAGGACGCAGCAAGGACCAGCAAGAACACAACAAGGAGGACCTATCAGACGTCCTTTACTCCAGTAATAACAGTATCAGCATAGAGCAAGACCATACCAGGTTCTAGATAAGCTCCAATGTAACTATTGCGGGAGACGCGGGCACATCTCAAGAGACTGTCAGGCCCATTTGGGACAAGTATGAGATGTGGTTCTGGACAACACCAGGCAAGAAATTATCCAAAGCAGTAGACACTTCCACCGCCAGTACGAAGACTAGCGCTTCCAGCACCTCAACCTCCAGCAGCAGGAGGATTTCAGCGAGGACCACCACTACCTACGCAGGAGGATCAATTCGCGAGGGCCAGACAGGGACAACCCTGAAGGAACGGACAAGCTTTTACAATGGAAGTGGATGACATAGATCAGGAGATTGATGTCATAGCAGGTATCACTCTTGCTTTTACTTTTCCTGCTACGACATTGTTTGATATGGGAGCCACCCACTCATTCATATCATCTAGTTTTATTGCCAAATACAACATTATCTCTACACCTTTACCTAGTTATATAAGAATTCTCACTGGGGGAGGAGTTGCACCTATTAGTAGAATTTGTAGATCGTGTCCTATAGTGATATGTGGCAGAGAGATGAATGCCCGACTCTTAGTCCTTCCTATGCCGACTTTTGATATTGTGCTTGGAATGGACTAGCTAAGCAAGTACCACGCTTTCTTTGATTGCTTTGGTTGAAGCATTCTTTTTAAGGTACCTAGTCAACCTGAACTTGAGTTTTCACGGGGATCCACAAAAATCCTTGATGGTATGCAACTCACAATGGACGATGTTGTCTATTATCCCATTATTTCAGAATTCTAAGACATTTTTCCAGAAGAATTGCCAGGACTACCCCCAGATAGAGACGTAGAGTTCTCAATTGAATTAACACCGGGAGCAGCACCCATACATCCCATGTTTATAGACTAGCGAAAAAGGAGATGGATGAACTGAAGACACAATTGAAAGAACTAGAAGAGAAAGGTTTCATCCGACCAAGTGCATCACCCTGGGGAGCACCAGTGTTGTTTGTACCAAAGAAGGATGGATCAGTACGTATGTGCATTGACTATAGAGCCTTGAATGCAGTAACAGTGAAGAATAAATATCCACTGTCACACATTGATGACCTATTTGATCAGCATAGTGGAGCCAAGATGTTCTCAAAGATAGATTTGAGATCAGGATATTACCAAGTGAAGGTACGGTAGGAGGACATCCCAAAGACCGCATTTCGGACAAGATATGGGCATTACGAGTTCTTGGTCATGCCATTTGGATTGACCAATGCTCCAGCTATCTTTATGGACTTAATGAATCGAGTCTTCCATCAGTATTTGGACCAGTTCATAGTTGTCTTCATAGATGATATACTTGTCTATTCAAAGAGCCACAAGGAACACGAGAAGCACCTATGGATTATTCTAGAGACATTAAGAAGAGAGCAGTTATATGCAAAGCTCAGTAAATGTGAGTTCTTCTTGGACAGAGTTTTATTTCTTGGGCACGTCATTACAGGAGATGGTATTTCTGTTGATCCAGAAAAGATCTCGGTAGTCGAGACATAGCTTGTTCCTAAATCAGCAGAGGAGGTGAGAAGTTTCCTTGGACTTGCAGGATATTACCGACGATTCATGGAGAACTTCTCAAGGATAGCAACGCCTATGACTCAGTTGACTTGCAAAGATCAAGAGTTCATATGGACCAATGAGTGTCAAGCCGCTTTCAAGGAACTAAAGAAGCGACTGACTACAGCACCAGTATTAACTTTTCCATCAGGATCAGGAGGCTATGTGTTCTACAGTGACGCATCAGGAAAAGGTTTAGGGTGTGCCTCTCACGATGGAGAGATACAAATCCATCCATAAAGTAGCATCAGAATAATGAGACTACATGCAAAAAAGGAAACCTCCCTTCCCGATGCTCTACTTATTCAGGCTAGTTGTCAATCCTGAGTATTTTCATTTAGGATTCCAGGTTTGGCATTTCGCATAATCCATCCTAGACATGGTACTCCCCTCGTGGATATGCAAGATTGGACAAGGTTTAACAATCACAAGTACAAGTACAAGATAAGAAAATAACCACATTGTTATAGAAAAGACACTCTAAAATACAGAGGAATAGCGACGTCGTTTTCCGTTGCCAAAACGTCGTTCTTTACTATTAGCGACTACCAGGTGACGGTATTTAGACGAAAAATATCCGTCGGTAAATGCCACATCGCTAAAAGATTTTGTCGCCAATCAGTCAAATTTTCGACTACAAACTAGCATAATTGCGACATCGATTTAGTTGACGCCTATGCGATATTTCAGCGACATATTCATTAAGCAGCACTTTAGAGACTTATATGCGACAGTAATTTAGTTTATAATGACGTCTAGACAGCGACAGATTTGTGTCAAAAATGGTGTCAAATTAGCGACGTTATAGCGACATTATTTATGTTCCTGATACTTAAAAAAAAGTCTGATAGTCAAGTTGGCGACGGAACAATGATATTACTTACTGTCGATAGGAAGTCGCTTGTCCGTCGACGTGTGTCGGTAACCCATCGTCAAAGAATAGATATTTACTTGGCGACTGTTGTATCCGTCGCTAGTGTGTTGTAAGTACGTCGTATGTAGCCGCTAAGTCGACGGATGTCCGTCACTAATATGCAAATAACTGCAAAAAAAAATTAATACAGATATCCCAGCATGTTTGGTTTATATAAAATTTGTTACATACTATCAATATATCAACCATCCAGTGTAACCCGCTGTAGAATTCCATCCAATCGGACCTTCAATGGCTCAAACGCATGCTGGAAACACACACGAGACATAATTCAGAAAAGACATACAATTAATATAATAAAATTAATTGTATACATGAACAACATCCATAAATCCACGACCACAAGTCTAAATAAAATAATCAAAGTACATGAGCAACATTCACAAGTCCACGACCACGACAACACAAATAAACAACATCCACAAGTCCGCGATTACTACAACACAAATAAATATCAAATATAAAGAAAATTATCGATCTGGCAGTGTTCCCTGGTCACGTAAACGTTCGAGGACGTCTGAAGGAATTTTATTCAGTAATTCAGATGGTAGTGAACCTAACGCCTCTGGCAACAATAAATATAGGAGTCTCATCACTGTGTAAACAGATATAATAGGGCCAGAAGCAGCAGCAGAAGGAGTAGAGGCACCAGAAGGACCAGATGTTGTGGCACCAGGGATAACAACGGGAGAAGCACGAACACCGAAAGAACCATGCTCCATGGAGGCCTGCATGCAGCTGATCGACTCCTACATACCCACTATTGTGGCCTGCAATATGGTCATCGCCGTAGCAATTTGCCCTATCCTATCAGGTTATGCCGCAGTAGAAGACATCGGTGGTGGAGGTCTCGAGTATATCGACATCTGCGACGCCAAGGAGCCGGTGCCGTAGATGCGTCCGCCTTTCCATCTTCCTCCAGCGGCCTGTACAAAAAGATTGTTCGTCTGAGCGACCATGGAAGAGGATGTTGTGGCGGCGAAAGACTCAGCGACACTCTATTCTACCCCATCTTGAGTGGCCCAAAAGGCGCTCTTAGTCTGCAGAGACTGGAACGCGGCCTATCCAATAACCCGTGCTTAATTTTCTAATAGACTTCTAACTTGTAATATAAATTCAAATATATCATATTATTCTAACTTATAATATAAATTGAAATACTTACAATAGTCTTGCTAGTCTTTTCGTCCACGTATCTCCCGTCCTTCCCCCTTTTGTGTGTATACTCAAAAATATCGACAAAACTGATACTAAAGGGATCTTCCCCCTCATTCGCCAGCTTCTCCGCCTGTGTACGAAACATTAAAAAAATATTAGCTTGATTTAATGTTATTTAACTATATAATAAAAATATTTAAGTACTTTGCATTATCTTAACAGGTTTCGACGGTGCATAGCGATGGGGATCGATCCACCAGTATGTAGACTCCCAAGAGACCACGCCTTCTTCCTTTGCTCGGACCTCTTCTTGAACTCAGGAGTATCGAGCTCCTTCTGCATCTATTCCCAAAAATTATCACAGATCCAGGGTTTTTTGTCCTTTCTAGCATTTATCCTTTTTTGCAAATCATCATTCGCATCCCGCATCTTCTTGCTACAAGCGCCACGATATGTCTTCCTGATCTCAGCATCGCGATGATCGGGCCACCAGTAAGTTTTCTGACATGCAAATTCAATTAACAATTAATATAAATAGATTATAAAATAATTAATAAATAGAATAACAGAAAAGAACGCATATACCTTTATTTGGTCAAGCCATATATATTGTATGTTGGGCGGCACATCGAAGAATCTAAGTTAGGGGTCGTGGCAGTTTTCCTAATAATTTTCCCAAGTGCTGGAGTAGCAGTGTAGGGAAAAAATCTACAAAGAAATAATAACAGATTATTTAGTTGAATAAATAAATATATGAAATTAACTGTATCAGATAAAATATATAAATTTACTTACAGCTCTTTGGTCGCGGGCCAAATCTTATTTCTGAACTATCCTTCCGGTCTCTCTGGTTGTGTCAGAGGACCACCCAGTCAGGGAATATTCTGACCACTAGCATCATACTCTAAGTCCGGATACTCTGGGGTGCATCGTACAGTTGTTGGATTATCTGGTGGACGAACTGACGATAGGGCGCCGGGATCTGTATCAGATGATAACGGAAACATAGATGCCGATGATGGTGCACCGGGGACGTATGCGACAAATGGCGGAGTGTCTATGCCTGAAGCCGATGACAGAGTGGAGGTACTTGCGACCGACGAGGGGGTATCGGGATCACGTGGTCATGTGATCGAGAAGATAATCCATCCCCGGGTAGTATAAGATCATGACCACCTCGATCACGTCCACGAACACGATCACAACCACGATCACCATGATCACGATCACGACCACCAGCAATCTATGATCATGATTCACATATATAGAAATCTAATAAATAGAACTAAGCAACATAATAGACATCTAATAAATAGAACTAAGCAACAAGATAAACATCTAATAAATATAATTAGCCAACAAAATAGCTATGAAAACTGAGATAGAAGTATTTTCAGTACGAGATAGAAGTATTTTTAGTAACAAAATCAAACTCCATCTCTAGGTACATTATGTAGACAACATAGGTAATCTAATTATCGTTATCGTCATCGTTGTCATTACCATCGTCGTCATCGTTATTGTCATCGCCGTCGTCGTCATCATCCTCATCAAGCTCTTCTTCTTCTTCTTCTTCTTCTTCTTCTTAAGAGACGTCTTCCTAGTCTACATCATCTTCGATGACAATATCAATAGTAACATTCACAACAAAAGCAGACTGTCTTTCCACATAAATTTTACCTTGTGATGCCCACGGGTGGTAATCACGTACAAAACCCTTAAGGGTCATATGCTTCTTCACAATCATCACTTCTTTGTAGAGTCTATTAGGACAATGAGCACATGGATACTTGATTTTTGGACCATCCATGTAATCAGGTTTGCCCATGGCATACTTAAGAAATACTTCAATGTCTGCCTTAAAATAGTCACTCGGACCAATCTTTCTCACGTGTTGTCGCCTGTACATACACGTACGATCAACCAAGTAACGATCCATTGCTTGGTAGGTGTAGAAAATTATGTATCATAAGATAAAATACACAAAAGTAATTAGATGTACATACGACATTAGGTGGACATTCTAAAAGCATTGTAATTCGTACTTTGCGTATTCTACCATTGCGGAAAGTAGAGAAACATGTGAAAGTTACAACATCGATATTTGTTCAATATGATGCCTTTTCATATAGTATCGACATGAATTCGGTTATCGATAGCTCAGAACACTACCCAAAATTTATTCTAGCATACATTAGTGTGAATCATCTAAGTTATGTACATCATTGTATTATATGTTCTTATCGAATGTAGTATCTAAAGGATATAACAAAATTAAGATGAACCCACATAATGTAATGCTAAGATATCAGCTCGGAATATAAAATATAGTGATGGGTTGTGGTTTCATCACTGCCGAGGGATTGGGGCCGAAGGACAGTCAATGTTATCTACGGCTACATTGTCTCTACCTCGCAAGTCAAATGGCTATATGGACTATGCATCGCCGTTATTAGGCAAAGTCCTTGCTTTCTAGAGAAGTAATCCAAATTTTCTAATTAGTTTGTATAATATACTTTTGTTAGAGCTAGGACATGCTGTGACAATCTAAATTTTGATCTTATAAACTCATTTTTCTATGGTGGTTGTTCATCCAAAGTTGCAAACACCTATAGATCCGAGCTCTATCCCCATAATCTTAGTACTCACTGATACTACTTATCCTCACACTCATACACCCATAACACACTGTGCCACCCAACCTTTTATAATCATACTAATATATCATACACTCACTGTGCAGCCACATATATAAAACAGTTGTTGCAAAATCTGCATAACTGCACTCATATTAAATCTGCACTGCAAGCCTCAACAAATTCTACAGCAAATAATATGACAAAGTTTTCTATCACGTAGTTCGAACAATAATAAGAAACTATCACATAAATCAACCCCAAATGTCTTGTAGTAACAAAAAATTATCACATAAATCATCCCCAAATGGTACACCCTAAATATCAACAACAGCATATATTGAGAAATTAAATGATCTAGAACTTACAGTGGGAGGGGACACGTTGGAGGAGGAGGGAAAACGACGGAGGATGAGGGGGTACGGAGGATCCGAGAGGAGGGACATGCACGGAGGGGAGTGGGCACGACCACGTCGGAGCTAAGAGAGGGGACCACGGGAAGCGGATCTCCAGAGAAGAGGAGACCACGGGAAGGGGAACGCCGGAGAGAGGGAGAGAGGGAAAGTCGAGTGAGAGATGAGAGCGGTCGATCGAAATTTTAAATTTTAATCGGCCGTATTTTCTTTTAACTTAGGGCATAGACATCGGCGACGGCCCAACGACATCCTAGTATGTCGTCGCAATCGAGTAGTCGTCGCCAATCTGTCGTAAAGGTTTACCGCGTAGTTCTAGGATAATGTGGCACAATCCGGTGATGACATAGCAACGACCTGGCGACGGAATCATATTAAATTTCTGATCTATTATATTTGGTCATTATAATGCCGCTGAGACGTCGCTATTTGGCGTCAGATATCAGCCGTCGCCAACATTCCGTCGTTAAATCTCTGTATTTTAGTAGTGAGACAAGAGTGCGCCAAAACAAGCATGTACATGAATTAAAAGTCATGGGTGCGCTACAACGAGCCACCATCAAGAATCGGGACATAGTACAACATGTTGGCGTGTGCTTATGTCAAGTATATAGGGTGTAAAATATCTCCCTAACTATACAATGTCATAAAAGCATGTTAAAGAATCAATACAGTCAAAGAAAATCTTAAAAACGAACAAAAGGGGGCAAAACACTACAAAAAATTGCATTTTTAGCAAAATGTTTTAGCGACAAAGGGTCTTTTATGTCTTCAAAAGCTTTTTTTTTTTTACTGTTTTCGCGACATTAGTTTTACTATGTCGCATAATCCAATCAAATTTTACTAGAGGAAAACCAAATAGCAATTCCGCAAAGTATGACTTTTAGTTAGGGAGATATTTTAGTAATGAACTCACTAAACACTGATGAGTGACTTCATGTGTTGATCAAAGTATGACCTTTAGTTGGAAAAGAAAGTATGACTACACTGTTGTATATCAAAGTATGACTTTAAGTATGACTTCACTATTTTATAGAAAAATACTTCATATAATTTGATGGTATGCCCAAGCTCTGGAGATATTTCGTGAACTATTTAAGATAATAGAGAAGAATGAAACAACAAGACTTGGTTTTCTCCAGCACCATTTTACACCCACCTACTTAAGAGTGGTAACAAGTAGAAGTCTGAGGATCTGGGGTTTTTTATTTTTATTGATACTCTTTTAAGTCTTGGCACCTGAGTGGGTTTCCCTATTTACAAGTCAACCATCATATTTAAACAAACATCTTATTGCATTAGCACTTACTCCTTGAATATTATTCCTTTCAATCTTGGTTTCATGCACTTAATTATCTTAACAATTCACGTGAATTGTGGAATATGGTGATGCAATAGTATGTGATGAGATCACACTTCTCTTTTATTATCTCCAGCATTCAGCTCCTTAGTAGCATTCATCTCCTTGGTAGCAATTATTCTGAATAATCATGTTCAAGTGTACCTCTTAAAAGTCGAAGGCCCTCAAATTGTTGCATTGTTGCCCTCAATTATTCTGAATAATCATGTTAGAATAGATGTTAGTAAAATTACCCACGTCTCTATATTCACAGCATTTATCTGTTAGAATTAATTTTACTAATATCTGTTAGAATTAATTTTACTAACATTCTTAGACCGTTAAAAAATAAGTGTTTTGATGTAGTACAAGTCCCCTAAAGCTTTCATTATTTTAGTATATATTTTGTTTTATTTACAATTTTTTTTTAATTTTTATTTTTAGGATCACATAGACAACAAGTCAATTTTTTTGGGAAGATAATCAATTCATGAGAACTATTAAGGCTAATTTTTTGGAAAGACATTCAATTCATGTATTTTTGTTTACATTAACTGTCTAGTTGGAATATAGTACTTTTATGGAATATAATACGTTTCTTCTTGAATGCATGTGTTACTTGAAGTTGTTAAAAAAATTTCATTATTGGATTATTTTACGAAGAATGTTTGAAGACATTATACTGGATATCATGTTGTGTTTACGACAACTTATTTCTCTTTGTTAAGTCTTTGAATACAAATTTTAATGTTTATATGTTATTTTTAAAATAAGATTTTTATATTTATGTTTGAATATAAATGCAAAAATAAAAATTACTATAAATTAATATAAAATATATAAATTAGTTTTCGCGAAATCAAATAATGTGGCCGGAAGTTTTTTTTATATTTCGGTACATTAGCTTTTGTGACATCAAATTGTATAGCATGAAGTATTTTGATAATAATAAAAAATAAAGAACTAGACTTTTGGCGACATGTGTTATGTTGTCAATGTATCATCTTTCTGCGACACACAAGACACATGTCGCCAAAAGTAATTTTAAATAACAAATTATGATATGTCGCCAAAAGTGGTTACATTCCGCGATGTGTGATTTTATGTCGCCATGGACTTTTCCAGACAGATATGTCATAGAAAATCTTAGGTGACACAAATCTAACTTTGTGCTACATATTGCTTATGTCGCTGAACAAGCATTTTCTTGTAGTGTAAACAGACAAAAAAGACAAATTCGAATTATCCAACGATTTTTTATGAATTATCGTCGGATTATCTGATCGGTCACAACAAGTTTCTAGCTGAAAATTCGTAAGATCTGGTGGATTTCCATGAATTACCTTCGGATTTTTTGAAATTATACAACAGCCAGGACAGAGAATTTTCTAAAACTTGTTTCGGCCATAAAAATCTCATTTTAACTCAAAATTCGATATTTAGGTTAAATTGAATTTCCCACAACAATAAAGCATTAGATTTCACAAATTTTAATTTTTGATAGATGAATTCCTCAAAATATTATAAAAATATATTTTTTTAAAACCAAAACGTGTCTGGATTCTACCAAACTGGAAACTAACAAGTACAAGGCTATGAGATGGTCTCATATAGTATATGGGGCCAAGATACACAAAAAAATATGGGTATCGTACATAATACCAAGATCAAGCTCCGCATCTCACGGTTAGATCTATAAATGGATAAGAGCATAAACATGCCTAAAACTCATGGAAATACACCAAGCTAAGAACTAAGTGGTATAGAATCATGTAGGAAACATTTGTATGCAATAATATTTCAAGAAATAAAATAATACAAAAAAAAAATCCTAAAACTTAGTTCAATCCATAGCAAGATGTACTTGCCTAGTTCAAGCTCCAAGCCTAGTCTTCCATTCCACCACCAAGAGGGATTACAAAACCACACTCTTAGGCCTCAATGCCAAGCTCCAAGACTACTACAAGCTTGAGGAATGGGGAGGACGTGAAGAGGAAGAGACGAAAGAAAGGGTTAAATGAAAGGAGAGAGAAATGAGAGGGGTGTATATAATGGAGGAATTTGATCTTAGCCATAGAATTTGCCATGTCACCCATCTATGGCTCTCCCAAACAATCCTATACATTGGAAACAAACCAAGTGTCCAATGGACAAAAGAATGGCTTGGTTAAAATCTAAAGGAAAATTTAATAGCAGCTAGACGGAATATCCGGCGGTGTTCTACGAAATACTATCGGAAGATCTGGTCTGACTGCTAAATCCACTTTTCGTAAAAATATGGTAATTCCATTCTATGCACGGGTCTATGACAATGCCAATAATTTTTTTACTGGTTCAAGGTACTCTCCCATATCAAAATGAAATCCAAATCAGGAAACTACAACAAACATGATACACGAAAATACAAAACACATTATAAGTATATTTTCAGCAAAAATTTTATATACAGAAAATTAAGGAATACGATATTCAATAATGGAGGTTACACTAAGGAGGATGAGCATGTCGAGGAAACAGTTCATGAAGGGAATGAGACTGCTGGTATACAATCAACACCAGAGGTTCCGTTAAGGAGGAGCATTAGAGAGAGTCGATCATCCACGAGGTACTCACTAGATGAGTATGTGCAATTGAATGATGGGGGAGAGTCTGAAAGCTTCGCATAGGCGATGGAAGACAAATACAGACAGGAGTAGATGCATGTCATTCAAGAGGAGATGAATTTCTTGCAAGCAAACTCTACTTATGAGCTGGTACGATTGCCAAAGAAAAAAGGCTTTAAAAAATTTGATGGGTGTTCAGAATGAAGCATACAGAAGATGCTACTAGCCCTCAATACAAAGTGAGCTTGGTAGTTAAAGGCTACAACCAAAGAAAGGACGTATATTTTGATAAGATCTTTTTGCCGGTGGTCAAGTTATTATCTATTCGGGTAGTGCTAGCATTTGCAGCCAATTTTAACTTAGAGATTGAGCAGATGGACATGAATACGACATTCCTTCACGATAATTAATTTAGAGGAGAAATTATACATAAAGTAATCATCGAAATTTTGTGAGCAAGGAAAGTCAAATTTAGTTTGCCGGTTAAAGAAGAATTGGTATGATCTGAAGCAGGCTCTAAGACAATTGTACAGAAAGTTTGAGTCATTTTTGGAGGGCCATGGTTATGCATGGACGACATCAAATAACCATTGTATATTTGGGAAGTATTTTTGCCGAAGATAATTTTATTATATTATTACTTTATGTGGATGATATATTATTGGTGGATCGAAATGGCACCAGGATAGCAGAGTTGAAGTGTCAACAGGACGCAAACTTTTTTATAAAGGATTTGGATGCAGCGAAGACTATTCTTAGGATGGAGATCAGCCGAGAGAGAGAGAGAGTGTGTGTGTTCAAGTTGCTTTACTTGTTCCAAAAGAAGTACATTCACCACGTACTTCAACGTTTCAGCATGGACGGATCGAAGAAAGTGAGCAACCCCCTTGCAGCTCATTTTAAGCTCACTGTGGAATAGTGTTCATCTGCCGAGGATGAAAAGAAAAATATGGAGTGGGTTTCATATGCTTCATATGTGGAAAGTCGCATGTATGTCATAGTGCGTACAAGGTCAAACATTGCTCACGTAGTTTGTATGGTTACCAGGTATCTTTCCAATTCAGGCAGGGTACATAGGAGTGTAGTCAAGTGGATACTTTGATATCTTCAAGGCACTACTGATTGGAAGCTTTCATTTGGTGGTGAAAATTCGAAGCTGGTTGGATATACTAATGATGATATGGCTGGAGATGTGGATACCAAGAGATCGATTTTGGACTATGTTATGATATTTGTTGGTGGAGCATTTTCGTGGCAGTAGCGGTTGCAGAATTATGTTGCATTATCTACGACAGAGGCATAGTTCATTGCGGTGACGAAGACTTGCAAGGAGTTACTATGGATAAAAAAAATGACAGCAAATCGGACTTAAGCCAGAGTATAGTATATTTTTCTTTGTGACAGCCAGAGTGTTATTCATCTTGGGAAGAGCCCGACGTTTCATAGTCTGTCCAAGCATATTGCAACTCCGTATCATTGGATACGAGATGTGCTTGAGGCAAAGGAAGCGATGCTTGAGAAGGTTCACACGGTGGAAAATGGAGAAGATACGCTCACGGTTTTGCTAAGAGAAAAGTTTGAATACTGCAGGAGGATCGTCAGTATGCTGAACTCCTCCACCTAGTTAAAAATGGAGAGATTTGTTGGAGCGGATAAATTTTTTAACTTATGTGGAGGACATCCTAGAGTGCGATGAACGTCATTGTGTGTCGAAGAAGCTGGGGGAATAGGATGCGACGAAGAGACGACGAAGCTACAGTATTTTTTGCGAAAAATATCCAAATAGACCATGTACCGATGTACCGGCGGTATATTGTCGCTGAAGCCTATTTTGCTGCTGCTCACTTATGTTCCGATGTAGTTCTGATTTGCCGACATGGTATACGAGAGGTATACCGCCGGTATATCGCTTGTCGGGACTGAAGATCAGCTGTTGGTCTTTTATACACAGTTGGATCATATGGATGGTCCAGATTTACTTTAGGATTTAGGGGTTCATATAGGTATTTCTAATATAATTCCAACAACATCTTTTGCAACTTTTGAAGAAGAAAAAGAAGAAATTGACGGCTACATTGAAGGAGAGACAAGTTCAAACAATTTTTCTCATGACTTTATGTCATGTACACATAATTGATTTGATATTATATACGTATAATTGATTGTTAGTGAAACATATAATAACTATCTGACAACATATGAAGTCCTAAACTCTGTCCAGAGGGGTGAAATATTAGTTCTTTCTTAATGGTTAGGGCTAATACAGTATCCTCATTTAATCTGGTGTTCATTAAAGGCCAGTTAGCCTCTACTTTGACCACCTATCATTCGTTGTACGTATCATTCATTTCATCGAAAAGAAGGGAAGAAAGAATGTGGAAAACGAGTAGTCGGTGGTCCAAACATTTTTGTACACTGAACATGTATGTACTATAGAGTCAAGCCACGATGAAGATGACAAGTGAACACCACCGACAACAACCATACCTAACAATCACATTCAAATGTTTGTGAAGAACATATGCATTCGGACTGATCCATACATACATCTCCACCAACCCATCATGGTGTTTGAGAAGAAATTTGACTTTGAATGTGCAGCTATAAAATTAAACCTTTTGTGCCGACATGGACGTTGGTCAACAATCATCGCTCTCTATTCTTCATGTGAAGAAGTGAGGATTTTGCGAGGGAAGCACCACTTAATTGGTGCAATTTTGATGTACTAGATCTCCTGTGATCACGGGGTCTTAAAGTAGTACAACTGAAGAGCAATTACCGTAATTTTATTTTGAAAAGAGTTTCCCTAATTGGTTTCTCCTGTCTCTTGCTCCTAATCGATCCTTCTTGAAGTACTTCCTTTCACGGCTTCAAAGTGCTGAAATATTAATCTATTTCGAGTCTATTTTTGTTCATCCATCAAAATTTTTATAGATTTTCACCATTTGATACGTGTTGCTACAACATGTTAAATGTAATGCTAATATTACTAAAGCTGAAATTGGAATTTGCTTAGGGGAGATTGGTAATTCAAAACTGTTTGACAAAAACTGTTAATCGTTTTTTTTTTTTTGAAGTCGGATCAATTTTGACTTAGTGTTTGACAACAGCCTCTTTCAACTCATGGGCGTAGCCACATGTAGCACATTGGGATCCACCGTCTCCATAGTGGACTCCGATGTCTTCTATAAATTTTTTTTAGAACTATTATTAACGTATGTTCCATCAGTTCAAGGCCGACCCTAGGGCCGTGTCAAAAGTGCGGCTGTACAAGACCTCCAATTTTGGAGGCCTCAAAAAAATAAAATAATATATATATATATATATATATATATATATATATATATATATATATATATATATATATATATGGGTTCATAGTGCTCGTATTCCTAAATGAGTCATGCACATGTGGACTAATATGAATGGACTCCTACATCCCATGTGCACCCATGTGCACTAGTACACTATATTTCTATTGGTCCACATGTGCATGGCTCATTTAGAAAAATGAACAATATATATTGCCATAGTGCTCATATTTCTACATGAGCCATGCACATGTGGACTAATAGGAATAAACTCCTACATCCCATGTGCACTCATGTGCACTAATACACTCTATTCCTATTTGTCCACGTGTGCATGACTCATGTAGGAATATGAGCACTATGACAATTATATATATTATGGTCAGTTTTGTTATTTTATAATTTAAGTCATCACATTTTTTTCTCAATCCCTCGACTATACGATTCACAAAAGACCTCCAATTCTTCAATTCATATTCTCTACCGACTCTAAGACTCATATTTATAATTATACAAAAAAATTAGAGTTTATCATATATCTTGTTCTGAACGGTGTGATGTCTATTATCTCTAAGCGGTTCAATTGCTATTTTGCTTCTAAAGATTACTCAATTGTTAGATGAATTTATTTTCTACAATAAAGATATGACGTGCATTTTATTTTCTTCAATAATGATCAGATTTATTGTTATATATATAATTAAGCAATTTGGATGTGCATGCCTAGTCTTTATTTAAGAAACATTGATATGCAAGCCTAATTTTTATTTATACAATTTAACAGTCAGTACGTATTCTATCTAAAATATTTTTATTATACTATGTAATGTGCTTGTATGTCACGCCCCAGTCCCAAAATACACGGGACCAGGCCACGTGGCAATGGCCAGCTAATATGACTCCGAAGGATTTTCTAATTTAATGGACCCGACGAATCGTACTACGCTATCCTAAAATACTATCAAGTCTAATATGCTAACATGCAGTAGGTAAATGTTTAATCTCATCCACAAAATATAAACAAGAAGTACTGAAATAAATATTGAAAATAAATGCAGAGTCTGGATGTCATAATACAATCCAAATAAGTCTGATGGAAACAAACCCACTATAATACTGAAATAAGAGTACGGAATGACATATAAGAGTACTAGGCTAGAACATCGACTAACTAGATAAAGATGCTCCAGCCCTAGGCGGAAGGCCTACCAGTGATCATGGAAACTCTGATGGTAACACCTCAAGCTCCTCCTCGGTGGCGTACCTCGTCTCCTGTCCGGGCCCGTACACGGTCGGATAGTATACCTCGTCCAAATCTGGAAGGAAACCAGGTCCTTAGAGGGACATAACAAGATACAAAAATATATGCCGAATATAAATACTGAATAAGTAAAGGGGGGTATACTAACCATCTAAGTGAATGCAATATGAGGACAACCTTGGTACGTATGGGTAGGTGCAGACATAACATCCAACACTCTGAATAGCGTGATATCTGTACATGTAATGTCCATCGTTCCGAAGAACGAGGTATCTACAAATATATATACGTCTGTAACGCTTCGAAGAATGCGGTATCTGAATAAACGAAGTCATTGGATCCGTAGCTCCTCTAGACACTACGGATTCCAATGGGTGTATTCCATACGCCTAGCTGCTGTCCTCTCCGCCAAATACAAATATACAAGTCGAATACACGACGTGCATACTACGTAACTAACATGCCAAGTCTCAAATAACTAGACTAACCTGACTACGCACTAAACCGTGATGCATGTCACACGCACCGATAGCTAGTCGGGTATGCCAACTCGCATCCCAATATGAGTTCGTCATCGTGATGAGTGTAAGAAGTATCAGGGTCTTGGAAGATATTAGAATATCTTCACAATAGTAGGTGAGTCTGCTAGTGACTAAGTCAATACACTACACATCGACGTAATCGTCGATTATACTCGAGTCATTCTAGAATACGCACAGTTATATATAATATTTGCAATAACATCTCATGCAACATTTAATAACTTGAATTAAATAGTAAATAAGGCAAGGTATACTAGTCTGGATCGTCAAGCTGCGAATGCCAAAGTCCTGCTCCCGAAGCCTTGCCTGAACGATCCAACGATCCTATATATATAATATAATATAATATAATATAATATAATATAATATAATATAATATAATATAATATAATATAATATAATATAATATAATATAATATAATATAATATAATAACCATCAGTCATTATACTGGTGTACGAACAAAAGTACATCTACACTGTACTTAGAAGCTAACGCAAGTAGGGGTTATAACCGGTCAACTAGAAGAGTCGAGGGTGCAAGAGTCTAAAGATGCACAAGTGTCAAGTCCTCTAAATGTACATTTATGCAAATATCAACCAAGGTCAGCTAAGGTTCATGTAGGTGCTACGTTGTTCTCTAACATAAGTTGATGGTGTTAACCCTCTTGGTCTCCATGTACAAGTACGTATTATATCCTCAAATATTGTGCACAAAAGTCACTAGTTACTATGCTACTTAATGCGTGTTTATAATTCAAAACATCACGTAACCCAAATCACGTGTTCTAACTATTAGGTTTAGGTGTATATATGAACACAAGTACTAGTGTCATAATAAATAACCTAGCTTATGCATGGATAATATTCTAAATATCATTCCCATAAAATACTTATTCTAAAATTATAGGTAACATGGAGGTAATAGGGTTTGATATACATTCATGGGTTCATGCAACCATAAAAATGAAGAAGGATGAGGAGGTGAATATACCTAGGGTTAGTTTGAAAGGGATGTGGGTGTGCTCGGCCTGCGGCCCATGGACGGCCTGTCTCCGACGGGTGGGGGGTGGTGCTCCGGCCAAGCAGCAACTCGCAGCAGCAGAAGCTCGGAGCAACACCAGCAACTCACAGCAGCAGAAGCTCGCAAAAACAGCAACAGCTCGCAGCAGCATCTGCAGCGGCTTGTAGCAACGGCGGGGGTTGAAATGGTGGTTGGTGATGGTCGTAAGGGAGGTGGTGGTGAGGTGATGGTGGTAGAGGTTTATGGGTTAGAGGAGGAGGAGAAGATCTCGGGTGAGGGTGATGGTGTTGGTGGTGATGGATGATGGTGAAGGTGGTTGTGGTGGTGAGGTGATGGTGGTGGCCGTGATAATGATGGTGGTGGCGGTGGTAGGATGATGATGGTGTGGAGGTTGATAAGTTAGAGGAGGAGAGGAGCTCGGGTTGTCCGACGGTGAGGTGATGGTGGTGGAGGGTAGCGTTCACTGTTGGAGGAGGAGGAGAAGATCTCAAGTTGGGGTGGCTGCTGTGATAGTGGAATTGTCGGAGGAGATGTCGACGGTGATGGAGGAGGTCGGCAGGAGGTAGGTAGTTGGTCGGAGTGAGGGTGAGGGATGATGGCAGGAGGAAGAAGAAGAAGAAGAAGAAGAAGATAAAAGGAGGAGTGATGTGTTTAGGGTTCGGTTTTTGATGTGTTTATGGCTAAAATTGGAGAGGGGGGGAAGGTGTTTATATAGGAGAGAGAGAGGAGGAGGGCATGGGGATTAGGGATGGCCACAAGACTTTTCTAGGGATGGGGGAAGATTCTTCATGAAGAAATGGATGGCTAGGATGGGCTAAATTTTGAATGGAGGGTGTGGATGAGGTAGGTGAAAAAGTGGGGTGCTATACACACAAAATAGGGAGGGGGGACATAGGGGACTGGTCAAACAATGGAGGGCGGGGTTTCTTCATAGATTTGCTCCAATGGGAGGTGGACACCTAATTGCCTATTTGCACAAAAGCTCCTAACAATTTGGAAATTGCACAAACAATGGAGTTTAGGATTGGATGAGAAAAAATACCATGTTTGGTGTGATATAGTGTATTAAAATGGTGTGTAGTATTTAGTATGAACCTTGAGGGTGTGAGTAGGGGTTTAGGTTGGTGTTGGGTCTAGTTTTGGGTTAGGTTAAGTCATTACACCAATTTAATTAAAATTAGTGTCAATGGTGTTCTTTAATTAATTGGAAGTACATAAGATTAAAATATGGTGGGACGCAAGTATCATGGACATAGTAAACTCAGAATAGATTATTGTCATAAATTAGGTTGTACAAAATGGGTCGAGATTGTGTCTCCAATTTCTATTGGAACGGACAAAGATGCAAAGTTGGTTTTATTTGGATTTAAAAGTAAATATTTATAACGAATATTGTGCGACTAATAAAGCACAAGAGAGGGTATTTAAGAGTTACACAAAGGTCAAAATGAAAGGCTGACACGTCTAGGAAAAGTGTGTGAAATTTGTTTGAAAGCAAATGCTACTATAGCGCTCCAAATATCGAAACAACGGTAAGGTGCACCAAGTGATACGAATATTGTACAATAATCTAAAAATACTATGTTCTAATTCTAAATGGCTCCAAACTAACCCTAGTCTCTCTATCTAAGCTAAGTAGACCTAAATTTGGTTGAGGGGGTTTATAATCTACCCTCCTTAGAGCATTTTTGTTCTCGAAATTAAAATAGACATATGGTAAAAACTATTGACTGAAATTAAATGCTACTACATACCTAGGCCTTCAAAGAGATGGGAAAAATGCTGTAGAATATCATCCTCTCATTCCCAGGTCCACTCGCCTGGTGCATGATGCCTCCATGCGATACGAAATAGAGGAATATTCTGACCTTGCAATACCTTCTCGCTTCTATCAAGAATCTCTACAAGCTCCTCCTCATATGACAAACTTGGCCTGACAGTGATCTCCGAGTGGTCAAGCACATGACTCGAATTTGCCATGTACCTCCTTAACTGAGATACATAGAAGACGTCATGAACTCCTTCTAATGTCTGTGGCAACGCTAATCTGTAGGCAACCTCTCTGATGTGCTCCAACACACCGAATGGTCCGATGTACCTCGGACCCAGTTTTTCTCTGCCTCCAAACCTGATGGTCCGTCAGGTAGGCGAGATTTTTAGTAACACATGATCTCCAACCTGAAACTCCAGGGGTCGTCGATGCGCGTTTGCCCAATACTTCTGTCTGTCCTGTACTGCTCGTAGGTACCCTTGGATCTTCTTTACCTTCTCTATTGTATAAACTACCAACTCTGGTCTAAAAATCTGCCTCTCGTCCACATCACTCCAGCACACCGAGAAACGACACTTTCTGCCATAAAATGCCTCATAGGGAGCCATCTGAATGCTCGCTTGATAGCTATTATTGTAGGAAAATTTGACCAAATATAAATGGTCCTCCCATGACCCACTGAAATCAAGCATGCATGCCCTCAACATGTCCTCCAGCGTTTGAATGGTGCGCTCGGACTGGCCATCCGTCTGCGGGTGATACGATGTGCTGAACTTCAGGTAGGTACCGAGACTCTCTTGTATACTCCGCCAAAAGTAAGATGTGAACCTCGTATCCCTGTCAGACACTATACTGACTGGCACCCCATGCAGTTGCACGATCTTCCTCATATACATATCTTCTAAGACCTCTGTAGACTGCCCAACTCTGAAGGATAAAAAGTGAGCGGACTTGGTGAGTCAATCTACGATCACCCATACCGTATTGCGACCACTAGGACTCCTCGGAAAGCCCAAAAAAAAGTCCATAGTGATGTTCTCCCATTTTCACTCAGGTATCGGGAGTGGCTGAAGTAAACCTGCAGACCTCTGATGTTCGGCCTTGACCTGCTGACACACCAGTCACTTCACCACAAAGCGGGCTATCTCCCTCTTCATCCAATGCCACCAATAGTACTGTCTCAAGTATTTATACATCTTTGTGCCTCCTAGATGAATAGAGTATGCTGAACTGTGCGCCTCCGATATCATCTCCTGACGAAGTTCTCCATTCGGAATATAGAGACGATCTCCATATCTCAAAGTCCCGTCCTCATGTATGCGCAATCCTATCCACATCCCGACGTTTGTCCTCTGTAGAAGCCTCTGGAATCTGGTATCTATTGGCAAGGCGGCCTTGATCCTCTCAACCAATATCGATTTTACATAAAAACTCGACAACTGGCTGTCTGCTCCAGGCATAATAACATATATACCCAACTTCTCCAGATCTCTCAATAGGTGTTGCTGGGTAGTAAAAAAAAGAATGCCATGGGCCTCCTACTCAATGTGTCAGCTACCACGTTGACCTTTTTCGGATGGTACTGTAGCTCAATCTCACAGTCTGTTATCACCTCGAGCCAACGTCTTTGTCTCTGGTTCAGGTCCTTCTGAGTATAGACGTACTTTAGGCTTTTGTGATCTGTGAATATCTCTACCCGCACTCCGTATAGGTAGTGCCTCCAAAGCTTCAGGGCAAAGATTACTGCGGTAAGCTCCAGGTCATGAGTGGGATAGTTTTTCTCATGGGTCCTCAGCTGCCTAGTGGCATAGGCCACAACTTTCCCATGCTGCATCAAGACACATCCTAATCCTCTCCTAGAAGCATCGCTATAGATCACAAATCCTCCGGGTCCAAAAGGTATAGTCAAAATAGGTGTCATAGTCAAACGCTTCTTCAGTTCATCGAACGCTGTCTTACACTCCTCTGTCCAAATGAACTCATTCTCCTTGTAGGTCAAGCAAGTCATCGGCTCTGCGATTCTCCAAAATTTCTCTACGAACCTCCGGTAATATCCGACAAGTCCTAGGAAACTCCTCACCTCCGAGACGTTGGTAGGGGTCGGACACGTCTCTACTGATGAAATCTTTGCTGGATCTACAAAAATACTATCTCCTGAGATAACATGTCCAAGAAAAGAGACACGGTCTAAGAGAAACTCATACTTGCTCAACTTGGCATAGAGCCTCTCACCCCTCAGCGTTTCCAACACCAACCTCAAGTGCTCCCCGTGCTCCTCGTAGATTTTTGAATACACCAATATGTCATCAATAAAGACTATCATGAACTGGTCCAAATACTGGTGGAAGACTCTGTTCATCAGGTTCATAAATACTGCAGGCGCATTCGTTAGTCCAAAAGGCATCACCAAGAACTCGTAGTGGCCATAACGAGTCATGAATGCCGTCTTTGGAATATCTTCTCTTCGCACCTTCACCTGATCATACCCTGATCTCAAGTTGATCTTTGTGAACACCACTGCTCATGTCAGCTGGTCGAACAAATCATCAATCCGTGGTAGGGGGTACTTGTTCTTGATAGTCAAAGCATTAAGGGCTCTATAATCAATGCACATACGGAATGTCCCATCCTTCTTTGGTAGAAATAACACTGGTGCTCCCCAGGGTGATGAACTAGGATGGACAAATCCCTTGATCTGTAACTCCTCTAACTGTAGATTCAGCTCATCCAGTTCCCTCTTTGTCAACCTGTACATATTTAAAGATATCAGAGCTGCTCCGGGTACCAACTCAATAGTGAACTCCACCTCTCTATCCGGCGGTAGGCCTGGCAACTCCTCCGGGAAAACATACTTAAAATCTGCAACTATCGGTGGGGGTGCGATCTCTATATCTATGTAAACTCCAGCTGTCTGGCCTATTCCTCGCTCGATGGTCCCCCATATGTACTCGAACTACGGGTGATCTGGCGGTCTAAAAATGACCCAACCCCTCCGGCAATCCAGTATGGCATTGTACTGGCTCGACCAGTCCATCCCTAGCACAACGTCAAAGTTTGGCATCGGGTATACCAAAAATCGAGCTCTCATCTCCCGACCACACACGACTACCGAGCACGTTCTAATAGTACTGGTAATCGGTACGATGCCTCCTCCGTTAAGAATCTTCCAACTCTTAGGTAAGGAAAAAGTAGCTACTATATGCATAGCTATGAAACTACTAGATATAAAAGATAGTACAGCACCATAATCAAATAATGCAGTCGCAGGTAATGATGCAACGGAAATGGTACCTGTGATAGCTTCCTCTTCTGCTTCCTCCTCAATCACTGCTAGTGCAAAAGACTGCATGCGCCTCTGCCCTCAGGCCTGCTGTCTGGCTCGATCAAACTATGCCTCGTGTGGGACCAAGGGTGGTCCCCTCTGAAATCTACCGGGTGCAGGTGGACGTTGACCTCCTGTCTGGGGTAGTATCCTCTGGACTGGTGTTGCTGGCCTCTGTCCTGTCTACGGTGCTTCATCCCTGTGTTGTGGGTAATCTCTAGCAAGGTGTTGATTCGCTCCACAGATCATGCATAATCCAAGCTTCTTCCGGTAATATCTTATAATATGTCCCTTCTTGCCATAATGGTGATAAGTCGGAAGCTTCTTGTGCTGGTATTGTACTAGCCTCTGCTGTGTCTGCGCTCCGGATGACGAATCTGTCCTTCCGCTCCGGGCTGAGCTCTGGCTGGTACGGTCACGCTGGGATGCCTCGATCCTCTACCAATAGCCTACTGAATCCTAGCCCCTGGCAGAACCTCCTCGTAAGAGATCCTCGCCTGGGTGGTAGTGTACCTCTGTAGCTCGTAAGTCAGACCATGATGGAATCTCCTGGCCTTCTCCAGATCATTGGGTATCAAGACGGCACAAAATCTACTAAGTCGACTGAACTTCGCATAATACATGTCTACGGTCATGTTCCTTTGCTTCAGGTACAGGAAATAGGAGTATAGTACATTCATTAGCCGAGAAGTACTTTGCATTGAAGTATTCTAGAAACTGCTCCCACGTCTACTTTTTGCCAATGCTGCGCTCCATGGAGTCCCACCAATGATGGGCATTGTCCTTTAATTGAGCCCTCACTACAGTCATCCAAAGTTTCGAAGGCAGCGGAGAAGCCTCCAACAGCATCTCCGTATTGGTGACCCAATAGGAGATCTCCTCTGCGGTCTCGTTGCCCGAAAAGGTATCCGGGCCTATCTGACAAAACCCTCAAATAGTACCAGCTGGCTTAACAGGTATAGGTGCTGGTACGAGTGCTAGGTCAGGTGTCCTCTCTAGAATGGCCATCAAGCTCTGCCTCATGGTCTCGGCCTGATAGGTGTCTCCTAAGATGTCATCCTCTCGGGCTGCGGCATCGGCGTGGCCCTCGAAGTCTGGCCCTCGAGCTGTTGCGTCGGGACAGTTTGAGAAGTCTAACCCTCATGTAGCTGAATCGGATAGGCCTGAGAAGTTTGACGCCAGTGTATCAGCGGGGCCCATGGGATCACCGGGGCCTGTGGTGGTGGCTGCTCTCCGGATGGTCCTTGGGATGTATCCTCCCTTTGTACGGTGGTAGATGGCACAATGGCACCATATGCCTCGCATCCGCTACGCAAGTTTATCTCTCTGTAAGAGATAGAACTACATTAAAAGAGTACAAGAATAAATAAATAGGATGCAGATATTTAAATAATTAAATACGAATGAGGTTCAAAGACGAAAGTCAAATTGGATAAGATCTAATAATTTTTATCCTATTGCAGGCTCGCTGGGCGTGATACCATACCACAAGCGATAAACATATGACCTGCATGGGACACCACTAAAACCATGTCATGCCCCAGTCCCAAAATATACGGGACCAGGCCATGTGGCAATGGCCAGCTAATACGACTCCGAAGGATTTTTGAATTTAATGGACCTGACGAAGCGAACGACGTTGTCCTAAAATACTATCAAGTCTAATATGCTAACATGCAATAAGTAAATGTCTAATCTCATCCACAAAATATAAATAAGAAGTGCTGAAATAAATACTGGAAATGAATGCGGAGTCTGAATGTCATAATACAATCCAAATAAGTCTGATGGGAACAAACCCACTACAATACTAATCAAATAAGAGTACGGAAGGATAGATAAGATTACTAGGCTAGAACATCAACTAACTAGATAAAGATGCTCCAGCCCTAGGCAGAAGGCCTATCAGTGATCAGTGAAACTCTGATGGTAACACCTCAAGCTCCTCCTCCGTCACGTACCTCGTCTCATGTCCGGACCCATACACGGTCGGATAGTATACCTCATCCAAATCTGGAAGAGAACCAGGTCCTCAGAGGGACGTAATAAGATACAAAAATATATGCCGAATATAAATACTGAATAAGTAAAGGAGGGTATACTAACCATCTAAGTGAATGCAATATGAGGACAACCTTGGTACATATGGGTAGGTGTAGGCATAGTCCAACACTCTGAAGAGCATAATATCTGTACATGTAACGTCCATCGTTCCGAAGAACGAGATATCTGCAAATATGTATATGTTCGTAACGCTCCAAAGAACACGATATCTGAATAAAGGAAGTCATTGGATCCGTCGCTCGTATGGACACTACGGATTCCAATGTATGTATTCCATACGCCTACCATCTGTCCTCCCTGCCCAATACAAATATACAAGTCGAATATATGACGTGCATACTACGTAACTAACATGCCAAGTCTCAAATAACTAGAGTAACATGACTTTGCACTAAACCGTGATGCATGTCACACGTACCGATAGCTAGTCGGGTACGCTAACTCGTAGGAGGAGGAGGTGAATATACATAGGGTTAGTTTGAAAGGAAGGGGTGTGTGCTCGACCTGCTGGTGGGGGTGGTGCTCCGGCCAAGCAGTAGCTCGCAGCAGCAGCAGCGGCAACGGCTTGTAGCAGCAACGGGGGTTGAGATGGCGGTTGGTGATGGTCATGAGGAAGGTTGTGGTGGTGGTGGTGAGGTGATGGTGGTGGAGGTTGATGGGTTAGAGGAGGAAAATAGCTCATTAGGGTGATGGTGATGGTGGTGATGGATGATGGTGAAGGCGGTTGTGGTGGTGGTCGTAATCATGATAATAATGGTGGCGGCAGTGGTAGGCTGATGATGGTGTGGAGGTCGATAGGTTAGAGGAGGAGAGGAGCTCGGGTTGTCTGACGGTGAGGTGATGGTGGTGGAGGGTGGCATTCACTGTTGGAGGAGGAGGAGAAGATCTCGGGTGGTGGTGGATGTTGTGATGGTGGGATGGTCGGAGGAGATGTCGACGGTGAGGGAGGAGGTCGGCAGGAGGAAGGTGGTTGGTCGGAGTGAGGGTGAGGGATGATGGCATGAGGAAGAAGAAGAAGGAGGAGTGATGTGTTTAGGGTTCGATTTTGGATGTGTTTATGGCTGAATTAGAGAGAGGGAGGAGGTGTTTATGTTGGAGAGAGAGAGAGAAGGAGGGCATAAGGATTAGGGCCAGCCACAAGACTTTTCTAGGGATGGGGGAAAGATTCTTCATGAAGAAATGGATGGCTAGGATGGGCTAAATTTTGAATGGAGGGTGTGGATGAGGTAGGTAAAAAAGTGCAGTGTTATATACACAAAATTGGGGGAGAAAAACATACGGGACCAGTCACACAATGGAAGGAGGATTTCTTTATGGATTTGCTCCAATGGAAGGTGGACACCTAATTGCCTATTTGCACAAAAGCCCCTAACAATTTGAAAATTGTACAAACAATGGAGTTATGATGTAGTGGATTAAAATGGTGTGTGGTATTTGGTATGAACCTTGAGGGTGTGAGAGGGGGTTTGGGTTGGTGTTGGGTTTAGTTTTGGGTTAGGTTTAGTCATTACACCAATTTAATTAAAATTAGTGTCAAAGGTGTTCTTTAATTAATTAGAAGTGCATAGGATTAAAATTGGATTGGACACAAGTGTCATGGATGTAGTAAACTCAGAATAGATTATTGTCATAAATTGGGTTGCACAAAAAGGTTCGAGATTGTGTCTCCAATTTTGATTAGAACGGACAAAGATGCAAAGTTGGATTTATTTGAATTTAAAAATAAATATTTGTAACGAATATTGTGCGACTAAAATGAAGCAAAAGAGAGGGTATTTATGAGTTACACAAAGGTCAGAATGGAAGGCTGGCACATCTAGTATAAAGTATGTAAAATTTGTTTGAAAGCAAATGCTAGTGTAGTGCTCCAAATATCGAAACAACGGTAAGGTGCACCAAGTGATACGAATATTGTAAAATAATCTAAAATTACTATGTTCTAATTCTAAATGGCTCAAAACTAACCCTAGTCTCTTTATCTAAGCTAAGTAGACCTAAATTTGGTCAAGGGAGTTTACATTGTATTTTACTTAGTAACTATTTATTGTTTCAGTTATAATATACAATCAAGAACATCTCCAGAGATTTTGATAAAGACATAGAATAATAACTTAAAAAATATGTATAAATAAATTTAGGACCTCATTTTGAGATTCGTACAGGGTCTTTAATTATTCAGGGCCGACCTGGCCATAGTCCAAAAAAATAAGAGACTGTCCTCACATAATAGAATTTTGCCTCCATCCCTGCTTCCACTATGTTATTAGCTAGTATAGAAAAGTATGAGGTGGTAATAACTAATGAGAGAGAGAGAGAGAGAGAGAGAGAGAGAGAGAATGTTAATTAGCTATCACTAAATTATCGGTTCAAGCATACTCCCTCCTTTTCAAAATAAGTGTCCATAAGCAAACTGCACACAGTTTAAGAAATCTTCACTTCACTACTTTTTACACATTTATTTCCATTTCTACCCTCAACAATAAGATTTTCATAAATCAGTAATTATTATTTCTTTCTACGATGCTTTTAATAAAATCTTGGGTTCATTCAATCAATCTTGGGTTTTACTCCCATTTACATAAATGTTTAATTTCGGTCAAATTTTTAAAAGAACCCAAATTGAGAATTGCCACCAATTTTGCCCTCCAAATTAACTTTCCTCCATAGATTTTGCCTAAAATTTGAACTTTCCTTCATAGATTTCTAAATTTTCATGCCATTAATCTATTTAAAGATGTTGTTTGTCTCTTCCATTTATAGCTACTGTTTCTTTATTCCAATCATCATGGAAAATTCTTCATTAGGAAATTCTTCTTTAGTCTCCCATTCTTCTTTAGGAAATTACAATCATTATAGGAAATTCTTCTTTAGGAAATTCTTCCGATCGATCGTGTCACCGTTTTATTTGAAATATGGTTTGGAATCACAATTTGGTGTTCTTGCGCCTCGGATGTTGAATTACTTTCGCTCACTTGAACATTTAAGTCGAATGTTATCGTTCTCTTCTTCAATTTGTAACTTTATCTACCATTGCAATCCATGATGCTAACTTTAGGATAAGTAGAGTATGTGAACTATGGAGTTGAGGTTGGATTCAAGGATTATATTTATAAGAGTATTTTTTTAAACCCCATAATTTTAAATTTTAAATTTTATTATTTTTATTTGGAATTATTTAATTGTTTGAGATTAAGAAAAAATTTCATTCTTCTTAGCTAATTAGAAAAAATATAAAATTCATGGATTTATTAACTTGTATAGATATTTATGTATATTTATTAATTACAAACATTTTACAGAAAATATATTTTGGGTGTACAGCTACTATTTAAGTATTGTATAATTTTTCTGAAAATTATTTTAGGTACAAACCTAATTTCTTATATTTTTACCATAGTTATTGATGGCTATATATATATATATATATATATATATATATATATATATATATATATATATATATATATATATATATATATTTGGTAATATAAGAGAAAAAAAATCAAAGAAATAAAACCCAAACCCAAAACCCAAAACCCAAAACCCAAACCCAAACCCAAACAATACCTCATCCCCCGCGACCCCTCTGCTTCAAAATCCCGTAACCCCCTACTCTCCAATTATATATAGCCATCATCACCATCAGACCACCACCATTCACCGATAACCCCACCAATGGCGACCGTCACCGCTGTTGGCCACCACCAGCCGCCCAAACTCGGCCGGATTTGACCGCAATCGTGCGCAGGCACGACAACCGCAACCTATCTTCCCGTACCGATTTCTCCCTCCACGATGATCCATTTTGCGTGCTATCTTCTCCAGTATATTCAAAACATAACCCTCTTCAATCCCCTTCAAATATATTAGTTTAGCTTGCCTAAAATTATAAGAAAATTTGATCCAAAATAGGGAGGAAAATTGCTCAAAATCGAACAGAATTTTTACTCCTTGAACCCATGTTTGCGAATCCGTAACTCTTTTCACAGTGGACCAATTCAAAAAATAATTTTACCTACTTGTAGACAACATAACCCTCTAGGATTCTCAGTAAATAGATTATTTTATTCTGTACTAAAAACCCTAGTTTAATTTCCTTGAAATCTCGAAAAAACCACAATTTGAGATTCTAAAATATCCCGATACGGGATGAGTTCTGCCAAACGAGGCAAGTTCATAGCATACGAATTATACTGAAAGGAGTGTATCGTCAACACGGATGTGTGAGCTTTCGCAGAACTTTATTTGGACGTGCGTGTACGCCGGAATCAACGCATATCCGTCGAAAAATACGGTATCGGCCTATTCCGACACATTGCCATAACTTCGTGTGTGCTTGTCATTTTGTAACAAAACCTATGCCATCAGATTTGCAGCGCTACGCTGGTCCTGTGACCCAAGTTTGGTTCGATTTTGAGAACATTAACGAAATACCATTTTGCGTGCCCTACAGTTCCATTTGACAGGTGATTTCGTGACCGGCTCACCAGAATTCAATTTCGGATAATCCGTTGAGTTTGTGTCATCGTTCTGGACTTATGGACAGTAAGTTTGTCAAATTTGGAGAACTTTATCTCTGACATATTTTATGGTGCAAAGTGGGCCACAATTGGACACCGCTTGACCCGAAAGTGACGTTTTTCTCGTGTGTCCAAATTGGACTTATGGATAGTCAATTCTAGCTATTCCTTTTGTTTTGGAAACATTAGTGATGTCTGTTACAGCATTCAGAGATGTTCATGCAGATTCTATCTTTTCATAAATAATTGACGCATTGTGCTCTCCCCTTGGATGTCACCATATCCAAAATTAAGGCATGTGTACCTTTCCTTGGTCTCAATAAATTATGATTAATTTTAACTACAGTTTTTAATTTATATTTTAATATATTTAGTCAATTGTTACCCTAGGACCATGATGATACTTTGTGTCTGAATTATATTCGAGTGCCGACTTTCGTGAGCGGAGTCGGGTATCGTTAGATTACATTATCATCGTATACCTTATACGTGCAACACTCACACTAATTACCTTAGGAAATTATACACGACTATAATGTACATAAGTCTTTTGAGATATTCGAAGATTTTGGCTTCTATTGTATGACAGGACTTGAGACATATGCTAGTTGACATAATGTTATTTACACCTGGGCTTGAGACATAGATAGTGATTGCCTTGTGTTTCGTGAAATGAGGAGTGAGATACATAGGGTTGGGGAGAACTTATCGTACCGCTGGGCTTCCAAACTCTACTAGTATTATAGTACTGCAGGTACCTTGACGGGGCTTGTACGTATCTACTACTATTATTACTACTATTACTAGTACCCTAGTATATGTATGAAATTGGTGGTTTAGCGGACGAGTACGTTCCCACTTGCATTCACTTAGCTGGTTATGATAGATACCCTTGAGCACATTGCTTATTATTTTACTATTTTACTTTGGCATGTTGTTTCTTGTACCTTGTTACGTCCCTCTGAGGACCTGGTCCCTTGCCAGTTTTGCAGCATAGATTGTTATGGAGCCTGCCTGGAGTTGCTAATGTATATTGTTTGTTATGTGGGCATTGGTACCAGGTACTTATATCATTCCTACCAGAGTTATTCTATTTATTTATTCATATTGTTTATTCATCTGCTGATGTAGCCTAGTTTTTATAGACTCATATTTATTTTTCGAGTCTATTCGAGCTTATGTGTTACTGGGCGGACGACTTTAGCACATGTAGTTCATTCTTGATATTTTGTTCTTTATGTGGATTATGACATAGATATTCTCAGTATTTCTTAGATAGTTACCCTTATTATACAGCTTATATATATTCGAGTCGGACCAGAGTCTGGTCGAATGCGTAGCTGGCATGTTACGTATTCCTAGTCCTACGTATTTTGGGACTGGGGCTTTACATAATTTTGGAGTAGAAGATATGTTAACATTAAATTTTCAGATAATAAAAACATAAAAACTTGGAGTGCTCAACTTTCTAAGAGTTTTTATTGACTTTAATTGACTAAGATAGATGTAATGTGAAAAATATGGAGAAAGGGTAGTTTTGGAAGTTCAATACAAAAGTATTAAAAATTTAATGCTAAAAGCCATAGTTTTGAAACAGATTTTTTTTCTTATGGGACACTTATTTGGAAACGGAGGGAGTACTTTATTTCTCTTATAATACGTGAAATTCTCATAACCCTCTATGTTCTATTGTTACAAGTGGGTTAGTTGTGATGCTAGGTCTTAAGCTTGGGCCACTTTCATGCCCATATAATCCTTCATATATATATATATATATATATATATATATATATATATATATATATATATATATATATATATATATATATATATATATAATGAAAAAAGTTAAGCTTTACAATAATACTTTTTTTCAAGATATATCATTTCATATCTTTATTAATTAAATTATTCATTAAAGTTAATAGGGATATCTAGATAATTAGATAATTACGAGAGTTGTTGTTTAGTATTCCAAAATAATTTTCTATGCATTCAAGTTAATAGGGATAAACATAAGTTGAACTTGTATTTTTAAGTTTAACTCATGGCTTTCATGATACAACAACAAATTATATATTGCTTATCCGGATAAAGTGCAAAAAAATTCTCCTTAGATGACTCACTTTTGCAAAAAAAAAAAATTCTAGCGTAACAAAATTTTAAATTTTACATTTGATACAGTTTACTCCCAATTTGGTTTCTGCCGTTAACGGATGTCAAATTAGATATGAGAATATGATTATACACATCTAAAACCTAGGGTAAAGAGCAAAAAAACCATGCTAGTTTAGTTTAGATTTTTTTTTGGTGGTGGGAGATTGAGGAAGGCCATTAGGTTTTGGATGGGTACGAATATATTTATTTGTATATATTAATTTATTATTATCTATATTAATTTATTATTATCTATATTAATTTGTTACTAATATATTTAATTGTTATTATCTATATTTATTTGTATAGTAATCTATTTAGTTGTATATACTAATTCATTAGTTATACAAACAAATATATACAATTTTTTATCTAATTCTGTATTTGTATATACAAATAAATAAATATTTATTTGTATTTCTATATATAAATTTATATCTAGCATTTTAATAATATCTAGATTTTTTTTGATACGTGCAACGCACGTGAACATGACTATTTTTTAATGCAACTTAGAAACCTCTCAAAAATAAGCCATCTAAGTCATTTGTATATCTCCTATTAATTATTCCTCCTTTAATTATTAAAAAAATTATAGAGGAATAATTTTTTGGAAAAGAAATTTGGTAGAGAAATTTGTGTTTGGAAGAAAAATTTCTATCGTGGTTTTAAGAGATTATATGCGGCTCTAAATTTTTAATTTAAAAAAAAAATTACACGTCAGGCGAATCTTCCCCCGAGTGTAGCTCATTCAAGCATTGAAGCCGCTGATGGTGGTATTGGTTGCTGACAACCAGTGCATTGGGATTCCCAGTGTGCTGGATGATGCTGATGGAAGAACCAGGGTCATTGTGCATCTGGTCCACTTTAATAGCCCCGATGTACCATGTAAAGTACAGAGGAAGATCGTGCATGTTGTTTTTCAGCAACATGTCCTGTTGTGAGAACGTGATATTGGATATTGCCTCCATCACATTGTTGTGGTAGGGGCATGCAGCGGGGTCCTCGGCTGGTGGCTTCACCTACGCCATGTAAGGGTCGATGTTCTGCAACGCCTCACTTAGAGCATCCCGAGAATCTTTGGAGAGACAGAGGAGCTCAAAGAGCGATAGTTTAGTTGGATTATTGGCGAGTTACACTAATATATCAAAGTTGTAGGGCTTCTCCAGCCCCTGTGTTGTATCCTTCTGCAAAGGCTTGTGAAAGAGAGTCTGCTTTTATTTTTTGTTGCGAGAGGCAGAGACAGACCAGGATCCGACGCTCCAGGTGCGGTGGTTGGCGGTAGAATATTTTCGGGAGCATCATAGTCGCGCTAGTAGGCCATTCCTGACCTTGTAGCTCCTGCCACAGCTTCCTCGGTTGAAGGAGAAACCATGTGGCAAATTTTAGACTTATTTTCTTTGGACTTAGCGGCAGAGGGTACTGCTTGTTGTATTACGTCCTAGATATCACTACCACAATTTTAGAATAGGGATATTTTGATCATTTTATATTATTATAAATAATGTTGTTGTATTTTATTTATATAAATTTGCATGTTATATTTATAAAGTATGACGAATATTATTATTGGTGAGTAGATTGGACTATTTAATTAGACAAGCCCCTAGTGGACCTAACCAACTTGACATGACAACTTAACCAATTAGTTAGACTAATTAATAATTAACCCAACTAGGCTTATCATGACCATTAGTGAGACTCATTTAGTCTAGTCTTGGTTGACTAGTTAAAGTAGAAGGAATGAATAGAATATTCCATTCATTAAATATTAGAACCCCCCTCCCCTAGTTAAAATTCTTAATTTGTTAAACCCTTTATGACAACTTGGAGGGACATTTTACAAATTATAAACAACTAACCATAACCATAGAGTTTGTCGGCCCTATATTAGAGGGAAGGAGCCTCATTAATGTCCATCACTTCATTTATTTCCTCTTCAATAGTTCATCCTCAAAATCCCTTCATCCCTCCACCAAATTCCTCCAAACCAAATCTCAATCCCTCTCATTTTCATCCACAAGGAGATCTAGAGGCTTGAAGATTACAAGAGGCTAGTGAAAGGAGAGTTTTGCTAGGAGTTGGGGTTCATTTCTCATCCTTGTACTCATTTGAAGGAGCCACATTGGAAATCCATCTCCCAATAGGTAATACTCTCAAATATCTCTCTAAATTATATTTTTATTATGTGTTTGACCATTAGGAGCCACCCATGGATTAGGAACACCCATAGGGAGGAGAATGAGCTTCTATTGGTTCCCATTGTGATTTCTACATGAACTTGTTCTCAAATTTGGGATTTTGTGCTTATTGATGTATTTTTTCTCTAATCTTCATAGTAACTATATATATATATATATATATATATATATATATATATATATATATATATATATATATATATATATATATATATATATAGTATTAGTTTTATATTGGGGGATTTGGCATGTAGGTTGGTTGGGTATCATGAGTATCTTGATTTGTGCATACAAAGTGTTTGATAAATTGCATATTACTAGAAGTCTATCTATTTAGATGTTATATTCAAGACTTCTAGTAATATGCAATTTATCAAACACTTTATATGCACAAATCAAGATACTCATGATACCCAACCAACCTACATGCCAAATCCCCCAATATAAAACTAATACTATATATATATATATATATATATATATATATATATATATATATATATATACTTAATGTGTGAAGTTAGATTGTGTGATGCTTGTGTGCAAACAGTAATGTGCACAGTTGGAATAGGAAGACTTGTGTGCATGGTGAAGTATGGTAAACTGTGTGAACTGTAGTGTACAATATGCACTGCAGGTAGGTCGATCATTGCTAGACACAGTATAGTAGCAGTAGCAGTAGCAACTGCATTAGGGCTCGGGTGGATGATACCTGGGAGTATGTGTGCAGGCAGTGTTGCCTTGGGAAGAATGGGTGAAGGCTTTAACCATTGCACAGTTGCACATATGGTAACAATTTAGTTTTGCTTGCTGTTAACATTCAGTTACAACAAGTCTGCAGGAGAGTGATATCAGACCTTGCAGCTATTATATCAGTTGAGCACTGATACCTAGGAATTGGTGTATGTTTAGTATCAGACGATACTTGAAGAGTGTGATACTTGATGGTATGTTAAAGAGTTGATATTATTAAGGGTATAGTATGAACATAGTTAAGGTATTGGACTCAACTATAGGTATTGATACCAGGTAAGGGTTATGAGTTAGGGTTTTATAAGAAATTATGTATATGGTATTAGTGATCAGTTGATTGTGTGGGTTCTAGCATTGGTAAGAATGTATTAGGGATTTTGTGTAATGATACTCACAGGTCAGATTAGCCTTGCTAATAGGTTGATATCAGTGAAGGCTGGGTGAATGTTGCAGTTATCAAGGATCTGAACATTCAGATCTGATGGGATTAGGGGATGTTCTCTGTTAGTTTTAGAATGGAGGTTTGTGCTAGTAAGTGAGGATTTAAAGGGAAGAAGAGCCAAGTTAACAAGTATTTTAAGTGAGTATCAGTTGCACATGTGCTTGTGAGATGGGAACATGGCTTGAGCAGTGACTATCCTAAGCAACAGTAGTTGAATCTTACTTCATAACAGCAACAGTAGTGGCCAGTGAGCTTGGGTATGTCCAGAATTTGGAGTGTGCTTTGCACACTAGTGCACTACAAATCTGTAGTTGCTAAACAGCAAATATGCAGTCCAGTTCGACGTAGAGCAAGGTGCAGCAATGATGGAGGTGAGAGCCTGGGTGCATTGTGCACAGGGCTGAGTGGTAGTCTCCATTGTGTGGAGATGTAGATTAGATATGCAGTATCAGTTAGTCAAGGGTAGCAGATTATTTGTATTTGGATTAGAGTTGGGGTAGGGTGTTCAAGGTATGCACCATGGCTTTGAAAGTCTGAAATGTGGGTTAGTAGTGAGATATCAGTTAAGGGTCAAGTATCACAGTGTAAGTGTAAATTAGTATTCAAGTTAGTGTGTAACTTGAGGGTATTTAAATACTAAATAGTTAATATATTAACTTAGTACTAATGTAAATGAGTTTTATATATATAGTAACTAGTATAGTTATTATTAACTAGCATTAACTAGGTAAAGACTAGAATAAACAAGGATTACCTTGATATGACCTAGTTAGCCTAGTATAGACCTGAAATGGCCTAACAACCTTATTTCAACCTAGTTAATCACTTTTATCTTTCTAACCACCAATTAACATTGGCATTTCATATTTAGGTCTTTGTGACTCTATTTTGGTCGTCGCTCCATTTTGGTCGTCGGTCTTCACACATTGCTCAGGACCACATACAAGTATATTCTCTGACAGTTTTCTTATTTTGACGATTACTATGATTCTTGTATGTAGTGTTATGCTTGATTCCCGACACAGTGGATACACGGGCTAGTATCATAGATACCGATCATGGGAGTCGTGATTGGATCCATTGTATTAGTCGGGGACAAAAAAGTATTAGTTGATTATGTGATCATACCCCACTCACTTGTGCATAGCTCACCCTCACTATACGTGGGTGTAGCCTAAACTTATTACTTGTGCATAGCTTCCCGTATATGATTGGCCTGATCTTCTTATATATACTTGTGCATAGTCAATCATACTTGATTGACCTGATCCCTTACTGTACTTGTGCATAGATAATCATATAAGGTAGAGCCTGATTTGTCCCAAGCCGATCATATAATAACTAATATTTTAAGGCACTTAGTAGTTTTTTTTTCTCTATTCCATTTTACACCTGCTGATACAGTCATTCCTTATTTATTTATAGTTTATTTTTGCCTGTGATATGATTATATGTGTAAAAGTTTCTTTATTGTTCCAGTATTTCTTCCATATTGTATTTCAATTGCTTACTATTTTAGAGTCTTTGTTAATTTAATGGAACTGTTGTTAGTTTATGTGCTTCATTCTAATCCTGAATAGATATATTTTTCAGAGGATCTTGAGAACTTTTGTCCCACGTACTATAGCCCAGGAGTATATGAGGTTTACATCTAGGAGCTTCAAGAGGATCCTGTTCCAGTAACGTATCCATTAGTAGTGACTTAGAGATAGCATCCATTATGTATTTGGGATTATTTTACTATGAGTTATTCTGAGTTGTATTATGTTGAGAATTACGTTGTTATTTGAGTTAGCAAGACTCTTAGAATTATTGCTACTATTTTGAGATGTTATTTCTAACTTGTGTTGGAACTTCTTTTATATTATTTCATATTTATCGTGCCATTCATCTTCCTATAGATATTATTGTGATTGAGTATTGGTATGTATTTAAATTCACATTCATCTTGTCCTCCTTAGGGAGTTGAGATCATTGGCAAGTTATATATTAATGGGAGATGTGTTAGTTATATTGTGACCTAGAATGTGTTCTATCGTCGATGTTGCGGCGTAGGCTGGATGTACCCAAGACTCATGCCCAATTTCTGGGTACGGGTCATAACACTAGACGAGATCTGGGTGAACCCACATGACCTCACCCCGAGTTGTGCTAAGAGGTACCGGCCCGGCAGCTTGGTTGCGAGCTGGAGGAATATTATTAACCTCCATTATTGCCCTCAGGATCGGGACAACACCATCTTGCACCTCTGTTACTGGGTAGTCCCTGAACTAAAGAGATATCATGTTGGCGGTGACCTTGTTGTCCTTAAATTCTAAGGTGAGAGATTTGGACTCAATTAGACGTTGGATGTATCATTTCAACACGTAGCAATCCAATGTTAGGTGGTTGATGAACCAATGGTAGTGGCAGTATCTGGGGTTATCAACCTGATCGACCTCATCCAGGCATTTGATGTCGAGGAGATGGAGCTTGTTAACCTTCATCATCATGTCGAAGATTACCATCACATCAGCGTTATTGAAAGAGTAAGTCACTTTTGGTTTGGGGGCCTCAGCTGACTTTGGATCCGACGGAGGAGATTTTTTAGACAGGTTGATGGTAAGGGCCTGCTTTTCTTTGCCATCTCGAGCACTGTTGCACTGGTTATTGCTGCTGTTGATGATGTTATAAGGATGGTTTTTCCTATGATCAGCAACGTGGATCTATATTTCTAGCAGTCGAGTGTCCTTTACATTCTTCTCGGTGGCGACGACACTTATGATAAATGTCGTCCAGTCTTTGAACTGAGCGAGACTCGTCCAAAGCCTTACTGCTGGGAGAAAATTCTTTCGGTATCTGTCGATCAGTGTGGACTCTAGATTTCCTGGGGGTAGCCTGAGTGCAGCTTGCCTGAATCATTCTATGTATTCTCGCACTAGCTCTTTTTTTTACTTAGCATGTCAATCAGGGAGGACATCGTCATGTCATTTCTCTCGTCATAGAATTGGGCCAGTAAGAGGTGCTTAAGGTCTTCAAAGGAGGAGATGCAATTGTCTTGAAGACAGCAGAACCAATCGAAGGCTACCCCAGACAATGCCCAGATGAAGTGCTTGGTGAGAAGGGCATCGCTGCGAGGTAGATGCCCTGTTGTTGTCATAAAGTAACTCATGTATTAGCGGGAGGATGTCTTCCCATTAAATGGAGTCATGAAGAAGGGCTTATACTTTGATGGGAAGAGGCACATATTTCCACTCGAGAGGATATGTTTGTCTTACCCAACTCGTGCAGTGTATCCTGATTGCCAATTGAGTCCAGGCAGGCTCGAAGTTCTCGTATTTCCTGCATGGCCTCCCGGGTCTCATATGTTGCTGGCGGAGCAGATGATCCTTGAAGAGTATGATTGCCGTCAGCGGATAGGGCGGTTGAATTCGAGTCCCGTTAGTCCCGAGGTTTTGGCTTGCTTGCTCAGAGATCCTCGGCGGTTGTGAAACCATGCTTGCCTTGATCTCTAACATTGTTTGGGTTAAGGCTTGCATTAAGGCGCTCATGGTATACATCATTGCTTCCAAGGTGACAAGGCATTGGCGGTCGCTGGTGTCCTTGACGTCCTCCCTAGCCATGTATATTATTTTGACATGGAAGAGATAGACTGGACAGTAGATCTCTCACTTTCCACCTCGTATTCTTGCATTGAATAGTCCTTTGGAAAAGTTGATAATTCTGAATCTTCTTCAGATTTAGAGGGAATACTACCCCCGGCATCAGAAGGTGCTTCATTTGGATGAGGTGACTACCCCTAGGATTCTCGACGTCTGTTCCTTGAGAATCACTATCTTCGCGGAATGACGAGTTGTTGTAGAATTATGGAGGATTGCTATCCCTAGCTTGCAGAGTTATCTTGGATTTCGAGGAAGTACTACACCTAGTTGTTGCCAGTTTTGACTTTGAGTGGGTACGGAGGAAAAATCCTTCTATAGGTACCGCTATTTGCCTTCGGTCCCTCGGCATACTCGCTGAGAGTGGCGGGTTAGAAGTGTTGGACTTCCGGCCTCCCCTCATGGAAGGGGATTTCCAAGTGGAGTAGCATGGAGGAAGGGATAACTCCTCCTCTTCTGATATTTGTACCTATTTTTTAGGACACTGTCGGATGGGTGCTCTTGGTTGCAATCGTCGAAAAGTCAACTGCCTGTTTGCTGGTACTGTCGCTTTGGCACAGCAGTAGTTGATGACGATGTGGGCATAGTAGTGTCCAGGAGGGGACTTTCACATGCTGTATTTGCCTCCAATGGCTTGCGCTTGTGATTGATCATGTCACGAAAGTAGAGCGAGGGATGATTCACGTTTACACCCTCTTCATGAGCACGGCAGAGCCGAGCGCATGGGTGTGTAGGTTCTGTGTTTGCTCCTTGACCTGGGGTTCATATAAGAGTCAGTGGAATACTTTTGAACCTGACCCTGTCTTTGTGCCACTACGGGCTGTACGCATGGTGTCACGCCCCAGTCCCAAAAATATACGGAACTAGGCCACGTGGCATTGGCCAGCTGACACGTCACTAAGGGATTACCCAATTTAATGGACCCAAAGTGATGTGCTATGCTGTCCTAAAATACTACAAGTCTAATTACAGGTAAATTTATCTCATCCACAAGAATAACAGGGAAAATGCTGAATATATAGATGCTAAATCTGAAATGTCATATATAACCCAAATATAGTCAGGTGGGAACAATCCCACCACAAAAGTAAGCAGGGGTGAAATAAGATAAACTAGCGTAACATCCTCAAAATATGTAGCTTTAACTCCAGGTGCACTCAGGTAGACTCTGACGACATCTCCTCTAACTCCGTCTCTGAGGCATGTCCAGACTCATGTCCAGGTCCAGGTACTGTGGGGTGGAATGTCTCAGCTAAACCTGGCAGGGAACCAGGTCCTCAGAGGGACGTAACAAGATACAGAAAAATGACATGCCATGTAATATAAATACTGAATAAATAAATTACTGAATAAAATAAATACAGGGTGCTAACCATCTAAGTGAAATGCAATTTGAGACAACCTAGTACGTATGGGAAATGTGTGGCTAGACATATGCTGACGTAATTCACCAATCTGTAGTGACTGGCTAGTATATGCCACATATGCCCCCGTTCAAGGGCACTATATAATTTTCCATCTACGATGAGAATGGTCACATGAATATATATATATCATCCGTATCACTCCGTCGAGTGCGGCACATGGTAAAGAGGTGGGTGTCCCATACGCATTTTAGTCGTTCTCCCCGCCCAATGTAACTAATGTCAAGTCGTACATTTTCTGAATTATTCTAATCCGTGATGCGGTTCACACGTATTGGTAGCTAATCAAATACGCAGCTCGCATCCCAATATGCATGGCAACCATGTTGCGTGTTCCCGTGATAGGTTTTAGGAGAATATTAGAATACTCTCTCAGTTGTTGGTGAGTCTGTAAATTGTCAATCATATCAGCTGACTGTACCCAAGGCAGTCTCAGGTAATCATGGTATATGAAATTCAGGAACAAAGCAGATATCAATAATTGAATTTAAACATTAACTTGGCAAGGTATACTTGCCTACTCCTTGATATTGTTGATAACCTGATCTCACAGTCAGGTTTGAAGGTGCTGGTGACAGGGGGTCACTGGCTGTACTGAAGTTGGTTTCTGTTACAACAGATAGTGTTTGTGAATATCTTGGTTGCAAATAATAAGTATACATCTATACTTATATACATATATATGATATAGATATATATATATAGTATGTATATAGATATAGTATATATATAGCAGTATATATATAGTATTTAAAGAACAGACAAATGCAGGTAAATAGTAGCAGGGTATATCTACTGCGATAGATATATAATATTAATATTATTAGTGTGTATCCTCTGATATAATAATAAATATAATAGTCAGGGTATATCCACTGAGATATAATATAGGTAAATTGAAATGGCAGTACAGGAATTTAAATGTATATATAAATGCTGTACTTATTAGCAATATAATATCAGGGTCTATATGTGACCACTGTTATATACAGTATAAATACTATCAGGGTCTATAGGTGACCACTGTTTATAGTAGTATATTTAACAGTGTATATATAACACTGATATATATATACATATAAAATAAAAGGAATACAATGCATATAAATAATGAAAAATAAAATGCATAGTATATATATATATATATACTGTGTATATTCACAGTAATATAATAATTATAATATAGGGTATACTATATACATATATATGATATATATATACATAGTATAAATACATAGATATAATAATTTACATAACATTTATATAGTTATATATATTATATACCTATATATATACATAGTTGTTCATATATAAGTATATATATAGAATGTAGATATATATATACATATACATATATTAAATATATATTAAAAATGAACAAAATATATATATATAAGAAAATATATATACTATTTTTAGTAAATACTGTAATAATTATAATAATAATAATATATATATGATAACATATATATATATATACATATACATATATATACATGTATATATATATATATACATAGATATATACATATAATAACAATAGTAATAATAATAATAATAAGAATAATAATACTTATACTTACACATATATTTATACAGTATTTATATAATATATATTATATACTATAATATATATAACCATATATATATATATACATATATATAAATATATATACATATATACATACACATACATATATATATAAAAATACGTATATAATAGGGTATTTATACCTGACAAGGTGGCAGGTGGGGTCCACGGCGGGTCGTCGGCGGGAGGTCGGCGGCGGAGTCGACGGCGGCCGGCCGGAGGAGCAACAGCAGTAGCAGTAGCTGCTGGCAGCAGTAGCAGTAGCTGCTGCTTGCGGGGGCTGCCGACGGCGGAGCAGAGGCGGGGACGGCCGGGCAGGCGGAGGGATCGAAGGAGGGGAGGGTGGCCGAGAGATTGGTGGTGGTGGCGGAGGTTGGAGGCTGCCCGAGAAGCGGTGGGGGACGGTCGGAGGTAAGGGGAGGAGTCGCTGTGCAGTTGAGGGAGGAGGCTTGCGGGGGAGCTGCCGGCGGCGGAGGGTGTCGTGGGGCGGTGGGAGCTGGTCAGGTCGATGGAGGAGGTGGCGGCGAGTCGTTTGGTGGTGGTAGCGGTGATCCACGGTGGTCGGGGTGGCCGTGAGGAGCGTCGGGGAGGGGAGGAGCTGCTGTCGGGCAGGGAAGGGAGGGGTACTGCGGTGGCTCAGGGCGGCGGAGGCGGCGGAGGCGGTGGCCGGAGAGGGTGGCGATGGACGGGGAGGTAGCCGGGGGAGGGGCGAGGAGGTTGGTGGTGGTCCGGCGGTGGGCTGTGGTCGGAGGGGGTGTGGGAAGTGAGAGGAGTTCAGTGAGGGGGGGAAATTATATATAGGGTTAGGTTTTAGGATAGAATTGGAATTAGGTTAAATGTTTAGGGTATTCTAGTAATTTATTTAATAAATATCTAATTCAGATATTTATAGATATTAATCTGATATTTTGTGGGTCCTACTCCACCTATTCAATAACCATTGAGGTGATGCCACCTCACATGGGAATTTTTGCATAAAAACCCTTGACTTTTCATAAATTGCATAAAAGTCCAAAAATTGGGAAATTGTGCAATTTATGCAATTTGTCTGGAAAATCACCTGGTTCTAAAAATTACTAAAATTCACAGAATTGAGAGGGAAAGCTGGGGAAGTGTTTTGGACAGTGTAGGGTGAGCCTGGGCAGATGCAGGGTCTGATTCTGCAGGTGATACGGGTCACCATATTTATTATTTAATAAATACTGCGCACGGTGTTCACTAATTATTTAGGGGCAGTTAGGGTCATAATTTTTCTATGGTGTCAATACGATAATTGTAATACAATTTGTGTAGAATATTATCGTATTTTTGGTTGGGCAAAACAGGTGCCTACTGGTCCTCAAATCTCTAGGGTACAGAGGTGGGTAAAGAGCAGAAAATTAAATAGGGATTAAATACGTACGTTTGTAACGATATTTGTACGACTAAAATGAAGCACAAAACGAGGTTTCTGGGAGTTGCTAAAAATACAGAAAATGTAGTCTAGCAAGTCTAGGGCAGGTATGTAAAATTTGTTTAGGGTTAACAGCTAGTGTGATGCCCTAATTTATTGTGTAATAAACATGTGCACAATCAATAGAATATATAATAAATAAATTTAAAAAGTTGTACTAATTCTAATTAACTAAAAATAATATTAAAATACTAAAATCTGGTCGAGGGAGTTTACAATCTACCCTTCTTAGAATATTTCGTCCTCGAAATAAAAACAATCATATGAAAGATTAATTAAGGACATATGAGGACCTAGACATAGCTGAAGATTTGATTTAAAATATTTTGGACATACCCTGATCTGGAAATAGATGGGGGAAACATTATCGGATATCCTCTACACGTTCCCAGGTTGATTTGCCTGGTGCATGATGTTTTCATGCAATATGAACTAGAGGAACGTAATACAACGTAAGGTAGGTAACAGAAATTATTCTAAAAATAAGAACAGTGTTAAACTGCAATCTAATCTATTAATAGGGTTTGGTAATTCCCCAAGAAACAAATAAAAATGGCTTATAGAAATAATTCACTTCGTATTTATACTAAGTACGAGGTTTCTTCCTTCCGAAATAAGGAAAGACGAAAAACAGTAATCAAGAGTTCAAGGGGGTAATGGATTAGAAGTATGGAGATTCAAGGTGTTTAAAGAATTCAATGGAAATTGTCAAGTCAGCTGTGGATGGAAATGCTATTCTGGTACTCCCTATTCACATATTCGTATTAGCCTAGTTATGTAGCTGATACGATATGCGCAGAGGTAAGTACATCTGTTTACTAATCACTATATATCTCAATCTATGTAAAGTAGTTATGCGAAGAGCGAACCAAGTGCATTATGGTTGATCAGACCGTCATACACTGATTCTGAAATGTATTAATGTAGTACTCCAATAATACATATTTAATGAACAAGCTTGATAAAGAATAAGCTTGCAAAACTAGGCTATAATAGCAGAGCATAATTTAAGGTAGTATAGCAAATATAAGTACGCTAGATTAGGATATAAGAAGTACAAAATAATTCAAATTCACAAAAGACAAGATTCTATAATCTCTAACTTCTAGTATAGGTTGCTAGTTGGCCCAAAAGAGGTATGGTTTTCTAAGTCCTACAACCTTAATATACACTATAGGTTGTTCGCATTTAAGCACATGACTTGTATCCAGAGCGTACCTCTTTAATTGGAATATGTGGAAGACGTCATGTACTTATTCCAATGTCTGAGGTAATGCTATCTTGTAAATAACTTTGTTGATGCGTTCCAACACATCGAAGGGTATGACGTACCTCGAGCTTAGTTTTCCTCTTCTTCCAAGTCTGATAGTTTCTCGGGTAGGTGAAAACATATGTCTTCCTATTCTACTCTATGTGTACCCTTTATCCAGATTATATGGATATCACCCGGTTTACAACAGGTCGCATATTATTGGTAGTTTTTCTGATGTTTTTCTCAAGACTAACATCTGTCTACCCTCTCTTCTTCAATCTAATTGATATATTCCCGATACTAGCTGAAATTAATCTATTGATGAAAACACAAGACTAGAAGTTACTGACTATCCTAATAAGTCATGTATATCAAATCTAATTTGGAAACTACCTGTAGTATTCAGCTATTACTACATTCACATGTTTTGAGCCTAACAATCAATGTCTAGCAATCTACCTAGATGTGTTTGCTTAGTCCTGATATCCGAATGGGTAACTTGGTGGTCTAAGGATGACGCTTCTCTTCCTGTAGTCTAGGATAGTATTTGGACTAACTTAACCAGTTCATGTCTAAGACAACGTCGAGGTTTGGTATTGGAAGTACCAAGAACTGTATCCTTATTATTCTACTATACCTGACTACTAGCATGCTTTAGTAATGTTGGTAACTGGAACAATGCCTCTTCCGGTAAACCTGGCTATTTGCATAGGTACGAAACTACTAGATGTGAAAGACAGTGTAGCTCTAGAAAATAATGTGGTTTGCTGGTAATAATGCAACTATAAGGGTACCTGAAATGGTTTCACCTTCCAGTTCTTCTGCAACTGCAGCTAGTGCAAAGGCCTGCTCGTGCCTTTGTCTACCGATTTGTTGTCTGGCTAGGTAATACTGCGTGTCTTGGGTGACTAAGGGTGGTCCCCTCTGAAATCTTCCAGATGCTGGGGAATACTGACCTCTAGTAGGGGGTTGCATTCTCTGGGCTGGTGCTACTGGTCCTTGCCCATGCTGGAGTGCTGCTTCTCTGTGTTGTGGGCAATCTCTGGCCCGATGTTGCTTGTCTCCACATATCAAGCATAGTCTATACTTTCTTCGGCAGTTTTTAGCATAATGTCCCTGCCTGCCACAATGGTGACAGGTCGAAAGTTTTTTGTGTTGATATGGCCCCGTCTTGTGTTGTGTCTGATTTCCCTGGTGACGGATTGGTCTTCTTGCTCCAGTCTGGTCTCTGGCTGATATGGTTGGATTTGAGCGTCTTGCTTCTCGGCCAATGGCTTCTTGTATCCTTGCTTCTGAAAGAACTTCCTCGTATGAAATCCTCGACTGTGTCGTAGTATACCCTTGGAGTTCAGGGGTAAGGCCGTGATGGAACTTTAGGGCCTTCTTCAGCTCGGTTGGTATTAGGATGGCACCGAATTGACTTAGTCGACTGAATTCTGCATCATAGGCGTCGACGGTCATATTCCCTTGTTCCAAATGCAGGAACTGGAAGTACAGTTCATCTCTGACCGTGGCTGGGAAATATTTTGCATTAAAATATTCCAGAAATTGTTCCCAAGTATGGTTCTTGTCGGTGCTGCGCTCGATGGAGTCCCACCAGTGATGGGCGTTGCCTTTTAGTTGGGCCCTTACTGTGGTCATCCATAGGTCGGGGTGAAGCTGTGAACCTTCTAACAGTATTTCCGTATTGGAGATCCAGTCTGAGATCTCTTCCGGAGTTTCGTTGCCAGAAAAGGTTCTCGGGTTCATCCGGCGAAAGCCTTGAACAGTGCTAGCTGGTTGGACAGGGGCTGGTGCTAGAGCAGTTGTCCTCTCCAGAACCGTCATTAGGCATTGTCTCAGGACTTCATTTTGTTGCCACTGAGCCTGCAATATGGCTTGGAACGTCTGAGATTGTTCCTCAAGTTGTGGCATCAGTGCTGCGAGAACTGGAGGTGGAGGCAAAGGTATCTCCGCCTGCAGTGTTGGTGCCTGAGAAGGTTGCCCTTCTTGCTGGACTGGTGTTGCTTCTTGGGTCGGATCCTGGTGAAGGTACGAGGTTGTTGGATTGACCAGCATCCTTCTCGGAGATTGGTCTCTCGGGATTGGTGTCCCTTGGACATCTGGCGAGAGGTCTGTTGCTTGGTCAGTTCCATCAATCGCAGTTTCCCCGGGTATGTCCATATTTCTGAAGAAAATAGAAAAATTTAGAAAAGTACGAAGGAAATAATAGATGATAATCAAACAGGATGCAAAAATTTGGATGAAATCAGTGTGGATGAGACCTAGTATTCCTATCCTATTGCAGGCTTGCTGAACATGAAATTATGCTACTAGCAATTAACTGGACCTGCATGGGCCACCACTAAAACCGTGTCACGCCCCAGTCCCAAAATATACGAAACTAGGCCACGTGGCATTGGCCAACTGACACGTCACTAAGGGATTACCCAATTTAATGGACCCAAAGTGATGTGCTACGCTGTCCTAAAATACTACAAGTCTAATTACAGGTAAATTTATCTCATCCACAAGAATAACAGGAAAAGTGCTGAATATATAGATGCTAAATCTGAAATGTCATATACAACCCAGATATAGTCAGGTGGGAACAATCCCACCACAAAAGTAAGCAGGGGTGAAATAAGATAAACTAGCGTAACATCCTCAAAATATGTAGCTTTAACTCCAGGTGCACTCAGGTAGACTCTGACGGCATCTCCTCTAACTCCGTCTCCGAGGCATGTCCAGACTCATGTCCAGGTCCAGGTACTGTGGGGTGGAATGTCTCAGCTAAACCTGGCTGGGAACCAGGTCCTCAGAGGGACGTAACAAGATACAGAAAAATAACATGCCATGTAATGTAAATACTGAATAAAAAAATTTAAAAATAAAATAAATACAGGGTGCTAACCATCTAAGTGAAATGCAATTTGAGACAACCTAGTACGTATGGAAAATGTGTGGCTAGACATATGCTGACGTAATTCACCAATCTGTAGTGACTGGCTAGTATATGCCACATATGCCCCCGTTCAAGGGCACTATACAATTTTCCATCTACGATGAGAATGGTCACATGAATATATATATCATCCGTATCACTCCGTCGAGTGCGGCACATGGTAAAGAGGTGGGTGTCCCATACACATTTTAGTCGTTCTTCCCGCCCAATGTAACTAATGTCAAGTCGTACATTTCCTGAATTATTCTAATCCGTGATGCGGTTCACACGTATTGGTAGCTAATCAAATACGCAGCTCGCATCCCAATATACATGGCAACCATGTTGCGTGTTTCCGTGATAGGTTTTAGGAGAATATTAGAATACTCTCTCAGTTGTTGGTGAGTCTGTAAATTGTCAATCATATCAGCTGACTGTACCCAAGGCAGTCTCAGGTAATCATGGTATATGAAATTCAGGAACAAAGCAGATATCAATAATTGAATTTAAACATTAACTTGGCAAGGTATACTTGCCTACTCCTTGATATTGTTGATAACCTGATCTCACAGTCAGGTTTAAAGGTGCTGGTGACAGGGGGTCACTGGCTGTACTGAAGTTGGTTTCTGTTACAACAGATAGTGTTTGTGAATATCTTGGTTGCAAATAATAAGTATACATCTATACTTATATACATATATATGATATAGATATATATAAATAGTATGTATATAGATATAGTATATATATAGCAGTATATATATAGTATTTAAAGAACAGACAAATGCAGGTAAATAGTAGCAGGGTATATCCACTGCGATAGATATATAATATTAATATTATCAGGGTGTATCCTCTGACATAATAATAAATATAATAGCCACTAAAACTGTGTCACGCCCCAGTCCCAAAAATATACGGAACTAGGCCACGTGGCATTGGCCAGCTGACACGTCACTAAGGGATTACCCAATTTAATGGACCCAAAGTGATGTGCTACGCTGTCCTAAAATACTACAAGTCTAATTACAGGTAAATTTATCTCATCCACAAGAATAACAGGGAAAGTGCTGAATATATAGATGCTAAATCTGAAATGTCATATACAACCCAGATATAGTCAGGTGGGAACAATCCCACCACAAAAGTAAGCAGGGATGAAATAAGATAAACTAGCGTAACATCCTCAAAATATGTAGCTTTAACTCCAGGTGCACTCAGGTAGACTCTGACGGCATCTCCTCTAACTCCGTCTCCGAGGCATGTCCAGACTCATGTCCAGGTCCAGGTACTGTGGGGTGGAATATTTCAGCTAAACCTGGCAGGGAACCAGGTCCTCAGAGGGACGTAACAAGATACAGAAAAAATGACATGCCATGTAATGTAAATACTGAATAAAATAAATACAGGATGCTAACCATCTAAGTGAAATGCAATTTGAGACAACCTAGTACGTATGGGAAATGTGTGGCTAGACATATGCTGACGTAATTCACCAATCTGTAGTGACTGGCTAGTATATGCCACATATGCCCCCGTTCAAGGGCACTATACAATTTTCCATCTACGATGAGAATGGTCACATGAATATATATATATCATCCGTATCACTCCGTCGAGTGCGGCATATGGTAAAGAGGTGGGTGTCCCATACGCATTTTAGTCGTTCTCCCCGCCCAATGTAACTAATGTCAAGTCGTACATTTCCTGAATTATTCTAATCCGTGATGCGGTTCACACGTATTGGTAGCTAATCAAATACGCAGTTCGCATCCCAATATGCATGGCAACCATGTTGCGTGTTCCCGTGATAGGTTTTAGGAGAATATTAGAATACTCTCTCAGTTGTTGGTGAGTCTGTAAATTGTCAATCATATCAGCTGACTGTACCCAAGGCAGTCTCAGGTAATCATGGTATATGAAATTCAGGAACAAAGCAGATATCAATAATTGAATTTAAACATTAACTTGGCAAGGTATACTTGCCTACTCCTTGATATTGTTGATAACCTGATCTCACAGTCAGGTTTGAAGGTGCTGGTGACAGGGGGTCACTGGCTGTACTGAAGTTGGTTTCTGTTACAACAGATAGTGTTTGTGAATATCTTGGTTGCAAATAATAAGTATACATCTATACTTATATACATATATATGATATAGATATATATATATATATATAGTATGTATATAGATATAGTATATATATAGCAGTATATATATAGTATTTAAAGAACAGACAAATGCAGGTAAATAGTAGCAGGGTATATCCACTGCGATAGATATATAATATTAATATTATCAGGGTGTATCCTCTGATATAATAATAAATATAATAGTCAGGGTATATCCACTGAGATATAATATAGGTAAATTGAAATGACAGTACAGGAATTTAAATGTATATATAAATGCTGTACTTATTAGCAATATAATATCAGGGTCTATATGTGACCACTGTTATATACAGTATAAATACTATCAGGGTCTATAGGTGACCACTGTTTATAGTAGTATATTTAACAGTGTATATATAACACTGATATATATATACATATAAAATAAAAGGAATACAATGCATATAAATAATGAAAAATAAAATGCATAGTATATATATATATATACTGTGTATATTCACAGTAATATAATAATTATAATATAGGGTATACTATATACATATATATGATATATATATACATAATATAAATACATAGATATAATAATTTACATAACATTTATATAGTTATATATATTATATACCTATATATATACATAGTTGTTCATATATAAGTATATATATAGAATGTAGATATATATATACATATACATATATTAAATATATATTAAAAATGAACAAAATATATATATATAAGAAAATATATATACTATTTTTAGTAAATAGTGTAATAATTATAATAATAATAATATATATATGATAACATATATATATATACATATACATATATATACATGTATATATATATATATACATAGATATATACATATAATAACAATAGTAATAATAATAATAATAAGAATAATAATACTTATACTTACACATATATTTATACAGTATTTATATAATATATATAACCATATATATATATATATACATATATACATACATATACATATATATATAAAAATACGTATATATTAGGGTATTTATACCTGACAAGGTGGCAGGTGGGGTCCACGGTGGGTCGTCGGCGGGAGGTCGGCGGCGGAGTCGACGGCGGCCGGCCGGAGGAGCAACAGCAGTAGCAGTAGCTGCTGGCAGCAGTAGCAGTAGCTGCTGGCAGCAGTAGCAGTAGCTGCTGCTTGCGGGGGCTGCCGGCGGCGGAGCAGAGGCGGGGACGGCCGGGCAGGCGGAGGGATCGAAGGAGGGGAGGGTGGCCGAGAGATTGGTGGTGGTGGCGGAGGTTGGAGGCTGCCCGATAAGCGGTGGGGGACGGTCGGAGGTAAGGGGAGGAGTCGCTGTGCAGTTGAGGGAGGAGGCTTGCGGGGGAGCTGCCGGCGGCGGAGGGTGTCGTGGGGCGGTGGGAGCTGGTCAGGTCGATGGAGGAGGTGGCGGCGAGGCATTTGGTGGTGGTGGCGGTGATCCACGGTGGTCGGGGTGGCCGTGAGGAGCGTCGGGGAGGGGAGGAGCTGCTGTCGGGCAGGGAAGGGAGGGGTACTGCGGTGGCTCAGGGCGGCGGAGGCGGTGGCCGGAGAGGGTGGTGATGGACGGGGAGGTAGCCGGGGGAGGGGCGAGGAGGTTGGTGGTGGTCCGGCGGTGGGCTGTGGTCGGAGGGGGTGTGGGAAGTGAGAGGAGTTCAGTGAGGGGGGGGGGGAATTATATATAGGGTTAGGTTTTAGGATAGAATTGGAATTAGGTTAAATGTTTAGGGTATTCTAGTAATTTATTTAATAAATATCTAATTCAGATATTTATAGATATTAATCTGATATTTGGTGGGTCCTACTCCACCTATTCAATAACCAATGAGGTGATGCCACCTCACATGGGAATTTTTGCATAAAAACCCTTGACTTTTCATAAATTACATAAAAGTCCAAAAATTGGGAAATTGCACAATTTATGCAATTTGTCTGGAAAATCACCTGGTTCTAAAAATTACTAAAATTCACAGAATTGAGAGGGAAAGCTGGGGAAGTGTTTTGGACAGTGTGGGGTGAGCCTGGGCAGATGCAGGGTCTGATTCTGCAGGTGATACGGGTCACCGTATTTATTATTTAATAAATACTGCGCACGGTGTTCACTAATTATTTAGGGGCAGTTAGGGTCATAATTTTTCTATGGTGTCAATACGATAATTGTAATACAATTAGTGTAGAATATTATCGTCTTTTTGGTTGGGCAAAACAGGTGCCTACTGGTCCTCAAATCTCTAGGGTACAGTGGTGGGTAAAGAGCAGAAAATTAAATAGGGATTAAATACGTACGTTTGTAACGATATTTGTGCGACTAAAACGAAGCACAAAACGAGGTTTCTGGGAGTTGCTAAAAATACAGAAAATATAGTCTAGCAAGTCTAGGGCAGGTATGTGAAATTTGTTTAGGGTTAACAGCTAGTGTGATGCCCTAATTTATTGTGTAATAAACAGGTGCACAATCAATAGAATATATAATAAATAAATTTAAAAAGTTGCACTAATTCTAATTAACTAAAAATAATATTAAAATACTGAAATCTGGTCGAGGGAGTTTACACATGGGTCAATCTTGTATAACATCCTATCAGGGGCACAAATATTGTATTAAAATATCTCTTATATAACTGCCTGAATAGATGCAAAATACTATATAAATCATGGTATTGTATATATTAGAACCTAAACATCATCACAACCCATCTAGGTATTATACGCTCCATTAATATTGTATTAAAATATGTTTTATATCATGTAAATAATCAACTTCCTTCTATACTAGATGTTGAATTTTTTCAACTCACACTTAGCTAAAATAATTCAAACTTCTTCATAACACACATTTAAATCTCATGGTATACGAACCTATCATTTAACACTTAAATGTAAGAATAAACAAGTCATAAATATGAGTTCTAAATCATACTTAAGGAGTGTTCCACAATAGGTTACCAATGTGTGTGCGCATGTGTTCATGCGTTCTCAAGTAAAAAATGAGAAGGTGATGAAGAATTATGGAGGAGAAGAACATCCAATCATTGAAAGAGGGGATCAAGTACATGAAGGAAAATAGGATTAAGATGGAGGAGGAGGGAAGAAGGTTACCTAGATGATCACTTGAATAGGGGAAGCTCGGTTGGGGGGTCGGCCTACCGCCATCGGCCGGTACTGCTGCCATAGTCCAGCGGTCCAGCTGGTTGGAGTAGGTAGAGAGGCTGTTATCGAGGTCGGAGGCAGTAGTAGTGGTGGTATCGGTTTGCTGACTCAAAAATAATATCTTTCTTAAGAGCTCCTTATTGAACAAGGAGATGACTGATCTAAGTGAGTGGACAGAAACTTTGTTCTCTGATTCTTGTACGCCTTAATAATGAATATGAATTTTATAATGCCTGTTGCTAAGAAGACTATTATTTTCGTTGCATAAATAATAGAACTGCATGCTTAACTAGAGAACTTGTATGCTTGTCTGAAAAGAAACAGGCCCTTGCCATGCTAAAGAGTAAGAAATTGCTTGAACATGTTCCCATATCACTTGTGTTTTGATAGAACCACATCATGCTTGAACTTGTTCAGAGATAAGGCGTCCAGTCCGCAACAGAGATAGATGTCTGCTTGTTCATTTAGTCTGCATCGTAGAGTTTATCTGATAGTGTTTCATGCATTTGCATTGGTCGGACAATGGCTATTAGTGAAGAGATGAACCTTGGTCCCGACTGCTATAATGTTAGTGTAGAGAAACCATGAGTCATAACTGCTAATAGCATCAGATAAAAGAGTCATTGGTTAGCTAAATTTTTGCTACTGATCCTGAGTTTCTCGGGGACCGAAAAGCATATAGACAGTTCATTGATAGAAGGATAGTTTCTAGATGGTGCATTGTCCCTAGAGTCTTTGGGTATAGCTCACGAGACATATTGCGAACACCCTGATAGTAGAATAAACTAGTCTTGCTTGCTGGTATGAATCGAACATGGACTCTGATTTCAAAAGATGTTTCCAAAAAGTAAGTAATATGACTCTGCCATCGAATTGCATGTAACAAACATAGGTAAAACTAGAAAGATCACTAGTAATGTAATATTTTGCCACATGCTTACTTAGTATGGGTTTCAGGGGGTGTTACTTCTGTTCATTGATTTTATACTCACCAGTACTTTCTCAAAAGTTCTGACCCACCAGCAGTTTGCTTGTTCGCAGGTGCTGGATCGTATAAGGAAGCAATAGCCGTGCCTCATCCCCAGGACCCAAAAATCTGGTTTTGATGCCTTGAGCCGTATCAATTGCTTTGAGCTACTTTTGTATAAAGGGACATAATATATAGAATAATGCCATTATATCCAGAGAACCTCGTGCCTTATGATTTGTACCGTTTATTAAGATAAATTATTACTTGCAACACTGTCCCTCCACTGCTTACTCGATCGATTCGATGATAGCCACAACTTCAACAATGTTGCCTTGTGTGGGCGTAAACCCAGGCTCGCATGGCATCACATCCCGATGGAAACGATCGTCCGGCGGGAGCGATGGCACGGTGATACGCACCCGGCAGGGGTAGTCGGTTCCTGCGGGAGATCGGGGCATGACATAATAGTATCAGAGAAACTCGATCCTCTGGCCTAACACCCATTTTCCTGATGTTTTAGATGACGATTCCTTGTGCATTGATATCGTTATTGAATAGAGTATTCCACATAATAAGTTCATAGATATTCTTAAAGTTGTGCAAAAAGTTTTCTGGATTTGATTTTGCCACGCCCCAGTCCCAAAATACGTAGGACTAGGACACGTAAGCATGTCAGCCGCAAGTATATGGCAACTCCAATATATGGAAACCATAACACATACGTACGCTGTATAATATACAATAATTTACCAGTGGTAAAAACTATCACAAGTCACAGGGTATAGTCTAAATCTCATCCACAGAAATTATAAAGAAATAAATAACCAATATTTATATAACTTGATCTCAATATGAAGTATCTAAGGATGACAGTCGAATGGAAAGAAATCCACTACCGAACTAGAATATAAAAATAAATACAATAAGTACAACAACTAATAAATATTGAGACTCAAAGAGAAGACCTCCTCGAGATATAAGTAACCAGTCCGGATCTGTGCTCCTACTAATACTCATGAACATCTACACCTGGAAAGGGACCAGGTCCTCAGAGGGATATAACAAGATACATAGAAGCATGCTAATAAAGTACTGAAATAAATATCCAATGGGCGCCTAACCATCTATGTGAATGCACGTTGAGAATAAATTTCTTACAAATGAGCTATCTAGCCATAAAATGGGATTGGCATGATTCTCTCGGAGAATTAGGGGCCTACAAAGCATGTCGTCTTTTGAACGGCAGAGGCCGCCATGTAATATAGGGGTCATCATGACTGCGTATCTCCGACGGAGCGTACGGATTACACAAAAGAAAAGTGCAAAGGAGCCCAAATATCATACTTGTTGTTCTCTCCACCCTATGCTCTAAGCATGTCATATCCATGACACGATAATACCTCTAATAACTGCCAAGTCTACTAGCATGCTAAGTTCCTAACAGCAGTTATCCCTAACGCACGGCCAAAACGTACAGGAGGCCAACCCAGTACGTGAGTCCGTGTCCTACATGAGACTAACGCTCGTGTAAGAACAGTTGTGTCACGTCCAATGAAACCTAATAATGCTTCATGATAATAGGGCGGTCTCATAAACAAGGTCAATGCATATATATAATAAAAATATATCACGACGACACCTTCGTTGCACCTAAGTTTCCTTGGATGCGCAGTTTATTTAGCAGTTTAAAATATATGAACTAAATGACAGAATTAAAGATGCATGCAACATATGGAATATGAATAACAGTATAATGGAAATGTATACTTACCTGGCAAAAAAGGTGCGTAGTACTAATAACCTGCTCCAGAAGTCGTGCAGAACAATCCAATAGGTCTTATATACATATAATATAACATAATACAACATCAGCCATTACACTAGAACATACACAACCAGAAATACACTGGACTCAGAGGGTACGCTAGGGGTGACACTGGTCAACTAACACGGTCAATTGTGCGTATAATTACGTAGGTGTCACATCTTCAAATGTTGCGCATAATCGGACAGTCAACTTACAAACACATATAGGTCAGTACGTCTATGTACATAAGGCGGACAATTCCCTATTATTCAGGTCACCGAGTCATATAAAAATATGCGGGCAAAATCTATGGTGTCCTAGGGTCGTAGAGTCTAAATATATATATAGTCCGAATTATTATTTAGCATTTACTTAATTATACAACACATATATATACCAAATTAGACAATATACTTATACACGTACGTATACGTATACGAGTCATTGGGTTCACCGTCACAGGTTCCTCTGTCACTAAACTGTCATGAAGAAATACGCAAACCCTAATGGATACAAAAACACATAAAATCACGAAGGATAGTTCTAACCTGCGTGGGCACGCACGGGGTTGACGATGCCGGTGATGACGATGATGATGGTGATAACAACGATGACGACGAGGGTGATAATGATTGAGGTTATGATGAGATGATGAGATGATGATGGTGAGATAATGATGGTGATGATTAGATGATAATAAAGTTGTTAACGGTGATGATTGGATGATGATGAAGATGTTGTGGATGCCGAGGAGTTACTATTCCGGCCAGGCTCAGGCAGCCAAGGAGGACAGGGAGAGGTAGAGGTGCTTACAGGGAAGAGGAGGAGGAGCTCAGGGTGGTTGTGGTCGTCGGGAGGAGGTTCATTCGTAGGGAAGAGAAGGTGGTGGTTCGGAGAAGAAGGTGGAGGAGATCGATCGTCGATCCGGTGGAGGGTGGTCGGCTGGACTGGGCTCCGGTCGGCGGGATGGATCAGTCGAGTCGTCGTCTAGGTGAGGTCTGGACGGAAGAAGGACGGGTGTAGGCAAGCGAAAAGAGGAGATGGATGGGGCTCAGCGGGATGGTTGTGTTCCAGGCGACGGAGAAGGTAATGGTGGTATTGGTGGTGGTGTGCAGAGGCGGGGGAGTCGGCTCCGGCGAGTTGGTCGGCTCAGCAGGGTCGGGGGGAAGGAGATAGAGGTGGTATTAAGGCGGTGGTGCGGGGAGTCGATGATAGGAGAGGGAGATTAATAGTGATGGTGCAGGAGGTTGGGGACTATGGTCGGATTCTGGGTCATCGAGGGAGGAAGTCGGCAGCGGCTCGGCGGAAGAGGATGGCCGGCGGGTGAGGTCTGATCTAAGGGAAGATCGAGGCTGGAAAGGAGAGAACGGGGAGGAGGTAGAGTTCAGGAGGTGGCGAGTGGCTGAGGTCCGCGTCTGAGGGGAAGTCGGGGTTGGCCAGGTGGAGATGAGGGAGGTCTCGCTGCTCCGGCGGTGCTCCGGCCAGGATGGTGGCAGCAGGAGGAAGATGAACAGTATGGGAGAGGTGATAGGTCGGCTAGGAATAATAGTTTGGTTTTGGGTTTTGTGGAAAGTTAAGAGAAAAAGAAATGCTGTGTATTTATACATGTGGAACCTAGGGTTTGATGTTGACCTAGGGGATTGGGCTTGGTCAACATCTTGGGATTGGGCCTTGGCTTGACATGGGGATGTTTTGAGGGCTATAATTTACATTGTTTAAAATACAAGGCTAAGGGTTAAATGAGAGGGGCGATGTTGTGCGTTTGCACATTCCAAAAATTATGGAGAAAATTTATATGAATGAAAAATGGGTTTCTTCATGTGTCATGTCCAATGGTGTGGACACCTCATTGCACTTTTGTATAAAAGTGTCCAACAATAAGAAAATTGCACAAAGATAGAAATTAGGTTAAATTAATTAAAATTAATACACAAGGTGTTCTAAAATTAATTAAAAGTATATAGGGTTAAAATTAGGTGGGACACAAGTGTCATGGACATAGAGGACTCAGGATAAAATATTGTCATAAATTGGGTTGCACGAAACGGGTCAAAATTGTGTCTCCAATTTTGATTGGAACACACAAGGATAAAAAGTCAAATTTATTTAGAATTAAATATAAACGTCCACGACGAATATTGTGCGACTAAAATGTAGCACAAGAGAGCATAATTATAAGTTACATAAAGGTCAGGATGGAAGACGGGTACGTCTAGGACAAGGATATAAAATTTATAGGAAGGCAATGACTAGTGTAGTGCTCCAATTATCGAAGCAACGGTAAGGTGCACTAAGTGATATAAATATTATAAAATTAAACAAAATGTCGTGTCCTATTTCCAATTGGATACAAACTAGCCCTAGTTTCTCTATCTAAACCAAGTAGGCCTAATTTTGGGTGAGGGAGTTTACAATCTACCCAACTTAAAATAATTTCGTCCTCAAAATTAAAATAAGGCATGGTCTCTCTATCTAATCTTGCTTGGTCACAATCTAAAAGAATTCACCTCAAATTTAACAATGCAATTTCTATCCAACTTAGAATTTACCCATCTATCACATAAGGCTATACATTTAAGAAAACTATTCCTTAATTTATTTAATCGTGTTATTCAATCCTCAAAAGTTTTAACACACAAATTATATCATATATGCCCTTAATTACAAAATATAGTCACCAAATAATACGGTTGGCCTATGGGGTATATCTAGTACTCTCTGTGTATCAACTTATACCAGGCACGAGGTTCGTCTTTCTGAAATAAGGGAAGATAGAAAACGATAATAAAGAGTTCAAAGGTGAGATAATAGAATAGAAGTATGGGAATCAAGGCGTTTAAAGAATTCAAAATAGAGTGGTCAAGGTAGTTGTGGATTAAAATCCTAATTTGGTAAACTCCTATTCACATGCTTATATCAGTACAGTTATGTACTTGATATGATGTGCTCTGACATATCTAGAGGGTAAGTACATGCGTCTACTAGTTAACTATATATCTTAATCCACGTAAAGTAGTCATACGAAGAGCGAACAAGGCGCACTAAGGTTAGCTAGACCTTAATAAACTGATTCTGATTAGACAATGTATTAGTGTATGCATCCAATAATACATATGTCGTGAACAAGCTCGATAAAAGAATAAGCTCGCAAAACTAGGCTATAATAGCGGCATAAGTCAAGGTAGTACATAAAATATAAATACGCTGGATCATCATGAAAGAAGGTACATAATAATTCAAGTTCACAAAGAAGATAAGACTCTACAATCTCTACAGTTGTCATACTAACTCTTTGTCTAAGTCGCTAGTCGACCAAATAGGGTATGGGCCTCTAAATTTTATAGTCTGGATAAACACTATCGTCTTATGCTAGCATATAGTTGGTGTCATTTAGTTACACTTCAATAATAGGTCAAAAGACTATGTGAGACTATGTTGTGAGGCATACTACCCAATTTAGAACAATAACTAATACTATACTGCCTTAAGTATACAGTAGAAACTCCTGTTAAGGTTTATGAAAAAAGGTCTTGGTACTTATTAGGGTATCCTATTACATTATAAAACTCCATAGGTAATGGTCATCTTAAGTCTTAGTCTTAGTGCTTATAGAACAAGTGTCAATAGTAAGAATGGAAAAGTTACTGGCCTCAAGTAGAAAAGGATATAACTTATATCGAGGTGGCGGTATAATTTACGTGATTCAAAACTAAAGGGTAATCATCAAGTCACAATCTACAAGAATAACTCAAAACTATCAAGTTCTAACTACCAAGCACCAAGTTTCAAAGTTCTAGATTACAACTATAATCCTAGCAAACTATATATCCTAATATAAAAGGAATCACTCGGTCTACAATCAGAAGTGTCAGGTGGCACGAGTTAAAAGATGAAGAAAAGAAAAGCATAATTAGTCGTCGCACAAATCGCGAGTGCTAAGTTTTCAGAGGAACAAAATATGAAATTAAAAATAGAGGGACTCTAGATAATATCATGGTTTTCTAAGGGGAATGTGGTATCTAATCTCTGTGTTTGAAGTATGATCAAGAAAATATTCTATCCATTCCTCTTGGCTTTCTAAGGTATTGTTCGGCTACTATAAGACAGGAAGCTAAAGTTATAGTTCTCTAGTACTATCTCACCATGAAAAGCTAGGTTTATTCCTAATATTTAACCTTGGATTTCTATTGGTTCCTCAATACTAGGGTCAAACACTATGGTCAAATTTTAAACAAATCCTAGTAGTGTTTATACTACTCTCAAGTCATTCATAAAGATATCAAGGGATAATGGTAAATTAATCTATAGGTAAGGGATGCTAGGGTTCATTAAGTATTCTAACTTAGTGATGTGTCAATAGTCTAGTTGTATTCTTAATAGGAATATTACCCTAATTATTATTCTAACAACAAGGGTTCCTATGTTCTAGGGGAAGGCTATACTCAAGAAACTATTAGGGAAGAACATGAATCAAGCAGGATGCGATTATTTAAATAGAACAGATTGGAAGGAAGATGAGTCATAGTCAATTGTGGATGAGATCCTATACTCTAATCCTAATTACAGGCTTGCTCGGTACAGTAATGTAACCGAGACAATATGCTCTCGACCTGCATGGACCGCGACTAAAAACATGTCACGCCCCAGTCCTAAAATACGTAGGACTAGGACACGTAAGCATGCCAGCCGCAAGTATATGGCAACTCTAATATATGGAAACCATAATACATGCGTACGCTGTATAATGAACAATAATTCACCAGTGGTAAAAACTATCACAAGTCACAGGATATAGTCTAAATCTTATCCATAGAAATCATAAAGAAATAAATAACCAATATCAATATAACTAGATCTCAATATGAAGTATCTAAGGATGACAGTCGAATAGAAACAAATGTACTGCCGAACTAGAATATAAAAACAAAAACAATAAGTACAACAACTAATAAATATTGAGACTCAAAGAGAAGGCCTCCTCGAAATATAAGTAAAAAGTCCGGATTTGCGCTCCTGCTAATACTCAAGAACATCTACACCTAAAAAGGGACCAGGTCCTCAGAGGGACATAACAAGATACATAGAAGCATGCCAATAAAGAACTGAAATAAACTTCCAATGGTTCGCCTAACCATCTATGTGATTGCACGTTGAGAACAACTTTCTTACAAGTGGGATATCTATCCATAAAATGGGATTGGCATGATTCTCTCGGAGAATCAGGGGCCTACAAAGCATGTCGTCTTTTGAACGGCAGAGGCCGCCAGGTAATATAGGGGTAAACATGATCGCGTATCTCCGGCAGAGCGTACGGGTTACATAAAAGGAAAGTGCAAAGGAGCCCAAATATCGTATTTGTTGTTCTCTCCATCCCATGCTCTAAGTATGTCATATCTATGATACGATAATACCTCTAATAACTGCCAAGTCTATTAGCATGCAAAGTTTCTAACAGCAGTTATCCCTAACGCACGGTCCATACGTACAGGAGGCCAACCCAGTACGCGAGTCCGTGTCCTAAATGAGACTCACACTCGTGTAAGAACAGTTGTGTCACGGCCAATAAAACCGAATAATGCTTCATGATAATAGGACAGGCTCATAAACAAGGTCAATGCATATATATAATAAAAATATATCACGACGACACCTTTATTGCACCAAAGTTTTCTTGGACGCGTAGTTTATTTAGCAGTTTAAAATATATGAACTAAATGACAGAATTAAAGATGCATACAACATATGGAATATGAATAACAGTATAATGGAAAGGTATACTTGCCTGGGAAAAAAAGTGCGTAGTACTAATAACCTGCTCCAGAAGTCGCGTAGAACAATCGAATAGGTCCTATATACATATAATATAACATAATATAACATCAGCCATTATACTAGCACATACACAACCATAAATACAATGGACTCAGAGGGTACGCTAGGGGTAACACTATCACAGTCAATTGCGCGTCGAATTACGCGGGTGTCACATCTTTAAATGTTGCGCATAATTAGACAGTCAACTTACTAACACTTCTAGGTCAGTACGTCAATGTACATATGGCGGACAATTCCCTATTATTCAGGTCACCAGGTCATATGATAATATGCGGGCAAAATCTACGGTATCATAGGGTCGAACAGTCTAAATATATATATAGTCCTAATTATTATTTAGCATTTACTTAATTATACAACACATATATATACCAAATTGGACAATATACGTATACGCATACGTATATGTATACGAGTCATTGGGTTCACCGTCACAGGGTCCTCTGTCACTAAACTGTCATGAAGAAATACGCTAACCCTAATGGATACAAAAACACATAAAATCACGAAGGACAGCTCTAACCTGCACGGGCACGCACGGGGTTGACAATGCTGGTGATGACGACGATGATAGTGATAACGACGATGACGACGAGGGTGATGATGATTGAGGTTATGATAAGATGATGATGGTAAGATGATAAGATAATGATGGTGAGATGATGATGGTGAGATGGTGAGATGATGAGATGATGATGGTGATGATTAGATGATGATGAAGTTGTTAATGGTGATGATTGGATGATGATGAAGATGTTGTGGATGCCGGGGAGTTACTGTTTCGGCCAGGCTCAGGCGGCCTAGGAGGACAGGGAGAGGTAGAGGTGCTGACAGGGAAGAGAAGGAGGAGCTCAGGGTGGCTGTGGTCGTCGGGAGGAGGTTCATTCGTAGGAAGGAGAAGGTGGTGGTCCGGAGAAGAAGGTGGAGGAGATGGGTCGTCGATCCGGTGGAGGGTGGTCGACTAGACTGGGCTCCAGTCGGCTGGATAGATCAGTCGAGTCGTCATCTAGGTGAGTTCTGGGCGGAGGAAGGACGGGTGTAGGCAAGCAGAAAGAGGAGATAGACGGGGCTCAGCAGGATGGTTGTGTTCCAGGCGGTGGATAAGGTGATGGTGGTATTGGTAGTGGTGTGCAGAGGCGGGGGAGTCGGCTCTGGCGAGTTGGTCGGCTCAGCGGGGTCGGGGGGAAGAGATGGAGGTTGTGTTAATGGTGGTGGTACGGGGAGTCGATGATGAGAGAGGGAGATTAATGGTGATGGTGCAGGAGGTCTGGGACGATGGTCGGAGTCTGGTTCATCGAGGGAGGAAGTCGGTAGCGGGTCGACGGAGGAGGATGGCCGGAGGGTGAGGTCTGATCTGAGAGAAGATCGAGGCGTTGAAGGAGAGAACAGGGAGGAGGTAGATTTCAGGAGGTGGCGAGTGGCTGAGGTCTGCGGCTGAGGGAAAGTCGGGGTTGGCCAGGTAGAGGCGAGGGAGGTCTCGTTGCTCCGGTGGTGCTCCAGCCAGGATTGTGGCAACAGGAGGAAGATGATCAGTAGGGGAGAGGTGATAGGTCGGCTAGGAATATTAGTTTGGTTTTGGGTTTTGTAGAAAATTAAGAGAAAAAGAAAAGTTGTGTATTTATACATATGGAACCTATGGTTTGATGTTTACCTAGGGGATTGGGCTTGGTCAACATCTTGGAATTGGGCCTTGGCTTGACATGGGGATGTTTGGAGGGCTATAATTTATATTGTTTAAAATACAAGGAAAGGGTTAAATGAGGGGACGATGTTGTGCGTTTGCAAATTCCGAAAATTATAGAGAAAATTCATATGAACGAAAAATGGGTTTCTTCATGTGTCATATCCAATGGTCTGTATACCTCAATGCACTTTTGCATAAAGGCGCCCAACAATTGGAAAATTGCACAAAGATGGAAATTGGGTTAAATTAATTAAAATTAAAGCACAAGATGTTCTAAAAGTAATTAGAAGTACATGGGTTAAAATTAGGTGGAACACAAGTGTCATGGACATAGAGGACTCAGGATAGAATATTGTCATAAATTGGGTTGCACGAAATGGGTCAAAATTGTGTCTCCAATTTTGATTGGAACACACAAGGATACAAAGTCGAATTTAGTTAGAATTAAATATAAACGTCTGCAACGAATATTGTGCGACTAAAATATAACACAAGAGAGCATAATTATAAGTTACACAAAGGTCAGGATGGAGACGAGCACGTCTAAGGCAAGGATGTGAAATTTATAGGAAGGCAATGGCTAGTGTCGTGCTCCAATTATCGAAGCAACAGTAAGGTGAGCTATGTGATATAAATATTACAAAATTAAATAAAATGTTGTGTCCTATTTCTAATTGGATACAAACTAGCCCTAGTTTCTCTATCTAAACCAAGTAGGCCTAATTTTTGGTGAGGGGGTTTACAGATTTGTTGCTTGAGAGTTATGCTTTCGTCCGTGTGGTTTGCTAGAGTTTTCGATTGAGGATGGTGAGGGATGAGGACTATCGCTGCTCTTGATATCGAGAGTTTCTTCTTGAGTTTCGAGGATGAAACTCTTTGTTGGTTGGTAAGTATGTAGTGTCCTGCTCCGCGTAGGCACTATGTATGGAAGATATCAGTTTATTAACTCAAAAAGGATATCTTCCTTAAGAGCTCCTTGTTGAACCAGGAGATGACTGATCTAGGTGAGTGGGCATAAAATTTATTCTCTGATTCTGGCACGCCTTAATAATGAATCTGTTGTTTGATAATAAACGAAAAAAATTTAAACTAGGTTCATATGAAACCCTTTCTTTGGTTTACAAACAAGAAAAAGAAGTACAATTAATCCTATACGAGGATGTTGAGTACAAAAATTTAATTCTAGGGAAATATTGTTATAGGAGTCTGATCTGCAGTCGATCATTTTGTCCCTTGGACCACACGATGACGAAGAAGTGCTGTAGAAGACGAAAAAGGAGCTTCAAAGACTACAGGAGGGATTGAACTCTAGTTGCCAAAAAACTCTCTGGATATACTCTCTTTTCTTGAAGAATATTCGACTTCCACCTTTTTCTTCCACTCTTCGACCCCTGACCTCTGTGACCGGAGGTCTCAATTTATAGAGTTCGGCTACAGTCGGCGTATAAACCGAACAGCGGAGAGAGCTGCACCTTTTACGCGGCGGTTATGATAACTGCTACCCACGTATGAATGATCTCTTGAATTGGCGTATGACGCGTGTCCCATTATGAGGTAATGCGTATAATCGCTCATCGAAGATCACGGCATGCAAGCCATGTAGATAATTGCCCCTCGCGTAAAGATGGTTGGCATAAAAGCCAAATAACTGTCCCGTTGGCGTAAAAGCCAAATAGCTGTTCTGATGGCGTAAAAGCCAAGTAGGCGTAGAAGCCGAATAGTTGTCAAGTTGGCGTAGAAGCCGAATAGTTGTCAAGTTAGCATAGAAGCCAAATAGGCGTAGAAGCCGAATAGTTGTCAAGTTGGCGTAGAAGCCGAGTAGATGTCTTGTTGGCGTAAAAGCCAAATAGGCGTAGAGCTTGATGCTGCATGGATAGGTAACCAGCATAAAGATAGCCAGTTATTCCTCCTTGACATAGTCTTGAGCTTATTCCGGGCCAAATAGCCTTATCACGCTCATTTACAAATATGGCCTAAGTTGGCGTATTACGAGGAGATAGCATACGGCGTACTCCTATAGTTGAAAATAGCCCGGTTGGTGTAATATGCGGGGACGGTGATGTGGATGTATTAGCCCTAATTATAGCCCTCTCAGTATTCAAAAGTAGAATCAAAACTCGTGCATTAAATGCAGAGATCTGCCCCCATCTCGTGCATTAACTGCAGAGACGTACCTCGAGTTCTGTACGAAGAATAGCTTTTGACGTGGCGGTTGGTTTCGTCTCTTCCTGAGCGTAAAAGCTCATCTCTGCCTATGTAAAACAGGCAGCGTATCCCTTGGATGTGTAAATGATATCTTATATCAAGGATTGTGTCACTAAATGATAGTTTGTGGCTCTGTGCAGAATCATCATAACAGCCGTCCTCTCGATCGTCGTGCAGTATTCTTTGTCAGAAGTCAGGTTCACTGCTTCAACTGACAGGTTCATTCGAGGAATACGAAGAGATCCTCGTACAACTTCCCGCTGCATTAAAAGCAGATAGGCTTTACGTCGAAATGGTGATGTAGCAACCTTTTTACGGCGAAGCAGTCTCGAAATACTGCATTACACGGGTTGTTCCGGAGCTATGTTTTATGCCAAACTAGCATTGAAGCTCTGCTGTACGCCAATGGCTCTGAAGTTATGTTTCAATGCCACCCAGTGCTGGAACTTTGTTTTACACGGACTTCCTGTATGTTGAGGGTTTTACGCGTATAATTCTCCAGCGTATTTTTCATGCTTCTACAAGACCCCCTTCAAATTTTTCAAATTCCTCATAATTTGAAATACTTTGAATGAAGCATGAAACGGTTAAGTTTGACTCGTTTCGCGAGGCTAATTTCTCGACAAATTTTTAGGAGTTTGTTGGGATTCGATGTGTTCTCCTCTGCCTATATAAAGGTGAATAGGTTAACCAGTTTTTCCCACACTTCCTTCACCATAAAAAGAGAGATGGTTGCCGAGCTTCATCGGGTTGACTTGAGGAAGAACAAGATCATGTTCTTCCAGCATGTAAGGAGCCGTAAAAAGAGGTGTCTTCGAGCAAATGTCCTCTGCAACGATGGATCATGGAAGGATATCATAGCTTCCTTTGCTCGGGATAATCAGCAATTTCATATGGCGATTCGTCCAGGAGGGAGGAAGGGTCGCATTCGACCACACTGCTTGCAAGCTATATTTTCTCCCATTATGGCGCTGGACGAGGATAGGCAGTTTGGCTCCGTCTTCCAGTATTGTATTGGGTCTGAACCCCTAACACAATTCTAGGGCATGCCTATCATGACATATGGAGGATGGGCTCTGAATAATTTATATAGGCCCAGTTTTGTATCCTCCCGCCAATAATCATTTTCTTGTTAATCGGCTGCGGAAGCCGATTAACTGCTGTAGAAGACGAAAAAGATCTACACCAATATGAGAACCTGGCAAAACAGATTCTTGGTGTGATCTTAAACAAAAATTAGAAACCCTTTGTAGAAAAAGGATTTTCATCATTTGTAATCATGAAGATGACAAACCCTTTGTAGACTGGATTTCTATCATATATAATCATGATTAATAAATTTGTCTTCTTTTACGCATCTGATAATTTGCCATATTTGCTGTGAGGAAGTCTGAATATTGTGCAGCTTCGATATGTCTGAATAATTTTATGCCGACTCTGATAAAAGAATATCTGATCTCGTTTCGCCTTTTACGCGTAACAGAAAACGTGTAGAAAACTCCTTAGCATTTAAGTTGAAGATCCAAACTGTCATGCTGTTTTAGACGAGGAGTCGCATAGAATTTTTGAACAGTCACTTCTTTGATACGAAGAATTCTTGTTCAGACCATCATCTTCAAGAATGGTTTCCCGAAAACCCCTGAAAAAGGTGAGCAATTTCTGTCGACCAAGTCATTCTTGAACTTTTTGTAAAGTATTCTGACTGGACTTTGGATGAACTTCCAAATGGCCCAAGAAGAATAGTCGTCTTCAATGCTGAACTCTGTGTATTTCAGGCTCTTGGAATGTTTTGCAGCCAAAAATGAGCGTCTTCTGCATAAACCCTTGTAATTGGCCGTCTGTAGCTTTCGAGCATAGAATCATAGATTTGTAGCCTCTGAGCGTAAAATTGTAGGTTTGTAGCCTCTCGAGCGTAAAAGCTACTGAGTGTAAAAGCATATAGACGTAAAACCATAGACTTATAGCCTATGAGAGTAAAACCGTAGATTTGTAGTCTCTGAGCGTAAAAAGCTCCTTAGCGTAAAAATCATAGATCTGCTCTGTGCGTAAATTCTGAATCCACTGACTGTCCGTCTTCCTTAAATGATAGGCTGACGTGGTCCCAAATCATAATCGAATATTAAATATCGAATTTGGTTAGGGATTTGAAGAGTTATCAGAACTCTATAAATAGCCCAAGGTCTTGAGAGAGAAACCCTTTATCTGTCTTTGCAAAACCCTTCGTCTCTTTGAGAACTCTTCGTCTTCGTCTCTTTTCTGAGAACTTTGAGCTTCACCAAGGCACCAAAATAGGCTTCCACTGCTAAGGGAAAGAAAACTGCTTTCTCATATCAATCCTCTGCTCAAGCACGAGCAACTCCCATTAGGCTGAGCGAGCCCCGATCTGAACGAAGTGCTCCTCCGACGAGCTGCGCTCCGGGCATCACAAGTAAACGACTTTGAGAGGAATAGAGGACCTTCCGCACACGTTGTACGTGTATGCGAACCAATATGCCCACATTTCTAATGTGTCAGCGTAAAAACTCCATCTTTTCGTAGTCTGGTATAAAAACTCAGACTGTCAAAATTTGGCGTATACTACAAACTGTAAGTTTTACGCGCTGGATGTAAATTCTGGCATAAAAACTCAAATTTTTGGCAATCTGGCGTAAAAAGCTCAGACTGTTAGATTTTGGCGTATACTGCCAACCTTGAGTTTTACGCACTGAAACTAGATTCCACCGTAAAACTCAAGTTTTTTGCAGTCTTGGCATAAAAGCTCAGACTGTTAATCTTTGGTGTACACTGCAAGAGTGTAGCGTCCAGTGTAAAAAAAAACTGACTTATTTTCTTGCATTTTGCAGTGGACTTGCAGAACTCTCCTTTGGCTGAAATTATGGGCTCTGCTGTCGGGATATTGAGCTCAAACTATTTGGAGGACTTGTCCCATGTGACATTCCATATTTCTGGAGCCAATTATCCTGAAGAAAGGGAAACCCTTATCTCGTCCCAGGGAGAACGCATGCTGCTGAGTATGATCAGTGGGGAACCCCTGACATACATAGACGGGACAGAGTATAAGAAGCCAGGCTTCTTGTTCGGGGACGTTATCGACAAACAGTCCCAGACTAAACCCAAGAAGGAGGATTAGGCGTTTACTGCCGAGGGCACGGTCATGTATCTACCCCGGATGCTCAGGGTTTACCCTATCTCTGCGTTCTTCCATGCCACACATCCTAGGAAGATGTCATGGGTTCTGACTCCCGATCTTCATGGCCGACCGGAAAAGATTTTATATAACAAAAGATTGAACCAAGGAACCTTTATGAGCAGACCTTCAGGCCCAGTTATGCCCTTTAGGGGATTACTGCCGGGTAGTGTCCCGAGTGAGGATACGTCGCTGATCCAACCGGTTCAGATGTCGACCTTCTGTAATGACTTTATGGGGCAGGAAGGAATGTACCCCAGGGTCAACCCTCGGACCAGCGGATGACTTAGCCCGAGAAATCTTTGATGGGCCAGTTTAACTGCTTGGGCCCTGAAGCACTTCCAAACGGAGCTGAAAAGTATTGGCTTGTTCGCGGCTGTGAGCGCCACAAGTGTTGGGCTGCCTGTCAACCCTAACTTGTTTTTAGCCTTGATGGAGCGATACAATTCGCTTACTGGGACTTTTGCCACTCCGCTGGGTGAGTTGGGTTTAGCCCTTCATTAGATGGTAGAGATTTCAAAGCTACCGATGGGGGACGTTCCTTATGAAGAGTATGTACCTACAAACAGGGAGTTGAGGGATATAAACCCTCGGGCAGTGGCAGTATATCAGGAGCTGATGTGCCACTATCTTGCCTGCACCACTTTCTACAAGGAGCCCTCTGATTTGGCTCACATCAACAAGTGGGCAACCTATCTCTTCTTCCACCAGGCCAGAAATGTTAAGCCGGACAAGGTGGAAGATAGCCGAGATAGGCCCTTGAACCTCCTGAGCATGCTCAATGCTGACACGGTCGATGACCTTATTGAAGACGCAGGGGCTCCAGATCATATTTTTGACGAGGAGATAGAGGGTTACCCTGCAGGAACAAAAGCCTTCAGTTATATGAGGCATTATCGTAATCCTCTGTTAAAGGAAGCTTAATTGGCTGGCTTCCTCTCCGTCTGGCTTCGCCGCTGGGTAGTGCCTGGCATAGCATCTGCAGATCGCATCCACCGTAACACCTAATGGCCTGCAGTGCATTTGGTGTTCGCAGCAAGGCTGGGCCTACTTCCTGCTATGGTATGTAGAATACAAGCTGGCCTGAGGGTCCTTACTGATGGGCTGCTCACAAATGAGACGCAGCGTAAAGGATTTCCCCGAGTGGAATTACCATTCCTATAGTTGATGGGATGGTTAATTCTTCACAACACCACGGTGATATCTCCCAGTCCGGCCAGCGGTTCAGGAAATAACTTCTTGTTGAACTACAAGAATTCTTCATGGAACGTGGCGACCGTCATAGATTGCCGGAGGGCGTTAAATGTTACCCATAGCTGGAAGCTCTTCTGTATCATTCCCCCTGTACATATCAATCAACAGGGGAAGAAACTTAAGGATGAGGGCTATGGGAGGACCATTCTTTCTCCTGAAACCTTCTACTGGTTGGTCTGTATTAGACCTTCCTATTTGTTATACAGAAGCGATGACCACAACTACCTGGAGCATTATTTGTCCAGTCGGTTTGCCAGGCAGTTTGGGTACGACCAGTTGCATGTGGGGAATGCCATTACCAGATTCAAGTCCAAAGGTGGACTTATTGATGGAGCCAGGGGATGGCGGTACTTCATCACGGACTATACTGGTACAACTTTTGCTATGCTCGCGACTTCTCTCTCTATGGAGTTGCGCATCCTTCACTCATATGCGCAGTTTTATGCGTCCATAAATACCTTCCATCGTGATTTTGATGTACATGGAAGTTTTAGGATACCCTCTCATAGGTCTATTGGAAGGGAGGAGATTCTGTCTATTTCCTCAGATGAGAATGAAGATACCGCCAGGGCAGACGAGTTCTTGATGACAATACCGAGAGGCATAATAGCTCCGCCAGCATAGCCTCTCATTATCCCCCAGAAACGGAAGGCTTCGACTCTGAAAGAGCCTTCCCCTCGCAAGAAGAAGACTGCCAGAGGTTCGAAAAGGGCTTCCACCAGGGGGGCTCCTAGGAGCGAGCCTGTCGTCTCCCCTGTTGGGGATGATTCTTTGATTAGATGTCCTTCGCCTTTTAGAGAGGGAACCTCCATAGTTCCGGCTGACAGTGTCGGAGATTCTTTGCTTGAGATCGCTACTGCTACTACTGCTTCTGGTAGTGATACGAGATCGCCTCCGAGGCCGAGCATAATAAGATTCTATATACCTTTATCCAAAACAATAATGGGTATAATCCCTCCCTCGTCTGTAAGTATTTCCAGCGAGATTTCGCCCGATGAGCCAAGAGTGGATCTGGGTGACGTCTGGGATGACTATCCGCCAGTGTCAGTTGGTGAACCCTTTTCTCCAGGTATGACAGCTCGCTTAGCATCATTAAGAAATGATTTAGCTGTACTGGCTGCGGACGCAGCATACATACCGCCGGCCATGGGTAAATGTTGTCTTCACGCTTTTTTTCGAAAAATTAACATCAATTTGATATTTAACTTTCTCTTGTCTTCTTTGCTGGTGAAGACATCTACGGGGAGGGCGGAATTGACATAACTTTCGACTTTGTTGCGGACCCAGCAGATGAAATGGCGGTGTCCAACGTTGAGGGTGCAAGTTTTGACGCTGTCGATCTTTCATCCGCAATATTCTCGGATGTTATCCTGCCAGTATCAATCCAAATAATATCAGAGGAGGATGAGCCGATTGTCTCGACTGTGCCTCCTTTGTCGAGCATGCCAGCAACTTCAACCGTTGTTGGTGCCTCTTCTTTTGTTGCGCTATCTGTTGAAGCGACGACTGTGGCAACATCCTCTGCAGTCATTCCTGGAAGGGGATTCACCGATATCGCAGCCACTCCCAGCGTCCACTCGAGCTATGCCATGCTAGTTGAACAGTATACTAGCGTATTCTATATCACTTTGAAAACATTGATATCGATGGTGCTGGAGAAGAATCTAGGCTTCGATGCTTTGAAGATGTCCTTCAACCTCACTATAGCGTAAATTAGAAATTTTAGTGACGCTGAAAGGGCTAATGCGCTAGAGCAAATAGTTAATAGTTTAGAACAACCCATTAACGAGTATTTGTAACTATCTCGAGGCAACGTCGATGATATGATTCGGGCCGAGTATGACTCCTTGACTGCGAAGTTTGCTGAGCAGATGGAATGCTTTGACAAATCCATCCAAGCACAACAGCAGAAGATGGATAAAGAGCGGACTGTCTTGGAGGAGGTTATTCCTCAGCTAACCCAGTGCGAGGCCGAACATGAGGGAAATAAAGCGAGGGTCCGTAAATTGGAAGCTAAACTCGCTCAGGCAAAGGAGTGGGCTCTCCAGTCATTGGCAGCTCGAGATAAGTTGAAGGGCCGAATGGATAAAGCTCAGCGGAACTTGGCACAGGTAGGTGTCATTCGTGCCGATTATATACATGCTCGGTCCGAACTATCCCTCCTGAGTGATGACGAGGCACGACTGGAACGGGCTCGCGCTAACATCTTGGACTCCAGGAATGAGAGGATGGCCGCCTTGGCGCAGCAGATTCGTGATTTGACTGCTCCTCCCCAATGATGTACTTTTTGCTTTTCAATGTAATTCGCTCTTCCCCGGAGATAATAAAGAGACTTTATCTGACTTTTGTGGACCCATCATTTTTGAATATAAATGATAGGCTAGGGTGAAAGTAATATCAGAGGTATCATTAACATGACATTCTTTCGTTAAGGTTTTGTTGAATGTAAATCTATTCAGAAGTAATATGAACCAGATAGAATATAATCCAACTAAATTTGTATACTAAACACTATCAGAGGTAATATGAACATAATAGGTTTAAAAATTAGTTAAGTATATCCATTAAGAGGTCATACGAATCTGATAGAAAATAATCCAGCTAACCTTTGTGCATGGTATCGTCAGAATAATATCTTTATCATACTCCGTTAAGCAAAGGAGATCGAGTATAGTACTTTTTCGGGAATTTGTAGTTGATAATAGCCATTATCAAAAAAATTCATTAGACTTGGCTAATATGTAAGCACCATTTGAGAATTTTGTTTCAATCATATAAGGACCCTCCCGTTCTTTATGCTTGTTTATATGAGCTTCGGATTTCGTACCAGAGGTAATATGGACGTAGTACAATACCGTATTTGTTGAGGACATCCCACTCGGGAATCTTTGGTGGACCTATTATTTGTTGCGGACGTTAATGAACATGATAGGTTTTGTGGCTAGTATAAGGCATCCCGTTGGGGGATTTTTGTGGACCCATTACTTCTTGTGCACGAGAGTGCAAGTAATAGGTTTGAGACAAGCCCTGCCATAGGTAATATGGACGTGGCAGTTTTTGTGGACTTAACACCATTGGCGTACTTAGTATTTAGTACGGGTGCTAAGTTGAGAGGACAACCGATATCAGAGGTAATATGGATATGAAAATCGATAGCCAAAACTCGAAAGGTTTGTTCAGAGGTAATATGAACATGACAAACTTAGCCTGAGGTAATATTATGATAGCAGTTCAGAGGTAATATAAAAATAAACTAATGTCCGAAAAACTCATTGAGGAGTGATTCATTGAGTGTGGTCTATCCAAACATGAAGACAGACCAAAGGATTGCTCCGCTGGGGAGACTGATGGGACGATAGCTCAGAGGTAATATTAACATGGCTAGCATCTATCGGGATTGGTTTTGAATAGTCACTGCGGGAGTGTGCAAGTAGACCCAAAGATTGCTCCGCTGGGGAGATTTTGAGGATCCATCATCCATTGCGTATCCATGACTCTTGGATACGGATGATGGTTTTCAAAAATTTGTAACGAAGTAAAAAATGTTGCACATAGGCATTTGCTGGGGATGCCAAATTGTTGATCATATTTATCCAAAGGTTATCTCAACAGAATATGATTCTCGGTCTTGGACAATCGAGAAAATATTGCTCATAGGCACTTGCTGGGGATGAAGAACCAAGAATTGATTTGTTCATCTGGGTTGTGGACTTATTACCCATGGCGTACTTTAAGTACAGATAATAAGTTGAAACAACTAGCACTATCAGGGGTTATGCGAACGTGATAGTAGAAAGTCGAAGAGAAGAACTTCACTCAGAGGTAATATGGACATGGAAAAGTTCTAAAAATGTCTTACTCAGAGGTAATGTGGACGTGGTAAGATATTATGGTGGGGGTAAAGAAAAATAGGGCAGAGATAATATGGGAAATGACCATTTTTGTGGTAAAAGATTTTCTCTGCTGGAGTAAGTGGAAAGATGTAGTTCAGAGGTAGTATGGACATGAACTCATATCCGAAGAATTCACTGTAGAGTGATTTTCTGAGTAGGGATAGACTTGAAGAACCCGCTGGGGAGACTTTAGGGACTGATCATCTGATACTTCTTGAGGGAGCAAATTGTCACATTCGAGTGAAATCAATTTGCAGTGATCATCCCCTCGTTTATAAATGCAAAGTGATAACCTTGGCGTCGATCAACTCCTGGATTCTCCTTTTTAATACATAGCATGCCTTCGTGGGTTGATGAATGTACCGATGAAAGAGACAATAATCTGGGTCATCGACTTTGCCAGCCTTTTCAGGGTATTTGATGTTGGGTAGCCGAAGCTTATTTTTATTCATCAATATATTGAAGATTTTAATGAGTTCATCATCATTGAAGAAGAAAATCCCTTTTGGCTTTTGGGCTCCCGATACCTGAGTCATACCATCTTCAGGGAAGATGGTCATAGTTGCCTCATCTTCGGACTCAGAGAAAATTCTACCCCCAGCTTTGGATGCTGCTCTGTTTTGTCGAGGTAGACTACCCCCAGACATGTCATGGCATTTTTCCACAAAAGTTGATTTAGAATGACCTACCTCTGGTTGTACAGGATCAGACTCTAGAGGTTTGGAGTTTGCATGAGATGCAGTATACCCCAACCCAAAATAAGTTTGTTGACAGTTAGGATTACCATGCAACGGTGTTCGTCTGCCTTTTCCATAGTTGAGGCCTTATTTCAACTTCAAATCATAACCCATGCTTTGAATAATCTTTAAAGCCTGTGGGCTATATGTGCGGATTTGGATTTTCCTAACATCGGACTCATGAGAATCTTCTTGTACAATCGGTCTGCTCCGCATGCGATAGAAGACTATTGGATGATGATTGTTGCGAGTAGGCAAGATAATAAAGATAGAATCTTCATGTGGCCCATATGTCATGACGACATTAGATGTTGATGCATCTTCCCACATGATCTCTCCATGCTTGGAAGTTAGGGGCGCTAAATCTTGATTTTGACCCCTGTCTTTGCATTTCTGGATCAAGAAATCACGCAAATCAGCAATATTAGCAAAAGAAGAAGAAGAAGAAGGCTTATTCTGCCTTTTTACATCATTGGGCCTATGGAGATTAGGAACCAGAACACTTTCTCTACCATAAGAATACAATAGTTTAGCCATATGAGTAGCAAATGATCCATGAGGAGCGTATGTTCCTGTGAACCGGGTCTTCTTTACGCCGAGGGGCTTATCCTGGCGTAATCTGGCATTTTGCACAGGTTGGTGTAAAACTGAGGAAGTCCTCAATCGGCCGCCAGCATTCCGCGTAATCTGAAGAGAGGGCAGATTCTTCTCTTGATGGAGTAAAAGCCGAGACGTCGGGAAATTCGCCACTTGTTTTCCCTTGTTGTGTTTGCAAGGACAATCTGCCTTATTGTAGAGGGGAGATGTATTTTTACGCGCGGGGTGCTTTTGGAATTTCTGAATTGGCGCTGAGGCCTTATCAAAAATTTTGTCTGCCACATCACAGACGGGAGACTGAATTTTATGCGCAGGGCGCGGAGTAGACTTCTGGATTGGCACTAAGGCATTGCCAGAAGCTTCGTCTGCCACATCACAGACGGGAGACAAAATTTTACGCGCAGGGCACGGATTAGACTTCAAGATTGGCACTGAGGTATTGCCAGAAGCTTCGTCTGCCATATCACAGACGGAAGACAAAGTTGTACGAGCAGGGCGCGGAGTAGACTTCTGGATTGGCACTAAGGCATTGCCAGAAGCTTCGTCTGCCACGTCATAGACGGGAGACAAAGTTTTATGCGCAGGGCGTACAGGTTGCGATGCTACAACCTTGTTGGTCGGAGAGAAAGAGTCCGCAGAAATGGTAGAGGATGTCCAGGGCATCCATACTTTACGCAATTTCCTGTTGTCTTGGACAGAGAGGGAAATTGAAGCTTGTCTTCGTAAGCCGATTGGTCGAATTGGACGACCAATGTCTCCTTCGTTGATCCTACGGATACAACATCGTATTGAGCAATAGTTTTCTCCTCAGATGAGAAAGTAGTCCCCAGCGGAGTCGCCATCTTGTGTTTGATAATAAACGAAAGAAATTTAAACTAGGTTTATACGAAACACTTTCTTTGGTTTACAAACAAGAAAAAGAAGTACAATTAATCCTATACGAGGATGTTGAGTACAAAAATTTGATTCTGGGGAAATATTGCTATAGGAGTCTGATCTGCGGTCGATCACTTTGTCCCTTGGACCACACGATGACGAAGAAGTGCTGTAGAAGATGAAAAAGGAGCTTCAAAGACTACAGGAGGGATTGAACTCTAGTTTCCAAAACACTCTCTGGATATACTCTCTTTTCTTGAAGAATATTCGACTTTCCATATTTTTCTTCCACTCTTCAACCCCTGACCTCCGTGATCGGAGGTCTCTATTTATAGAGTTCGGCTATAGTCAGCGTATAAACCGAACAGTGGAGAGAGCTGCACCTTTTACGCGGCGGTTATGATAACTGATACCCACGTATAAATGATCTCTTGAATTGGCGTGTGACGCGTGTCCCATTATGAGGTATGCGTATAATCGCTCATCGAAGATCACGGCATGCAAGCCACGTAGATAACTGCCCCTCGCGTAAAGATAGTTGGTATAAAACCCAAATAACTGTCCCGTTGGCGTAAAAGCCAAATAGCTGTTCTGATGGCGTAAAAGCCAAGTAGGCGTAGAAGCCGAATATTTGTCAAGTTGGCGTAGAAGCCGAATAGTTGTCAAGTTGGCGTAGAAGCCAAATAGGCGTAGAAGCCGAATAGTTGTCAAGTTGGCGTAGAAGCCAAGTAGCTGTCTTGTTGGCGTAAAAGCCAAATAGGCGTAGAGCTTGATGCTGCATGGATAGGTAACCAGCGTAAAGATAGCCAGTTATTCCTCCTTGACTGAGGTCTTGAGCCTATTCCGGGCCAAATAGCCTTATCACGCTCCTTTGCAAATATGGCCTCAGTTGGCATATTTCGAGGAGATAGCGTACGACGTACTCCTATAGTTGAAAATAGCCCGGTTAGCGTAATATGCGGGGACGGTGATGTGGACGTATTAGCCCTAATTATAGCCCTCTCAGTCTTCGAAAGTAAAACCAAATCTCGTGCATTAAATGCAGAGATTTGCCCCCATCTCGCGTATTAACTGCAGAGACGTGCCTCGAGTTCTATACGAAGAACAGCTTTTGACGTGGCGGTTGGTTTCGTCTCTTACTGAGCGTAAAAGCTCATCTGTCTATGTAAAATAGGCAGCGTATCCCTTGGATGCGTAAATGATGTCTTATATCAAGGATTGTGTCACTAAACGACAGTTTGGGGCTCTGTACAGAATCATCATAACAGCCGTCCTCTCGATTGCCGTGCAGTACTCTTTGTCAGGAGTCAGGTTTACTGCTTCAACTGACAGGTTCATTCGAGGAATACGAAGATATCCTCGTACAACTTCCTACTGCATTAAAAGCATATAGGTTTTACGCCAAAATGGCGATGTAGCAACCTTTTTACGCCAAAGCAATTTGCAAATACTGTATTACGCGGGTTGTTCCGGAGCTATGTTTTACGCTGAACTAGCGTTGAAGCTCTGTTGTACGCCAATGGCTCTGAAGTTATGTTTTACGCCACCCAGTGCTGGAACTTTGTTTTACACGGACTTCCTGCATGTTGAGGGTTTTATGTGTATGATTTCCCAACCTATTTTTTATGCTTCTACAGTAATGCCTGTTACTAAGAAGACTATTGTTTCCGTTGCCTGAATAATATAACTGTATGTTTAACTAGAGAACTTGTATGCTTGTCTGAAAAGAGATAGACCCTTGCCGTGCTAAAAAGTAAGAGATTGCTTGAACGTGTTCCCATATTGCTTGTGTTTTGATAGAACCACATCGTGCTTGAACTCGTTCGGAGATAAGGCGGCCAGTCCACAATAAAGATAGATGATCTGCTTGTTCATTTAGTCTGCATCGTAGAGTTTATTTGATAGTGTTTCACTCATTTGCATCGATCGAACAATGGCTTTTAGTAAAGAGCTGAACCTTGGTCCCGACTGCTATAATGTTTGTGAAGAGCAACCATGAGTCACAACTGCTAATAACATCAGATAAAAGAGTCATTGGTTAGCTAGATTTCTGCTACTGATCATGAATTTCTTAGGGACCGAAAAGCATATAGACAGTTCATTGATAAGGATAGTTTCTAGATGGTGCATTGTCCCTAGAGTCTTTGGGTATAGCTCACGAGACACGCTACGCACACCATGATAGTAGAATAAACTGCTTGTCTTGCTTGCTGGTATGAATCGAACATGAACTCTGATTTCAAAAGATATTTCCAAAAAGGAAGTAATATGACTCTGCTATCGAACTGCATGTAACGAACATAGGTAAAACTAGAAAGATTACTAGTAATGTAATATTTTGCCACATGCTTACTTAGTGTGGGTTTCAAGGGGTGTTACTTTTGTTTTTTGATTTTATACTTTCTCTAAAGTGCTGACCCACCAACAGTTTTCTTGTTCGCAGGTGCTGGATCGCCCGAGGAAGAGATAGCCGTACCTCATACCCAGGACCCAGAAATCTAGTTTCGATGCCTTGAGCCATATCGATTGCTTTGAGCTACTTTTGTATAAAGGGACATAATGTATGAAACGATGCCATTATATTTAGAGAACCTCGTGCCTTATTATACGTCCCATTTATTCAGATGGATTATTGTTTGCAACAATGTCCCTCCGCTGCTTACTTGATCGATTCGATGATAGCCACAACTTCAACGATGTTGCCTTGTGTGGGCCCAACCCCAGGCTCGTACGGTACCACATTCCGATGGAAACAATTGTCTCGTGGGAGCGCTGGCATGGTGATTCACGTCCGACGGGGGTGGTCAGTTCCTGCCGAAGATTGGGGCATGACAGTTATGGTGGGGAGTAGAGGTGATGGTGATGATGATGGTGGTGGTGAAGTTTCGGTTTAGAGAGGGAATGGAGGTGGTGGCCAAAAAATTTGAGGGAGAGTATGTTGTGTAGTAAATGAATGAGAGAGAGGGAGAGAAAGATTATTTAATGAGGGGAGAGAGTGGGTGCTTGGGGATTGGGGCCGGCTAGGTTCCCAAGGAGAGTGTATTTCGTCATAAACAAAATGGGTGGTGGAGATGTGTGGGGGTTTGAATGGTGGGTGAGGATATAAAGTAAGCATAGTACCATACAAAATAAAGAGAGGAGCATATGACCGGCCATGTCCCTCCAAAATAGGGTATTCTCCATTTGTTCCAACCAATAGGAGGTGAACACATGGCTAGTTATTTGCACAAAGGTTTCCAATAGTTTAGGACTTGCACAAAGAAGGAAAAACTGGATTGGATGTGAAAAGTCATGTTTGGTGTGTTATAGTGAGTAAAATTGGTATGTGGTATTTTAAATGAGCCATGAGGGTGTAGATGTGGTTTTGGGTTGGTGTTGGGTCTAGTTTTGGGTTAGGTTGAGTAGGTTGCTTCAAATTAAATTGAAATTGTGTCATAGTTGTTCTTTAATAAATTGAAAGTGCATGGGGTCTCAATTAGGAGTGATACAAGTATCATGAACGTAGAAGACTTGGGATAGATTATTGTCATATATTAGGTTACAAGAAATGGGTCAAAGTTGTGTCTCCAATTTTGATTGGAACGAACATATGTACAAAGTCTAGGATTGAATTCAGATAATTGTGATTAAAATAAATCACAAAAGAGTATAATTATGAGAGACACAAGGGTTGGGATTGAAGATTGGCTTGTCTAGGTCAAGGATGTAGATATTTAAACAACGGTAAGGTACAATAATTGAATCAAAAATCAAAGTAGCGAATTATAACCCCAATAATAATTCCAGAATAATTTGAAATAAATTACTAAACCTAGATTTTAGGTCAGAGGGTTTACAATCTATCCACCTTAAAAAATTTAGCCCTAGAAATTCAAAATTTATCTCCCCAACAACGAACTCAACATACTCTATATATATAAACACAACTTAGTACTTAGTCCTACTCCACTCTCTTGACCTTAAACTTTAACATACATACAATCTAATCATCTAAGGCATTTGGTTCTCAAAATATCTCATCACCATCATGAATTGTCTCATCATTGTCATCATGCTAAACATTATCTAGAAAATTACCACCTATAAGCCTAGGTTACTACAGGATGCCGCAACCCAATCTATGTTTGAATCTTCCAATATATACAAGGGAAATGATGTCATACCTTTACTTCTCGAATAGTGCCTGGGTTAGGCACTAAAATCCAACAAGTACAAAATCCTCAAGGCCACCTACATATTATCTAAATCCCTTGTTCTATAGCTAAGACAGTTACTATCTCATCATTCTTTCCTAGGTATAACATCATCAACCTATAGTATCGACAATAAAATTCTCTAACCTAACTTCTTATAATTGCTCTTAGCAGCAACAAGTCTAATCTAGCCAGTCAGTCATTCCTAGTCTAGAAGCTCAACTCAATTCAGAAGAACTACAAGTAATGAAGTACAACATAAGCCTCTATTCAAGTACATATTAATAAATATGTACTAATTATTATTCAATCATTCTAAATACCCTAGATAAAAATATAACCAATACAATAATTATAATAATATTCCTAAAATCTAAAAACCATCGGCTAAGGTAAATTGAAAACAGGTCCCCATATCATCACTTATGACTAAGGATTTGGTTCAGCATGTTGATACCTTTAGTCAAAAATCTAAATCCCTGGCCCTAAGCAGTTTATGTGTAACCCATTATATTTAGTTATCATTCCTATAAGGTGTCTGTCTTCCATTTACACTCCCCTACCTATGTGTCAATATATAATTTAAGATTCATATGGTAATTCCTCTACATGATGACCAATGAGTCAGTATGTGATATAAACCTGTATTTAGTTCCTCAAAATTCGTGTTACATAAAGTCTGATCAACAATTTCCACTCATACTAAATCCTCAAAATTTTAAAAGTATTACAATTTATAAATACTAAAATTATTATCGCTCAAGTCCATATCACAATTCCTACTCCTTGGATTATGTGACCATAATATATTTCCCTTATCATTTGTTTCCTATACCGGCATATCCTTCTAGTATATTGATCTTGTTTTCAACTATAACTACTCTAATCATGGTCCAGTACCTTCAGCTGCAAGATATAGATCTTTTAGGCAACTACCGAGTGATAAAAAATTTAATCCTTCCTAGATCCTTCTCTTAATTTAAAATGCTTAAGGTCAAGTACTCATCATGAACCTCTTCTTATTATCTTTATACCTTCTTTACCTCAAACCTAAAGTTTCTCCTAGTATATTCAATATATACCCTTCATCCAAACTATATGGGTATCGTCTTGTTATAACTTGTCATCAATTATAAGTAGTTTACTATATCTAACTCAAGACTATTACATATGTCATTGCTATCATCATTTATTCCAATTGCTCTATTTCAAATACTTTCTCAACTACCCAAGTTATCAAAGGTGAAACCACGAGCCCAATAGACACTGACAACCCAAATAAATCAAGTACATCTAATTTGATTTCAGGAGCTATACCCCTAGTACCCAAGTTATCAAGTCACTCAAACAACAGATCTAGCAATCTAACAACTTATTTTAGCTTAGTCATATAATCTTTATTAACTAAAGGGCGAAAAAAACTAGGTCTGATACTGAAAGTCATAAGGCAACTAGAGGTTAACAACTATGGCCTACTATGTAAAGTGCTATTTCATACCTCAGTTTTTATGGTATCCGATAATCTTCTTCTATGTGGGAATCTAAAATTTTGCCTTCTCAAGTTTATAATATTGTTCCTTGTATCACTATCATGAGGCTACAACTAATCCTTAGCATCTAGCTATTTATTCCATAAATTATTCCAGAGTATTAGAATCAACCAATCCTTCGAGCTTCTAATACATCCAAATCAGTGCTAACTTAAGTAGGGGTAGGGTTATATCAGTTCTAGGCCTCTACTACTAGGTCCAATTCTCAAGCTATCAATCTACACTAGCTCTATCATCTAGAAAGAACCTATCAATATCATTTACTATGAGTAATCATCTTCTTATAAAATAATACATTAATCAAGCCTTCTTCCGTCTTGACTACGATTTTCTTCAGGAGGGAACCACAAAGCACAAGCATTCGTCTCTACGAAATAGGAGGAGACGAGAAACAATAACAACGATATTAATGGAAAATGAACGAATACAATTTTGAAGTCCAAGGACAATAATCAAATACAAGAGGAGTTCTGAAATCAGTTATGGATTAAGATATTATTAAATAATAATCCTAGATTATAGGCTCATTCGGTAAAGTGACATAACCAAACGATATACTCTGACCTGCATGGGCCACCACTAAAACTATGTCACGCCCCTGTCGAAAATACGCGGGACCAGACACGTGGCAATGGTCAGCTGGTACGACTCTGTAGGGCTTTACAATTTAATGGATCCGACGAAGTGCACTTACACTATACACGGTTAAGTGATCAATGCTAAATATCTATTTCTAATATCCAATAACTAAACAAAATATCAATCCATGGTAAAAAAAAAATCAAGAAAGAACGGTACGCATCATTAGTCTACAGCCCGATAATACATCCGTTTGAATATGCCAAAAGAACAATATTGGCCTATAAACACTAGGATTTAAAAGGAGAATAAAAATAGAAATTAGTACATTACTGTAATAGCTGAAAGATATAATAATACCTACAACGATGTCCAATAATCCACTAGATCAAGCAACATGCAACCTGCTCAAATAACCTGGAAGGGAACCAAGTCCCCAGAGGGACGTAACAAGATACAAAAAGTACATGCCATAAAGTAAATACTAATTAAAGTAAATCAGGATGAACTATCATTCTAAGTGAATGCAATTTGAGGACAACCTTGGTACATATGGGTAGGTGTAGCCATAACGTCAACGCTCTAAAGAGTGTGGTATCTGCACATGTAACATCCATCATTCTAAAGAATGATATATATATATATATATATATATATATATATATATATATATATATATATATATATATATATAATGCTCCGAAGGATGCGGTATCTGAATAAAGGTGGTCATTGGATCCGTGGCTCCTCTGGATACTACGGATACCAATGTGTGTATCCAATACGCCTACCTGTTGTCCTCCCCGTCCAATACAAGTATACAAGTCGAATACATGACTTGCACACTTTGTAATAACTTGCCAGGTCACAAGTAACTAGACTATCATGACTACGCACTATACCATGATGCGTGTCACTCATACCGATAGCTAGTCGGGTACGCCAACTCACATCCCAACATGAATTGATTTGTGAGGTAAGCAATATGTGACAGGGTCTTGGGAGATATAAAAATACCTCCACAACATTAGGTGAGTCAGGTAGAGTCTAAGTCGCTACACTACTCATCGACACCTATGTCGACTGCACCCGAGTCATTCTCGGACGCTTACAATTTTATATAAAATAATTGCAACAATAACTCATGCAACCTATAATAACTTGAATTTAAACAGTAAATAAGGCAAGGTATACTTGCCTGAATCCTCAAGCTAAGAATGCCAAAGTTCTGCTCTCGAAGCCTCGTCTGAACGATCCAACAGGCCTATATATAATATAATAATATATTCATTATTCATTACGCTAAGATACGCTAAGTATGTACAAAAGTACATCTATACACTGTACTTAGAAGCTAACGTAAGTAGGGGTTCTAACTAGGTCAACTAGAAGGGTTGAGTAGGTAAGTGTCTAAAAAAGTGCACAAGTGTCAAGTCACTCTAATCTCAATATTAACCTCAAATGTAATGTCACAACTTAGGTGCATTGATCTTGTGTTAGGTAGGTCCCATTATAAATGTATAAATACTACATACTTCACCCTTAAGTTCCATGATTCAAACTTCACAAATATTTCATGTATCAACCCCTTTTGAAATGCCAAATGACATGTGTCCCCAAGATAATCAAATCTGGACATTAAAAAAAGGGTGCAAAATACTATATAAATTATGGTGTTGCATATATTAGAACCTAAACATCATCACAACCCATCTAAGTATCATACCCTCCATTAATATTGTATTAAAATGTGTTTTATATCATGAAAATAATCAACTTTCTTCCATACTAGATGCTGAATTTTTCCAACTCACACAACATTAGCCAAAATAGTTCAAACTTCTTCATAACACACATTCAAATGTATTTGACGAGGGACAAACATTTATTGACCGATCTTGACAGTTTGGGCATTGAGGTATTAGTTCCTGGAGTCGCAGCACAGATGTGGGGACTTCAGGTACAGTCAGAGTTCATAGGCCGGATCAGAGCCAGACAGTTTGAGGATGAGTCTCTGAGGAGCATTAGAGCACAGGTACAGATCAGGTTGGTAGAGGACTTCAGCATCGCAGATGATGGATCATTGCGGCACGGTACTAGGTTGTGTATACCGAGTGGAGCATTGCGCGAGGAGATTCTTCAGAAGGTGCATCGATCTCAGTACTCTATGCATCCCGGTGCCAACAAAATGTATAAAGACATTAGAGAGCATGTTTGGTGGTATGGTATGAAGCTGGAGGTAGCTAGCTTCGTATCCAGATGTTTGGTTTGCCAGCAGGTAAAGGCGGAGAGACAGAGGCCAGATGGTTTGCTTCAGCCTTTACCCATTCCAGAGTAGAAATGGGAGCATGTGACCATGGATTTTATTTCAGGACTTTTGCGTTCTCTAGGAGGTAAAGATGCAATTTGGGTCATCGTAGACAGGTTGACCAAATTATCCCATTTTCTGCTATTCAAAGTGGGTACACCTACGGAGAAGCTCACAGAGATGTATGTGCGACAGATAGTCAGATTGTACGATGTTTCGGTAAGCATAGCCTTGGATCGGGATAGTCACTTTATGTCCCACTTCTGGAGGAGTTTGCAGGCTAGCTTTGGTACTCAGCTCAAGTTCAATATCGCATATCACCCTCAGATAGACGGACAGTCGGAGAGGACTATTCAGACTCTCGAGGTCATGCTACACACTTGTGTTTTAGATCTTGGAGGCTCTTAGGTGGATCATCTTCATTGGTAGAGTTTTCTTACAATAACAACTACCAAGCCAGTATCGAGATGTCACCATTTGAGGCATTGTATGGACGGAGATATTGAACTCCGTTATCATGGGATGATGTTGGTGAGAGAGCTTTATTAGGACCAGAGATGGTAGTGGATGCAGTTGAGAAGGTGAAGCTCATCAGGGATAGACTTTGAGTGGTGCAGGACAGACAACGGCATTGGGCCGATAGCCACCGGAGACCTTTGGAGTTTGAGGTATAGATTTTTGTTTGCATTGCTTGTGATTATTTATTTTTGTTAGAGTTCTACGGTTGTGTTTCTTGCTAGGTTGGTGGTCTAGTTTTCTTGAGGAATTCTCTGACACGTGGCATAATTCATTTCGGTGGAGGCAAAAAGCTTAGTCCGCGATTCATCGGACCTTTCAGTATTCTTGAGAGGGTCGGTGCAGTTGCCTACAGACTAGACTTACCACCTTCATTGGATGAAGTGCACAACGTGTTTCAGGTGTCGCAGCTGAGATGGCACGTTGCAGATCCCATTCATGTGTTGGATTACTCGGAGATAGATGTAGGCCCTACTCTTAGCTATCCAGAGCAGCCAATTGAGATTCTGGATCGGAGAGAGAAGGTGTTGATGAACCAGATGATTCCTTTGGTGCGCGTTGCGTGGAGGCATCGCTCACCATGAGAGAGTACCTGGGAGCGAGAGGCCAAGATGCGCGAGCGATATCTATATCTGTTCAAGCCGTGAGGTATAATTCTTTCTTTCTTTCTTGCATTGTATTGTTTACTTTTGGTAGTTAGATTCTTCCTTAATTTCGAGGACAAATTTTTTCTAAGGTGGGTAGGATTGTCACCCTCACATTTTAAATTAAGGGTAATTGATACGAGTATTTTTAATTTTAGAATTTATTGTATTTAAATATTGTGCATATGTATTATTTATTTATTGTATAATTTATTTATTGTTAGATGCTAGATTATTTTGGAATTGTGTAGTGGACCTAACCAATTAATTAAATATGTGAATCCAACATTTATTTTAGTTTAGATTGAGCCCAAGAATTAGGCCTAAAGATTAGGAGGATGGATTAATTAGTATAACCATTAGACCAGAACCTTCCCCCTTAACTAATTTCTTCATGAGAGGCCCGAAGGAGTATTTTGGATATTTTACAATGATCTGGGATAGGCCAAGGAGGAGGCCGCATAAGACTGTCCATGCGGGATCAAATCACAGCCGCAGGCGGTAGGCCACATGCGGCCCTGATAGCAACAGAACCTCTATTTTCGACCGTATCTCATTTAGCGGAGATCCTATGTGACCCAGTGAGAATGGTGAAAACCTAAATCTGGAATCTTCATATTACACGCCTACGGTTACTAAGCTGAAGAAGACCAGAGAAGTGCGAGCCCGTCAACCTTAAGCAACTGCTTATACGACTGACCGCCAACAGGTATCGCTAACTATTACGCGAGCCTCTGACGGAAATTTGAACAAGTATGACCCATGCGTCCCCTCTACAGGGACCAATGGACAGGGTCAGTCTTAAAAGTCTTTCTCTGGTACCATGGGGCAAGTTCGTGTATGAACTCTAGGCTAAGGAGCAAATACAACACCTGTGTATCCGTGTGCCTAGGAAACCTGAACTCACATAGCAGATGCAAAGGTAAAACACCCTTCACATGATTTACGTAACGTGATTAGTCACAAGCGCAAAGCAAAGGAAACAACTATGGCAAGCGATATGCCCTCGCCAAGGCACATCTGTGCCAACATCAATATCAACTGCTGCAGCAATAAAGTGGAAGTACCCACAGGCAGGCAGGCGGCCTTCTAGCGACTGCACCAGAAAGCACCTACCCGGCAATAACCTGGAGATCAGGTGCAAGTATAAGAGGAGGAGGAGTTGCCCTTTGCCTCATTCTACTTAATTGGAAAGCTTCCCGCCACCAAGGGAAGAAAAAAGTAAAATACCTCCAGTCCGGCGCCCTCTGCAACTATCCGGAGGGCTGACTACGGTACCTACGGAAGGCGTCTTCCAAGGCACCTGCTAAAGGAAAAAGCTGTCAGCCCCTCGGGGTTGTTCTTCCTCAGAATCCCTGGGGGTGGCCCAAGCTGGGGGTAGTGCCCCCCTGGACGTACGCCACAACCCAGCATTCTGAGGAGACAACGATTCCCAAGGAACAGACTCCGAGATCCAGGAGGGTAGGTACTCCCACTAAAAATACACAACCTTCTACGCTGGGGATAGTATCCCCTCCAAATTCGAGGAGGACACAACATCTTCCGCCCTCCTTGAAGACTACTCACTACAAGGGTATAAGACAGGGAGCACGACATCCACTACCCCATCCGTTTCTTCCCGCGTGAGGACGATATACATGGCCAAAGATGACCATGAAGGCCCTACTGACCTGCAACGCCTCGAGATGCTAGAAGCCATGATGCATATAATGAGTGTATTAATGCAATCTCTGACCCAAACAATGCTAGAAATCAAGGCAAACATGGCCTCCCAGCTGGCAAGGGCCTCTGGGCAAGCATACCTGGACCCCGGGATCAATGGGGATTCAAATACGACCACTTCATCCACGGGCGGTGATCCTCTTCTACCTGGCTCGACGGCACATTCGGCAGGAGATGAAGCTAAGAAAGCAAGGAGGGAGGTCCGAGAACTTCGGGCTCACCTAGATTCCATTAGCAATTGGGACTCACTTCGTGATCTCAGGGTACGACAACCATACCCGATAGAGTAGAGGGATGTACCGTATCCGTCCAAGTACAAGCCCTTCAATATAAAAATGTTTGACGGGAAGTCCTCCCCTCGCCACTTCATGAGTTACTTCGAGATTACAACATGAAACTTAACCCACAGCGACGCTATTCTTACCAGGCTCTTCGTTGGGTTATTGACGGGGGTAGCTTTCGATTGGTTTTGTAGTCTCGAAGATAACTGTATCTCATCATTCGATGATCTCAAGCATCTGTTCCTTAATAGATTCTATGAGGCAGGAAATAATATGACGATGTCTTCTCTGATGGACGTCGCCCAGGGTGAGAAGGAACTGACATAAAACTACATCGAGTGGTTCCGATAGGCCGCGCTAAGGTTGCCTCCTGGCAACCCGGGGGCAACACTAATGTAGATATGCCGGAAGAACATGCTCCTGGCAGTCAGCCTCTAGATGGGAGAGAGCCAGTTCAAAGATTGGACAACATTCATTGTAAGTGCTGTCAACGTTGACAACAAGCTCAAGGACGCTCGACACTTGGGGATCCATATCCTTACTACTGAAGAAAATAGCAAACGTTCCAGCACCAGCAACAACAACAAAAACAGTAATGGGGGCAATAGCAGCCACGATGGAAAGGAGAAACAGGCTATGGTTGCTACCTTGACCAAGAAGCCTGAGCAAAAGTTGGCAGAGCCTCCAAAATCGAAGGAGACTTAATTTTTCGAAGATGTTGATGTCAAACCCATCTTCGATATGCTGATGTAGGAAGTCATAATCTGGCTCCCTGATGTCAGATGTCAGCATGAAGGGGCAGAAATGGCGAACCCAAAGTATTGTCCTTTCCACCGCTACGTACATAACCTGACGCAGGAGTGCTATACCCTGAAGCGGTACATCCAACGCTTGATAGATACCAAGACTCTTTCCCTGGACTTCGACGACATGACGGTCGCGCCAACATAGTGTCTCTCCAGTTTGGAAACTTTCCCCCCAACGGAGGCCCAAGACGGAGTGGTCCCAGTCCCAAAGGCAACTATAAATGTGGTCAACCTTCCATCAGCTCGAGACCAGACGGCTGGGCTAATACCTCTTACCATACCATATGGGAAGGTCATGTGGGTCCATCCCGACCTCGTGCCAGACTTGATACAGCCGACAATATCCTCTACCACCAAGACCAAGGGTAGGAAATCTAAATCCTGTTATACAGTTTCCTCCTCGGCTGAAGAGCTGACAGTAGGTACGACAAGGTCAGGCGTAATATACCAACCGATGCACGGTGATACGCCCCCTGTTTTTGCCTCTACCACCACTGGTCCCGGGCTATCTCATCCCCAGCCAGCGGACAAGTCCAAACAGAAAGAGACTCGTTTCGATAAACTACTACGCAGGGATACACCACAAAGGCTGAAAAGGCCCTATAACATTGATATCTTAGCACAATTAGCCAACATCGGGCAAAATTATTTCTATTTAAGCTTTTATGGCTCTCTAAATACACTATGGTTGCCCTGAGTGAGGTGCTACAAAATGTCAATATCCTCATGGCGCAAGTCAAGCCACCAACCGAAGATCCTGCTGCTTGTCCATATTGCAACAATGCCATGGATGCGATACCCAATATCACCTTCTCGTAACAGGACATATTGCTCAAAAATAATAGGCACGATCGGCCCCTGTACTACACTGGATATATTGGTGATATCATGGTGGATCGAATGCATATTGACCCAGGATCGTCGATCAACATCATCTCGATCAACATCATCTTTTGGCGGCCACTAATACCGCCATTAGTGGTTTCCACAAGGGAAGCATCTACCCTTTGGGCAAAATATGCCTAAAATACCATATCGACGACTTAAAATACGAGGTCAACTGCTACGTCATAGACTTAGATAAGTCTTACAATATCTTATTGGGGCATACATGGATATATGAACACATGATCATGCCATCCACCCTCCATCAGTGCCTAAAATATGTAGACGAACATTGTTTCGTCAAAATGGAGTTCGCTGATGTTGATCCGTTTAAGGGAATCAAGATTTACTACTCTGAAGGCGATAATAAGGACGACGATGAAGGCGATAATAAGGACGACGATGAACCCGAGGCCATGACAACACCTGAGGAGCCTATGAGAATCGACATTAAGGCTTGTACTCCCGATGCGGCCGCACATCTCATTGTCAAATCGCGCAAGAAAGCACCTGAATCTCCGGTAGCTTCAACGTCGCCAGAAACAATGGTCATCGACCTTCGCAGGCCGAATCGACTACCAAAAGGAGATTTTGTCCTATCTATGCCTTTCGAACCTATGGTTATTTGCCTTCACAGGCCGAGTCGATCACCAAAGGAAGAGCCGACCGCGGCTGCAGCTTCCGGACCTTTGGTGGTAAAATTACATAGAAAACTACCAAATTCTCTGCTTGTGCTGGGGGTAGACAAGAAGAAGGATGTGCTGGAGGAATATGTATCCGCTAATGTCAACCTCCCTTCCCCTGACGATGTAATCCCCCCAGAAAAGATACCTTACTTTCTCAATAAAGGACTATCTTTGAACTACTCAGAGCATATGCATATAAGTACACTCTACTCCCTAGAACACGGTATAGGCCTTCATCTGCATACACAAGTGACTACTACCTACACCATGCACCGGGTACGCTCTAGTCAGGATTCTTATTTCTTAGTCCCACCTAGGAAGAAGGAAGATAAGCTCATCATCTTCGGCAGAATGTAATATCCCCGGTCCTTCATCCCAAAGGAAGAAGAAACAAATTAGAGGTAAGTAGAATGCCACTCTACCGGTACAGTTCACAGGCCCTATATCTTATCCAAAAGATAGGATACAACTTGAAGGTCATTGAAGGATTGAATTACGGCAAAGTCCGAAGGTCGCCTTTATGACTTTCCTCCTCTGCGGGCAGGCCCGAGGATTACTATCAAAAGACTAAGAATAGCTTAGGATATGTAACACCTTCTACAACCCCCAAGGGATCAGATAAAGAAGATGAAGAGCGCTACACTATTCAGAATCTTTAGCCTGGGACTCCGACGTTAGCGTCAGAGACGTGCTCAGACAAATACTGTCCTCCAATTTGGTGTCTGCTGACCTTGAGAAATAAAATGAGGATCCACCTTAGCACTTTGAGATGGAACCTTAGGCCCAACACCATGGTTTACAATGGGAGATGCGATTTGAGCAGCGAGAACCTTCCACCAAGGATAAAGTTGTACAAGTCTATCTTGGTGACAAGACCTCCCCAAAGCCTATTTTCGTCAGCAAAAGTCTGTCCGACGAAGACCGGGAATCCCTATTACAACTCATCAGGGAATACATCGATATCTTTTCTTGGAGTTACGAAGATATGCCAGGACTAGATCCCTAAATTACGGTCCACAAACTCGATATTCTGCCAAATGCTAAACTAGTCAAACAATATCAACGACAATTTTGGCCAGACGTAATAGATTTTATCAAAGGTTAAGTCAACAAGCTGATAGCTAGTGGCTTCATTCGCGAGGAACAATACCCCGACTGGGTAGCCAACATCGTGCATGTCATTAAAAAATAGGAAAATACGAATCTGTATCGACTTCCATAATCTAAACGCGGTATGTCCCAAAGACGAATTCCCTCTTCCAATCACCGACGTAATAATCGACAACACTTGTGGCTTTTAGCGTATGTCCTTCATGGATGGCTTCTCGAGCTATAACCAAATAAAGATATTTTTTGATGATGAGAAATATACATCATTTCGGACCCCGATAGGCATATACTGCTACACAGTCATGCCTTTCAGTCTAAAGAATGCATGTGCTACATACCAGCAAGCTATGAGCACCATTTTTCGTGAACATCTGTGCAAGATGGTGGAATGCTACATCGACGACATCGTCGTTAAAAGTTCCTCTAAAGATAATCACCTTCAAAACCCGATGACTGTGTTCGACTTAATGCGCGCATACCACCTCAAGATGAACCCTACCAAGTCCTTCCTGGGAGTCTCCAGCGATAAATTACTGGGTTTCGTCATCACTCCCCGGGGTATTAATATAGACCCCGACAAGACCAAGGCCATCCTGGAAATGAATCCTCCAAGGAACCTCCGAGAACTCCGCGGCCTCCAAGGGAGGTTGGCATATATCAGGAGGTTCATATCAAACCTCTCTGGGCGTTGTCGGCGGTTGACACAGCTCATGAAGAACAGTGTCTCCTTTGTTTAGAACGAAGAGTGACAACGAGCTTTCGATAATATCATAGAATACCTATCAAACCCTCCTGTGCTGGTGGCCCCGGTCATGGGAAAACCATTCATTCTCTATGTACGCATAATGGATCACTTTCTCGGTGCCCTGTTAGCTCAGAATAGTGATTTAGGTCACGAGTAGGCTATATACTACCTCAGTCGGATGATGGTCGGTCCATAGCATAGGTATACCTTCTTCGAGAAGGAGTGCCTTGCGCTGGTATTTGCCATCCAGAAAACTCGATACTATGTGACTGGACAGACCATTTATGTAGTCTCGTGAGTCACCACCCTCATGGTCCTCATGACCAAACGTGGGGCGAATATTCTTTGATGGTACTTCATGAACAGGGCCCAAAGGTAACATCATCGCTGAGGTCGGGATAGTATTGATCTCCCCATATGGCCTCGTTATCAATCGTGCATACTCTCTCACGAAGCCATGCTCCAATAATGTGGTAGAGTATAATGCCCTAATCATCAGGCTCCAGCTCACCAAGCAAGTCTGAGTAGAGTACTTGGAAGCCTACGACGATTCTCAGCTAATTGTCAATCAAGTCCGGGGAGCATATAAAGTCCGAAACGAAGACTTGATCCCCTACCACCAAGCTGCACTTAGTATTATCACGACCTTCGAGATATTCTTTATTGAGCATGTCCCTCGGTTGCAAAATATTGATATAGATGCGCTAGCCGGTCTCGCTGCTTCCTTGGCAGTCCTAGGCAACACCCATCAGCTAATCACGGTGATCGATCAAGAGCTGGTCTATCCTGAAAGCAACCTATGCTTATGCCTCAACTATGCAGCGGAGGTCAAAACTGATACTCAAGATTGAAGGCTTTCATTCATTGACTACGAGGTCTATAGAATTCTCCCTGAAAACCTAAAGGAAGCTACTTCAATCAGAAGACACTCACTCCATTTCTATTACGACACAGAGACCAAATTGTTGTACCATCGGTCCTATGACGACCTTCAGCTCTGATGCTTGTCGAACGTAGAGGGAAAATAATCCCTTCGTGAAGCTCACGATAGCGTCTGGGGGAATATCAACCCGGTCTAAAGCAACATGATCGTCTTCAGAGAATGGGCTACTATTGGCCGATGATGGTAGCAGATGTTGTTGATTACGCGAGGAAGTGCCAAGCATGCCAAATCTACACATAATTTATCCACCAATAATTTGAGTTCCTATACCCAACGGTAGCATCTTGGCCGTTTGAGGCATGGGAAATAGATATGATTGGGCCAATCAGTCCGTCTTCATCAAAAGGACATCGGTTCATCTTGGGTATCACCGACCACTTCTCCAAATAGTCAAAAGTTGTTCCGCTCGCTGAAGTCAAAATATCAAACATAATTAACTTTTTCAATCATAACATCATATATCGCTTCGGCTTTTTGCCTAGGATCGTCCACGATAATGGTCCACAGTTTGCAAGTCACGCCTTCTATTGGTTTTGTGACAAGAACCGAATCCAAAATATAGCCTCCACGACATACAACCCTGCAGCAAACGGTTTGGCGAAAGCTTTCAACAAAACCATCATCAAGCTTCTCTAAAAATTTGTGTCTTTCAACAAACGCGACTGGAATGAGAAGCTGGGTGAATATCTCTGGGCCTACCGAACAACAGTCCGGACAGCTACTGGGAACACTCTATTCTCTTTGGTGTACGAAAGTGAGACGGTACTCCCACTCGAGATCCAAATTCCTTCACTATGAGTAGCTCTCTCCAACCAACTAACCATGAACGACAAATACCTTCGACGGTTACATGAGTTGGAAGCACTCGACAAGAAATGACTCTTAGCTTAACAACACATAGAGCTGTATCAAGTGTGTCTCTATGGAGCATTCAATAAATGGATAAAACAGAGAATGTTTCAAGTGGGTGACCTCGTCTTAACAATAAAAAGGCCGATGTTTATGACTCACAAGACGGCCGGCAAATTCTAACCTAAATGGGAGGCCCCATTCATTGTGGAAACCGTATTTTCCAACGGCACTTACAGGCTAGTAAAATCCAACGGTGACTTGCTCCTGATGTCTATCAACAACAAGTTTCTAAAAAAATACTATGTCTAAATTAGACTGGTAATCTTCTATTACCAAACTATATTGTATCTTCGTGAGTACTGGTTCATGTCCACATTACCCCTGGACCGTCGCTCTAATACTTTACTCCGGCAAAGTCTGCCATGTCCATACTACCTCTGAGCAAACTTTTCTGCCTTGACCGTCGATCATCACATCCATATTATCTCTGATATCAATTGTCTTCCAACTTATCACCCATACCTAATCCAAAGTATTCCAGCGGTGATAACTCCATAAAAACTGCCATGTCCATATTACCTCTGGCATGACTTGTCTCAAACCTATTACTTGCACTAACGTGCGCAAATAGTAATTGGTCCACAAAACCTATCATGTCCATATTACCTCTGATAGGGTTTATTTTGAATCTATTACTCGTATCCCAAGGGCGCAAAAGGATAATAAGTCCACCAAAATCCTCCAGTAGGATATCTTTACCATCCACAAAATCTATCACATCCATATTACCTCTGATAGGGTTTGTTTTGCATTTATTACTCATAGCAAAAGTGCGCAAAAGGATAATAGGTCCACGAAAATCCCCCCAGTGGGATGTCTACACTTACTACAAATGCTGTGCTACGACCATCTCACCTCAAGTACTAGCACCCCAAATGTCATAAAAACGTTGAAAGTAATTTCTTCTTTCATTAAAGCAAAAAGAAGGAGAAAATATAAACGTTAAGCAGAAGAGGAATCAGAGTACTCCAAATCATTGATGTACATTACCAGAAAATAAAAGAAGCAAGCATCTGGGGACGAAAACAATTGAAGAGAAGTGTCTACAAAAGTTAGCTCCTCTGAATTGGCAGGGGACTCAAGAAGTTCTTGGAAGATATCTGTCCTCTACACTCGAGTGACAAACGTTTCTCTGGCAGGTAGTGGATCGGGCTCATCGGAGTAGGAATCAGAGGCACCAGGGTCGTGGAAAGAGACGTGTTGGTTTCCTTCAGAGCATTTCCAGAATCCATCATGCCAAAACTACGAATTAATGAAATAAGCCTGCAGATCGTTCGCTATTTATAGGCGAAGAATCAGCGGTTTATCTGGTGAATCATAACGATCTCCTTAGTGAGACGCGATGATTCATCCCTATGCAACCTAAGCTGCGATTGTCGAGATTTGGCGTGATCCTCTTAGATACCCGAACTAACATAGAGGTATGAACATGTTAGGCGCAAATCAGCATGTGAAGCATAAAAAGTGGTTATTTCTCTTCTAGGGTACAAATTAAGTCAGTCAGACAATCGCGGCATAAAAAAAATTTTATTTTATAGAAGTAAAATAAACAAACTACCTTTGGGGACCATATCCCGACCGTAAAAATAAACTAAATTTAAAATAAGAAAAAATAATCTCAGAAAAGAAAACACAAACTACTGCTACTTATTGTGGTAGCACACTCGACGATCCGTCCATAGAGATGGGAATATGACTTTCTCTGCGTCCAGTGAACCAATGCTCAACTTCTTTTGCCAGGACCTCGGGATCCTCGAACTGGACATAGGCCTCATATCTGTTATCCAGTTTATGTACCATAACCTCAACGGCGGATGTATTTTTTGTAGCCCGGCTCGCCTCGGCCCGGATAGCCTCCTCTTTCGGTTGGGCCTCCCGGAGATTATTCCCCAGCATGTAAAGCTTGGCTTGGACCTGCTTATCTCCTCTGTCAAGTTCCTTTGCCTGGCAAGGCAATCCTCCCTAAGTGTTCCCAGCCGATCACGCTCTTATCGCAGCTTCTGGAGGTCATTCAAAAAGCCTTTCCTAGACGAAGTAATAAGGTCCTTCTCTGCACCCAGCCCATCCGAGAATTCCTTGTATTCATGGGCCATCAGTAATCCCAGATCGGCTTGCTGATGCTGCCGTAGCTCCATCAGGCATCGCTCCACCTCCGCAATCTTTAGGTCTAGAAGGGCCACCTTCTCTTCCAAATCGGGAATGCCCTTTAAGGTGTTGGATTGGCCTTCGGCAAAGCGTCTTGCCCAGTCAAAGAATCTATTCTGCTCTAATACACCCTGGACGCCCTGCTTCAAAAATATATAGAAATTTCGAATAGAGATCTGGGCATGTTCATTAATTTACTCAGTAGAAGGAAGAAGCCATGGGCACAGCAGGCCGCGCAGCTACGAAGCCCAACGTTGAAGGTAAAGCGGTAGAGGAGAAGCGACCAGTTGTACGACTCATGTTCTAGTCCTTCATAGTCTTCTCAAATCCCGGACATCTGGCAGCTGAGCAAGCGAGAGTGGGTTGAAGGGGCGACTGAGGGCAGAAGTAGCAGAGAGCCCTGCTGTTGCAGCACCTGCCTGCACACCCTCCCCATACTGCGATACACCAGTCCTAAATGATGATCCAACCGCCACTACACTAGGAACATCAGGAGCGGCTTCCCCAAAACTGCTTGTCAATCCGCAAGCCAAAGAGGCCACAACTGCAGAATCTCCAGCGTGAACAGTTGGGTTAATGATCGCCCCACTGGAAGAACCCAAAACAACCGCAGAAGAGGGGGCTATCACCCGAGTGGGGTCAGTAGTAGGCTCCGCAGATGGGTCGTTTCCCCCTTATGTGCTGGGAAAAGTACTACGCGTCCTCGCGACAAGTCCGTTGACTTCTTCTTCTACGTACTCTTCAGCCGCCACATTCAACCTTACCAAGGGAGAGGCTGACCCTGTAGACCTAGAACAACCAATGATTAGCTTTGCCCAAAGAATGTAAAGTTGAAGCCAGAATACCCCTTCATGAGTAAACAAATGAGAGAATATTCTGGAAGGAGGCAGATGGGGTTGCGGCTCACCCAGTATCCATAGCTCTCCCGACGGCCTCTACATCGTCCATAAAGACATGCTCAAAGGGCGTAAAAGGCTCCACCATGCCTGCACCCGTCCTTTGGGCCCCTGACATTTCAAAGGCAGGTTCTGACATGCCTGTATTCACCTCTTGAAACCCCGAAGTCTCAGGTGCAGGCTCTGAGGCATTTGCGTCATAACCAGGGAAAGTCTCCTCCCCGGTCTCCTGGTAAGAGACTGCTGGGATATTCGTCCGCCATAGACGGTCCCTCTACATCTGTGTCTGTATATTGTCAAACAAATCATTACCGAGATATTTGTATAAGAGAGCAGGAGAAATTAAACTGAGAGGGTCTATAAATACCGTCTCAATATCCAAATTGGGGACTGCTTCAGAATCCACTGGGGAGGGTCTCACCTCCTCCTCTTTCTTCTCTCATTCTTCTTCTTCCCTAGCCTGCTTCAGGGACTTCTTGTCACAACCCGCACCCGGAATTTGGGGCACGAGTACGTGGGTACGTCCAGCCTACGCTGCAGCATTAGCGGTAGAACGGTGTCTAGGTCAATACCCTATCTAATCAATCTCGCACGAGTATGCAACTCCATAAGGAGACACAGATATCACAATATAATATGGAATACTCAATCACATAAACTAAAGCACGATGAGATATCGAAGAAAACAAATGAAATACAAGACAAGTCTAAAAAATAATAAATAATCTAACCTGCAATCAATAACATCCAAATCTCCAAGTATGCTGGAAACAAGTCCTCTATGTCACAGTCTGGAAAAAATATCCAGTCAGGATTGGAACGAAGTACAAGCACTAACAGCAGTTCCATGTATATTGACAAAAACTATAACACAGTGTAAAAAAATACAAGACATATATGAATACTGGCAATAGGAAATACTGGAATAATGAAATACTAGAATAAATGGAATATGGGAGCATCATTATCAATATACATCTAGCAATGAAGTAGAAATACAGGTACACGCAAGAAAATTGAACTGGTATGTATGTGAATGCTAGAATCATGACTAGAACATGTAGAGATGCAAGATCAATATACTAGAGATACATGTCAAGAACATCTAACTAAGTGTATGAAACATCAGCATATCATATGATTTGCTTGGGACTGATCAGGCTCATTACATTGGTTAGCTATCATCCTTGTAAGGTCAGGCTAACCATCCGGATAGCTATGAAGCGAGTAATAGTCAGGCTAACCACATGTAACAACTATGAGGCATGTAATGGTCAGGCTACACTGACGTGAGGTATGGGCGAGCTATGATGCATGTAAAGTTGGGTATGATCACATAATCTACTAATATTTCCCCGTTTCTCCAGCTAGCACGATGGATCCCAATCACGACTCCTCGTGACAGGTCTCGATGATGCCAACTCGTGTATACAACAGTGTCAGAATCATGTAAGCCATACAACTAGAATCATAAAGATAATTAACATAATGAAAACTGTCAGAGAATGTACTCGCCTGTGGTCCTAAGCAGGTACGAGTCGGAATCCAAGTCACAGTCCAAATAGCCTATGTATTACAAATTACCATGTCAAAAGATAAATTATTTTAATTTATTTAATTATGAAATAATTAATCTAAAATCTTATCTTAATCTTATTATTCTGATTTTTAGGTTAATTCCTAAATTTTTTCCAAAGGAACTGAATTTTATCAACTTGAGACTCATGGCATGCAAATCGAGGCGATCTGTTGACCAAAAAGTCAAGCGACACAAACTTGACTTTCATGCATGATTTCCTGTATATTTCAGCATCAAAAACATGCTGGAATTTATGGCTCCTCCGAATTCAAATTCGTTTGGGAATTATGGCACATACAAATTTCGTATTGTGCACCGATGGATAAATTCGAACCTACAAGTTCTACAGAATTAACAGTATGTAAATATTTCGAATTAAATTCTGGTAAAAACATATGTTAATGATCTCGACATTATCTTTCCGAAACTTTAAACGGTTCATGATTCTGATTCCTGATTCTCCAGGAATCGCAAAAACATCGAGACTCGTCCATTTTTGGACATGCTGTGCTCTACGAATTTTCCAGAATTTAATACTCATAATTTCGTAAAAAAATTTATATATTCAGAAATCAAACCTCAATATCGTTCTAATGCAAGAAACTGGGCCTCATTTGGAGTCCGAAGCCATGCACAATGGCTTCTGGAAGATGAAGAAACCCTAGATGGCAATTCTCCCAAATTTGGCTCAAAGAAAACCCTAGAAATTAATAACCTAACTATTATATATATAGGGTAGAGAGGGAAGCCACGAATCAAAAGGAGTGCCACGTGGCATCCATCCACCGCTGCCCGCTCAGATCGAACGGTCAGGGTTCGATGCGGCTCGGCTCAGCTCAGTCCGACTCGGACTAGGACGCGGCTCGGCTCGGCTCAGCTCGCGGTCAGCTCTGCTGTACCCACACCCACCCCGCGGTCGCTGATAGGCGGGCCCCGCCCAGTTGGCTGCGGGAGGCTGACGGGTGGGCCCCTGTTGACTGTCTTGGCAGAAATAATTACTTTTTGTGTTTTTATTTTCAGAAAATAGTTTTTAATTTAGTTTTCCCTAATTAACTTAAAATAAATGTTAAAAATAATAAGAAAATTCTAGAAAATATATTTGATTATTTAGAACCTAAAATAAAAGTTTAGGATATTTTTAATTAAGTTTGACCCTAAAATAAATTCTTGAAAGTCCTATGAAATTAGGGTCACTAGTTTTTAATTAACTTAAAATTATGAAAAAAATCCCAATAGCCCAAAATTAACCTAATAACAACATTTAAGCACGAATTTCAGGATACGAAGGTTACAAGTCTACCCACCTTAAAAAAATTTCGTCCTCGAAATTTAAAATCCTCAATTATTTTATTTATTTATTTATTTATTTTTCCATCAAAATCAAATTCATCAATCATATAATCATGAAGTAATCCATATTGTTATTTGACAAAATTTCTTTCAAAATTCTTTAAGTATCATAGTCCTGCAAATCTTCAAAATTAAAAATCAAAATTTATTCTTATTATAATCTCCTCAAAAATTTTATGCTAATCACTAAATACAAAACTCAATATCCAATCCTCTAATTTTAAATCCAATTGATGCATGTTTATAAAATTTAGATCCTCATCACAAAAATTTGAAATCAAACACTAATCCATTAATGATCTTATTCCTCGATCTCTTTTTTTCCACATAATACTCAATGATGTAATACTTATGAAATCTTCAATACAATATTCAAAATATAAGTTCATAACTTGCAGTCCAATAAATATAATGATAACCTTCTTAAATTTCTTAAAATTTAATGATAAATTCAATCATTTCATAATCTTCATAAAAATTAATGTTTTAACGAATCGTCAATTCTGCCATATTGAGTTCTCAACTCTTAATTTAAATTAATATTTATCCTCGAAATTTAAGGCACCTTGTCTCTCTTTGTCAAGTCATAACCTCTTCATTCAACTCTTTCACTACGGTCAACTCCCAACAATCAAAGTCTAAGAAAATTCTACCTACAGTCATACAACATACAATCTAGAGAAAACATACATGATTATGGTCACTTTTGTCATGGTATTGCAGTCTCTGTCGGGGTGTACTACTAACTACATTCTAACTTATATAATACAACTCACGATCATTTGCATTTTTTATAACTTATATAATACACATGCCTTACTTCACTGTCAAATGCAGGCATATGGTTTCATATCTTGATTTATGTATACGTATCTTCTCTTAAATCTTTTATAGACTGTTACACTAGTCTGTGATACACTTTATATCTCCCATGACCGATCTTGATATTTCTTAACCCATAACACACCATTGGAATTTTCTAATACTCATGCTTCCACTTTCATGAACTTTCGTTTTATGATACTTATCACCCACTGTGCGTCCTGTACATAATTTCTAGACACTCTTTCACCTATTGCTTCCAAAACATCACTTGCCTCAATATCAGGTAATACATCCATCATTAGTCATATACCGGTACACTCAGATCAAATCACATATCAAGGCCCTTATTTTATCTGTAATACAAGTCTTACCACTTAGCATAATGCATTCTTATTCTCTCACACCTTCTTATACACTTATGAGTATCCTCCTACTATGGCACACTCATTAACTTCCTTTATGCATATGCATTTCCTTACTCTTGACACACCCAAGTATCAACCATTAAATTGAATATCATGCTCCATTAATCTTCAACACAATTCCTTGATACTTAATTGTTTACATAGATTATCCAATTACATAGATTTAAGACTATCCAGGACTGGTATGCTGATTCTGATACTAACTCTTGGAACTATCATTGATACTCTATACTCTCCTTCTACTTATAGTAACAATACTAACTATAGTAACACCTATCATAGAACTATTGCTACAAGGTACTATGTTATGGGTATCTCTAGATTAATGCCTACTGCTCACATGTCCAACTAAGAAACACTTACAAACTAACAAGTCACACTTAGTCAACACTAATACAAGACACAGACCTAATTGCAAGTCACTAATTATCACACTAACAAGGAATCCTCAAAGAAGCTCAAAAAGGAACTGGATTAAGGACTGGAGGTATTTCTACTGCTAATAAAGAAAAGAAGCGATGGAACAAGGTTATGTAATAACGAAATAGATAAGTATTGAGATAAGACTTTAAGAACCATTTTAAGATACAACCTGATAATCATACACGTCTGTCAGAAATTATGACACTCAGAATCATCGCCACGCCAGTAAGCATAGATGCGATAAACGACAGGTTCCGTAACTAAGGTATGCAACTTTATAATCATGTCATCTAGAATCATCGCCACGCCAACCAGTGTGGCTGCGAGAGACTCTAAGTTTCATAACTACAGTATGTACATCCAAGTCAGGTTCCTACGTTCTCGTCACGACAGCTAATATGGCTGCGATAAACTCTAGGTTCCATAATCAAAGTAGACGTTTTACCTTTCTTACTGTCCTCATCAATATATGTCATTAGATGATACCGTAAATTTTAGTCTATAAAATTCATCTCGATATGAAATCAAAACTCAATAACGATACCAAGAATTAAAGTTAACAACTGGTCAACAAGAATCAAACTCAATATCAACAAGTGAGAACGGATGGAAACAAGGAGAAAGGATTTCAATTAGAATTTATAATGAGATTCTCAAGGGTCATCCCAGGAATCTCTCAAATAATTTGTGATTGAGTATCCTCTCTCACCCTAGTATCCTATGTCCTATATTCTATCGCAGGCACGCATTAGTATAACTAAGACGTCGTACTACCACGACATCGCACAACTTATGAAATCTGATCTGTATGGGCCACCACTAAAAATGTGTCACGACCCACACCTGGAATTTGGGGAACGAGTACGTGGGTACGTCCAGCCTACGCTACAGCGTCGACGATAGAACGCTGTCTAGGTCAATACTCTATCTAATCAATCTCACACGAGTATCCAACTCCATAAGGAGACACATATATCACAATATAATATGGAATACTCAATCACATAAACTAAAGCACGATGAGATATCGAAGAAAACAAATAAAATACAAGACAAGTCTAAACAATAATAAATAATCTAACCTGCAATCAATAACATCCAAATCTCCAAGTATGCTGGAAACAAGTCCTCTATGTCACAGTCTGGAAAAAATATCCAGTCAAGATTGGAACGAAGTACAAGCACTAACAACAGTTCCATGTATATTGACAAAAACTATAACACAGTGTAAATAAATACAAGATAGATATGAATACTGGCAATATGAAATACTGGAATAATGAAATACTGGAATAAATGAATACTGGAGCATCATCATCAATATACATCTAGCAATGAAATAAAAATATAGGTACACGCAAGAACAATGAACTGGTATGTATGTGAATGCTAGAATCATGACTAGAACATGTAGAGATGCTAGATCAATATACTAGAGATACATGTCAAGAATATCTAACTAAGTGTGTGAAACATTAGCATATCATGTGATCGGCTTGGGACTGATCAGGCTCATTACATTGGTTACCTATCATCCTTGTAAGGTCAGGCTAACCATCCGGATAGCTATGATGCGAGTAATAGTTAGGCTAACCACATGTAACAGCTATGAGACATGTAATGGTCAGGCTGCACCGACATAAGGTATGGGCGAGCTATGATGCATGTAAAGTTGGGTATGATCACATAATCTACTAATATTTCCCTGTTTCCCCAGCAAGCACGATGGTCCCAATCACGACTCCTCGTGACAAGTCTCGATGATGCCAACTCGTGTATACAACAGTGTCAGAATCATGTACGCCATACAACTAGAATCATAGATATAATCAACATAATGAAAACTGTCAGAGAATGTACTCGCCTGTGGTCCTTAGCTGGTACAAGTCGGAATCCAAGTCACAGTCCGAATAGCCTATGTATTATAAATTTACCATGTCAAAAGATAAATTATTTTAATTTATTTAATTCTGAAATAATTAATCTAAAATCTTATCTTAATCTTATTATTCTGATTTTTAGGTTAATTCCTAAATTTTGTCCAAAGGAACTGAATTTTATCAACTCAAGACTCATGGCATGCAAATCGAGATAATCTGTTGACCAAAAAGTCAACCGACATAAACTAGACTTTCATACATGATTTCCTGTATATTTTAGCATAAAAAATATGCTGGAATTTACAGCTCGTCCGAATTCAAATTCGTTTGGGAATTATGGCACATGTAAATTTCGTATTGTGTACCGATGGTTAAATTCTAACCTAGAAGTTCTACAGAATTAACAGTATGTAAATTTTTCAAATTAAATTCTGGTAAAACTATATGTCAATGATATCAATATTAGCTTTCTGAAACTTCAAACGGTTCATGATTCCTGGTTCTCCCGGAATCGCAAAAAAATTGAGACGCGTCTATTTTTGGACATGCTGTGCTCTACGAATTTTCCAGAATATAATAATCATAATTTGGTAAAAAATTATATATTCAGAAATATAACCTCAATATCGTTCTAACGCAAGAAACTGGACCTTGTTTGGATTTGCGCAATGGCTTCTGGAAGATGAGGGAACCCTAGATGGCAATTCTCCCAAATTTGGGTCAAAGAAAACCCTAGAAATTAATAACCTAACTATTATATATATAGGGGAGAGAGGGAAGCTGCGGCTCAAGGAGTGCCACGTGGCAGCCATCCGATGCTGCCCGCTCAGATCGAACGGTCAGGGTTCGATGCGGCTCGGCTCAGCTCAGTCCGACTCGGACTAGGACGCGGCTCGGCTCGGCTCTCGGTCAGCTCGGCTGCACCCACACCCATCCCGCGGTCGCTGACAGGCGGGCCCCGCCTAGTTGGCTGCGGGAAGCTGACGGGTGGGCCCCTGTTGATTGACTGGGCAAAAATAATTACTTTTTGGGTTTTTATTTTCATAAAATAGTTTTTAATTTAGTTTTTCCTAATTAACTCAAAATAAATGCTAAAAATAATCAGAAAATTCCCAAAAATTTTAGGAAATATATTTGACTATTTAGAACCTAAAATAAAAGTTTAGGATATTTTTAATTAAGTTTGACCCTAAAATAAATTCCTGAAAGTCCTAAAAAATTAGGGTTACTAGTTTTTAATTAACTAAAAATTATGGAAAAAAAAATCCCAATAGCCCAAAATTAACCTAATAACAACATTTAAGCACGAATTTCAGGATACAAAGGTTACACTTCTTAGCAACCTGATTCCTATATCCCTGTCGTCTCTTCTTAGGTGGAGGACTCCGTATTTGGGAAGCCACTTTTTTTTTAGTTTTCTCTTTCGGGTACCTAGCTTAGTACCAACAATGAAGCTGGTATCCTGATCGAAGCCAGGGGAGGTATATTCATGGCTACATAAAAAATATCCACTATATAGCAGATACGACCTGAAGCTTTGCTATCCGGCAGAGTGAATTGGACCTGGGTGCTGGTCGCAAAGAAATAGTTCCAGGCTTGGGCCCCATCGAGAACGCTACCCTCGAAACCGAGACATGAGCTTGGGTTACCCAAAAAGAGCTAGTTGTATCAAAATTGCCGGGCAAACCTACTCGATAGTTACGGTTCCAGGAAGATAAGGTTCCGGTTCTGATACACCAAGTGGAAAGGATGGATAGAGAGCAACCAATAAAAGAGCTTCGGGAATAAAAATTAATTATTTGCACCATCATCACAGTAAACTCGGTTTATCTCATCCGACGTGAACTTCAGGACTGAAATAAAGAAAGAATAGTCAGCCACACGGTCGAGCACTTGCCAACAAGCGAGAATATATGTATGAGCCTAGGGCATCCTAACATATTGATAAATAAAAGTGTCAGCCTCCGTCGCAGTCCCCTTAGCACCAGGACGCATCAAAGATGGGTATTGCAATAACAGCCAACCCATTAGATAATAAAAAGGCATCTCAACCCGATTGAAATCCCCTTTGGGGTCACAGGCCACCACCTTGCTTTTGAAAGCATGAAGCCTACGATGGATGGTGCAGACCATCGCTGGGAGTAAGGCGAGCTTATGTTCGAAGACCAGTTTCACAGTTGGGAGGATGAGGTTACGGCCAACCCTCTCAATCGACCCTGAGCATCCCGAGACTACACAGGCCTGCAACCATATCATCAAGAATCCAACCAAGGTAGCTTTGTCAGACAATGGTTGGGTATCCTGATAAAAATAACTGAAACTGTCACCAAAACTACTAAATCCCTCACTAGTGGTGGCAGTCCTCTTAGTGCTGCGTACTTGGTCATCAACATCTCTCCGAGTGCGAGGGCTCCAAATGGTGACATGACCTGAAGCATCAATGGCAAAGATATGACTGGTTCAGGCTTTGATATGGGGCAGATATCCCTCCGAGCTCTTGTCTTTCTTCTTCAAAACTTGCTGGCAAGTGCTATGGTGGCATAATACCTCTCGGTACACAGCAAAAAATCCTATATATTGATGTTCTAACTCCTTCAATTATTTATTTGTCGGGGTGTACTCCTTATATGGTTCACCATCCCAGGGCAACCGTGTGACATTATACATCTCATGGAGAGTGAGCCCCATCTCTCCGTCGAGAGCAAAGAAGGTCCCGGTGCGGCATTTATATACATCTAAACTAAAGCCACAAATAACGGCAGATTCTTATCTAAACCATAACAAGAACCTCGTATGACGTAGTAGAGGTCAACCGTCTTCAGGGTCTGCTCATACTCCTCTAATATCTACTGTGTCAAGCCAACCCAAGAGGGCAAATGACGCATCCAGTTGAGCAAATAGACTTTTTCCTTAGGATAAGTTCCCTTGGTTACAAGCTGGTTCAAAAAGGTGTCTGCTTCGTAATATCGGACATTCGGTCCCATCTCGTAAGAGAAAGTGCCAGGTACTAGTCCGCGAATGGAATAAAAGAATGATTCCTTGCTCGCTGCTGCTCCCTTAAGTTCAGAGTTAAACCGGATACGGACAACCTGGGTTCCATTCTGGTTCGAGTTTAGGTTGCTCGGCGTCTTCCTTTAAAAAAGTACCATATTGAAAGAGGATAAGGGAAAATGGCACTCCATCGTAGGTATGTGCACCTTCATCCCACCAGAGAATCCCAGGTCTCCTTAATCTTCAGTACCCTGGGGTCCGAGATGGTGAGGGCATCCCCAAACATGAAGATTGTCTTCAAATAAGAGTCATCGATCATCTCGGAGTTCAGCTGGCTAAGCAAATAAAACCAGGACTGGCTAGTTATCAACTTTAGCCTCGCCTTAGGCTGATCCTTGTTGATCTGAGCCTGGACATTGTCCACTATTTGGTCGAGCCTAATGCCCAAGGCAGCTTGAGCAAGCCCAATCAGTACCTCTCATGACGGAGCCACGGGCAAAGCCACTAATAAAAAAAAAGTGATAATCAGAGACATCAAGATGGCATGCGGCCAATTCATGAAAGTTTTATGCAACTAAGTCATGACAGGACTTCCATGCGGCCAAGTCACGAGAGGAGACATGCGACCAACTCATGGCAGAACCTCCATGCGGCCAACTCATTGCAGGGCTTCCAGGCGCCCGAGTAAAGATTTGTGCACGAAGCAAAAGGAAGACCTACACATAAAACATGCAGCATGGTCATATGCGAGGATCTGTATAATAGATCGGGTACAAAATGTCCATGTGTCCAGAGTTTTCCTCCTCCGACCCTTACCGTGGATGGGCAGCTGAACGTCAGGATAAAAAGATGGGGCCTCTTCCTCAGCTCTAGATGACGAGGCAGTACGTTTTCCCTTGACGACGGCCTTCTTGGCCCTCAAGGAAGAAGACAAGACCTTATGGGCCATGGCAGACGCTCTGAGAAGTCGACCAAACATGGAGGAAGAAAAGACGGAGACGATGTGGAAAAACAGAACTCAACAGAAGTAAAAAGTTCTCTCTTATCTTCTCAAACCCTTATTTATAGGCCACCAAAAGACGAAGATAGACCTTTCGAATACCACCCTCATCCAATAACAGCTACGCTCAGTTGGGCTCTCCCCTACAGCCGTCAGTAGTGGGATCCATGTGAAAGGGTGGCTCAAAATCCGAACATAATCCACTCAAGGGTCAAGGAAAATTTGGCAGTTAAATAAGGGACAGGATGGCAGCATTCACCTATGCGGCTCAATGTCCATGCAGCCCGAACGTATCCCATCTATGCTTCTTATTCAAAGTATTTCAAACTTGTCAGTTTGAAAATTTTGAAGGGGATCTTGTAGAAGCATGAAAATGTGCATCCATGTGCACAAAATAAAACTCAACAGATGTTGGACCGCATGGACACCATACGACCCAGAAGAGGGACACCCATACAGTCCAAGCAAGCATCCTGACAACTGATCGCAGGTCGACCTGACATGATGTCCTGACAAAAAACATAGCGCCTGACATAGAATCTTGACAAAAATGATTTTCCTGATCGTCTCGAAGGATGAGAAGACACTAAAAGACAGAAGTCTCAAGGATAGTGCAGAGCTACATGTACAACACGACAAAAAGATCCTATAGGACTCTGGCCCCTGCGTCCCAGTCTACATGTGTCTCATGCGGCTCTGGCCCATGCATTCCAGACTCCATGCGGTCCACATATCTCTGGCCCCATGCATTACATATTCCATGCATCCTATGCGGCTCTGGCCCATGCGTCCTAGACTCCATGTGTCCTATGCGGCTCTGGCCCATGCGTTTCAGACTCTACATGTCCATGCATCTCTGGCCCCATGCATTCCAGACTCCTTGCGTCACGTGCGTCTTTAGCCACATGTGTCCCATATTCTATATCGACCAAATCTCGCTGTTACAACTGAGTGATTCTATCCAACCAAATAGCGGCCACGTGTCCACTTGACCAAGTCGCGCCTACAACAGATGAGAACCATCCAGATATTTAGCAACAAAAAATCCTTAACAAATATCTACATGGCAACTGAATCCCGAATTCTTGTGCATAGTTGTAACTCCTCTCTGTTAAGAGCAGACATGTGGCAACTTCCAACATCCATGCGACACAAAATCTATGCAGCCACTGAAAAAATATAAATAACAGGCTATTACCCTCATACAACAGGGCTGGCTATCTACGAATCTACACTCTAGCAAGAGAGAAGAGCTTCTGCATTAGTTCTTCCACAGAGTAAAGAGAGTTCCTACACTCCTAACTCTCCATTGTCACTCCCAGAAAATGACTTTGTACTTAGATTGGCTCTTAGGAATTTTTTTGTACTTTTTTTAGTTTGTTCAATTGAATCAAGTTATTTCCAACTTTCGTATTTAATAGTAAACAGGGGTCAGTGGTGTATTAGATCATGGTGTATCTGATCTTATTGACTGATTATTACGATGTATCAGTGGTAGAAGGGGGTGCACAGGCAGTTAGATATGGGGCTTGGACTGTGAGGTTGAGCAGGTGCTCTATTAGTGTATCCGTAGTGTGATACATGTGAAGAAGAAGGACATGGAGGATAGTACTCAGGTTGTGTGTACATGCTTGGAACACATTTTTCAATTAAGTACAAATATACTGATGTAAGGGGAGAGGAAGAGATCTATGATACCCTCTAACTATAGGATACTACCATGATACACATTCTCTTCATCCCCAAACACAACTAAAACTATAAGAACACATCTAATATATACGCTAGAGTCTAGATAACAATTAATAGCTCTACAAAGTGATATGGAGAATTTTGATTACTTCTCTAAGAGGCAAGGACTTGGCCCAATAACGGTGAGGCATAGTCCATGCAGCCATTTGACTGGCGAGGTAGAGACCATGCAGCCGTAGATAACATTGACTGTCCTTCGGCCCCAATCCCTCGGCAATGATGATACCATAACCCATCACTATATTTTATATTGTGAGCTGATGTCTTAGCATTACATTATGTAGGCTCATTTTAATTCTGTTATATCCTTCAGATACTACATTTGATAAGAACATATACTATACTGATGTACAAAACTAAGATGATTTACACTAATGTATGCTAGAATAAATTTTGGGCAGTTTTTTGAGCAAATCTGATTACATGGATGGTCAAAAATTAAGTATGCCATGAGCAAACCTGATTACATGGATGGTCAAAAATTAAGTGTCCATGTGCTCATTGTCGTAATAGACGTTACGTAGAAGTAGTGATTGTGAGGAAGCATCTGACCCTTAAGGATTTTGTACGGCCTGTGAGTATCACAAGTTAAACTTTATATGGAAAGATAGCCTGCTTTTGCTATGAATGTTGCTACGGATGTTGCCATCAAAGATTATTTAGACTATGTTGAATATGGAGACTACAACTTGGCACACGATATGGTGTATGATGCGGCAGGGCCTAATTTTAATCCGAAGGATCCGAATCCCGATGGAAAGAAGTTCTTTGATATATTTAAGGATGCAGATGCTCCTATATATCCTGGTTGTGAGACTTATTCAATATTGTCGATAGTGATGCGTTTGTTGAACATAAAGTCGGTTTTCAACTTACCGCAAGCTTGCTATTATCGGATTGCATAATTAGTCAAAGATGTGTTACCGAAAGAATTGAAAGAGATTCCTAAAAATTTTACAAATCAAATATGATGGTCCGTCAGCTCGGACAGGGGTACGAAAAGATAGATTGTTGTCGCAACAGATGCATGTTGTACTATAAGGAGAATGAGGACAAAGAAAAATGTAGTTTCTGCCACGCGGATCATTACAAGCTAGATAAGAGAAAAGAAAAGTCAACTAGAATAAAAATGACATTCGTACAAGTACATGCATTACTTGTCGATCATGAAGCGCTTACAGAGCATGTATATGTCCCTTAATACAACAGAACACATGACGTGGCATAACGAGGAACGTACAAAGGATGATGTAGAATTGTCACATCCTTCCGATGGAGAGGCATGGAAGCATTTTGATCGGTGTTATCTGAATTTTGCTGAGGAGCCTAGAAATATCCGATTGGCACTATGTTCTGATGGCTTCGCACCTTTCGGACAGTCAGATCTCAATACTCCTGTTGGCTGGTAATTCTAACCTCTTACAATCTACTACCACAGATGTGTATGAAGACTTCTTATATGTTCTTGACAGTTATCATACTCGGTCCCAAAAATTCGACGAAGAATATCAATATATATTTGCAGATGTTGGTGGATGAACTGAAACAGTTGTGGGAGTTGGGCGTCATGACCTACGATATTTTGAGAAAACAAAACTTACAGATGAGAGTTCCACTTATGTGGACTATCAATTATTTTCTTGCATATGGTATGTTATCGGGATGGAGTACCTACGACACTAAGTCTTGTCCAATATGTATAAGAAAGAGTCAGGCGTTCCGTCTTAAACATGGAGGGAAGCCTCATTCTTTGACTGTCACTGTCAATATCTACCCGCGTCACATCCTTGGAGAAAGAATAAGGGGACATTTAGAGCTGGAAAGCAAGAACTTTCTCATGCATCAACCAGATTATCGGGATACAATATTTGGAAAGATGTGAAGGATTTGTCGACCGTGATAGAAGATCCAATATCGAACAATTGTGTCGAGGGATTTGGACATATACATAATTGAACCAAGCATAGTATCTTCTGGGACTTAACTTATTGGAGAGATAATCTTTTAAGACATAATCTTAATATCATGCATATCGAAATGAATGTATTCGATAATGCCTTTAATACCGTTATAGATATTAAAGGAAAGACCAAGGACAATCCCAAAGCAAGAGAAGACATGACCGAGAAATGCAAGCATCCTCAGTTAAACTTAATATAAAGGGGAGCTAGTAGACCTATGAAGCCAATAGCGCCATTCACATTAAGTAGGAAAGATAGATTGATAATATATAACTGGATATCCAGTTTACGATTTCTCGACGGCTATGCATCAAATATGTCTAGATACGTTGATCTCAATGAACGCAAGCTAACGGGAATGAAGAGTCACGACTGCGACGTGATCATGGAAAGGTTATCACCTATTGCTCTTAGAGAGTTTTTGCCTCCTGCTGTATGGATTCCGTTGGCCGATCTATCTATATTCTTTAGGGATATTGGTTCAAGTAAGCTGATGGTCCAACATATGGTTGAACTTGAGAAAAAATTGTCTGAACAATTTTCAAATTAGAGAATGCATTTACTCCTGGATTTTTTGACAGTATGGAGTATCTGCCGATTTATCTACCGTACGAAGCACGTATCGGTGGACCTGTTCAGTATCGATGGATGTATCCATTTGAAAGGTAAAATATTAATATAAGATGCATTTTGATTAACAAATTAAGTGGATTTTTACTCTAAATTAATTCAAACTAATGTGTCTTTCTAGGTTCCTACACCATCTTAAGAAGAAAGTTACAAACAAGGCCCATATAGAGGCTTCGATATGTGAAGCATATATTATCGAGGAGGTCTCAAACTTTTGCTCAATTTATTTCAATACTCATGTCGAGAAAAATCAAAATAAAGCTCCAAGGAATGACAAAGACGTAGGAGATGCACGCTACAATGGAGGCTTGTCGATATTCAATGTGAGGGGCAAGCCTATTAGGGCTAGTAAGAAATGGTGGTTTGGTGACGATGAGTTGGATGCAGCTCATCGATATGTATTGTTAAATTATGACATACAAGAAGTGAGAGATTTGGAGATGTAAGTGACTAGACTTTAGAAAGCTATCTCTAATATTATCAATGGAATATACTAACTCATTTTTATTATATCTCTAAGTGTATTTAGAGATGCAGTTAAAATGAGGACACCCAATATTAATGAGGAAAAACTTCAAAGAGAGGTCGATTGCAACTTTACGTCCTGGTTTAGCAAATATATAAGCAACTCAGATAATATGTTAAATATACTGTTACTACAATTTCTCTATATGTTGCTAATAACATGTCTATTATCGATATGTGTTTACATATTTTTTTGCTTGGAAAAACACTCATAAATGAGAGCCTTCGCTATTTGGCATTGGGACTGATTAAGGAAGCAATGACTTGGCCAGGCTATGTCATTAATGGCTTCAAGTTTAAAGTAACTAAAAATCCTATAAATACTAAATTTCTTACTGATGGCTTGAATACAAAGGATTCCGGTATTTGTAAAAGAGGGACCATCTACGATGACGAGCTAGAATTTGACTATTATAGTATACTTCAGGATATTGTAGAGTTATAATATCCGGCCCCATATGACAAAAATATTGTGATGTTTAAATGTGATTGGTTCGACACAACACCAAATCAAGGATACAAATTTAATAAACAATTTGGATTTGTCGATATAAACCATCGCAGGAGATATAGAGGGTCTGACTCGTTTGTGATAGCAAGTCAAACTGTTCAAGTCTACTATTTAAGATACCCAATGCGTCCTAGAGATCGATTTGACTAGTGGACGACATATAAGACTAAAGTTAGAAATATGTTCAATATTGGAGACCCAGCATACTAGGAGGACTAGGTCAAAGAGCCTTAATATTTGGGACAATAGTCGAAAGAATATGCCGTGGATAATATTGATGTTGAAGCTATTATCGAGGAAAATAGAGGGAAGAAAGAGGTTGATATACAAGACTTAGCTCACAACCAGATAATTTGCCTTGTCCACGATCAGGAAGACGTCTCTGAAGAAGAAGAAGAAGAAGAAGAAGAAGAAGAAGAAGAAGTTCTTGATGAGGATGATAACGACGATGACGATGACGATGACGACGATGACGATGATGACGACGATGACAATGAAAATGACGATAGTGATAATTTTATTACCTATGTTGTCTACATACTGTACCTAGAGATGGAGTTTAATTTTGTTACTAAAAATTCTTCTATCTCAGTTTTCATAGATGTTTTGTTGTTTAGATCTATTTATTAGATGTCTATCTTGTTGCTTAGTTTTATTTATTAGATGTCTATATATGAGAATTATGATCATAGATGGATGGTGGTCGTGGTCGTGATCATGGTGATCAAGGTCGTGAACGTGATTGAGGTGGTCATGATTTTATACTACCCGGGGATGGATTATCTCCTCGATCACGTGATCCCGATACCCCCTCATCGGTCGCAGGCACCTCCACTCTGCTATCGGCTACAGGAATAGACACTCTGCCATCCTCCACGTAGGTTTTTTCCCTACAGTGCTACTCCATCACTTGGGAAAATTATTAGGGGAACTACTACAGCCCCTACCTTAGATTATTCGATGTGCCGCCCGACATACATTATATATGGCTTGACCAAAAAAAGGTATATGCGATCTTTTCTGTTATTCCATTTATTAATTGTTTTTAATCTATTTATATTAATTTTTAATTAAATTTGTATGTAAGAAAAAATACTAGTGGCTCGAGCATCGCAAGGTGCAGATCAAGAAGACATATCGCGGTGCCTGTAGCAAGAAGATGCGGGATGCGAATGATGATTTGCAAAAAAGGAAAAATGCTGGAAAAGAGAAAGAAATCCTATATCTATGATGATTTTTGGGAGAATATGCAGAAGGAGCTTGATACTCCTGAGTTCAAGAAGTGGTCCGATCAAGGGAAGAAGGTACGATCTCATGGGAGTCTGTATACTGGTGGATCGATCCCCATCGCTATGCTCCATTGAAACCTGGTAAGATAATATGAAGTACTTAAATATTTTTATTATATAGTTAAATAACATTAATTATCAAGCTAATATGTTTTCTTAACGTTTCGTTCATAGGCGAAGAAGTTGGCGAAGGAGGGGGGAGATCCCTCTAGTATCAGTTTTACCGATATTTTTGAGTATACGCACAAGATGAGGAATGACGGGATCTACGTGGAAGAGAAGGCCAGCAAGACCGTTGTAAGTATTTCAATTTATAGTATAAGTTAGAATAATATGAGGTATTAGAATTTATACTACAAGTTAGAAGTCTATTTGAAAATTAAGCACGGGTCATTGGATAGGCTGCATTCTAGTCTCTGCAGAATGAGAGCGCCGCTCGGGCCACTCAGGATGGGGCGGAAGAGAGTATCGCTGAGTTATCCCCCGCCACAATGTCCTCTTCCATAGCCGCTTGGACCAACGACCTTTTTGTATAGGCCGCTGGTAGAAGAGGAAAAGGTAGACGCGTCTACGATATCGGCTCCTTGGCGTCGCAGATGTCGGTATACTTTAGACCTCTACCTCCGACGTCTTCTGGTATGGCACAACCTGATAGGATAGAGCAACTTGTTATGACGATGACCATATTACAGGCCATAGTGGTAGGTATGCATGAGTCGATCGGCAGCTTGATGAGACCTCCACCGCCGGCCTTTTCTGCTCCTCCGGCTGCTGCTTCTGGCCCAATTCTATCTGTTGACGCAGTGATGAGACTTCTAATTTTATTGCCGCTGGAGGCGTTAGGTTCACTATCATTTGATTAGTGAATAAAATTCCTTCGGACGTCCTCGAACGTTTGCGTGACCAGGGAACACCACCAAATCAGTAAAAAAATTTATATTTGATATTTATTTGTGTTAGAGTAATCGCGAACTGTGGATATTGTTTATTTGTGTTGTCATGGTCGTGGACTTGTGGATGTGGTTCATGTATGAGATTGATTTTATTATGTTAATTATATGTATTTTCCGAATTATGTATCGTGTGTGTTTTAAGCGTGCGTTTGTGCCATTGAAGGTCCGATTGGACGGGAATTCTACAGTGGGCTGCACTGGGTGGTTGATATATTGATAGTGTTTAACAGGTTTTATATAAGCCAAATATGTTGGGATATCTGTATTTAATAGTTTTTTTTATGCAGTTACGTGCACATTAGAGACGGACATACGTTAACTTAGCAACTACCTACGACATACTTGTGACACTCTAGCGATGGATACAACCGTCGTCAAGTAAATTTCTTTTCTTGGGCGAGGAATTACCGACACACGTCGACGGATAGGCATTTTCCTCCCGACAGTAAGTAATGTCATAATTCCGTCGCCAACTTGAGTATCAGACTATTTTTCAGTATCATAAACATAAATAATGTTGCTATAACGTCGCTAAACCGACACCATTTTTGACGAAAATCCATCGCTATCTACACGTCATTATAAACTAAATTAGCTAAAGTCGCTTAATGAATCCGTCGCTGAAATATCGCATAGACATCAACTAAATCGACATCGTAATTTATAAACCCTCTGACCCAAATCTAGGTTTAGAGATATATTTAAAATTATTCTGTAATTATTATTGGAGTTATATTCTACTACTTTAATTTTTGATTCAATTGTAGCACCTTAACGTTGTTTAAATATCTAGAGCACTGTACTAGCTTTTGTCTTCCAATAAAATTTAAACCCTTAACCTAGACAAGCCAATCTTTAATCCTGACCCTTGTGTCACTCATACACTCTATTGTGCTTTATTTTAATCGTACAACATTCATCATAATTATCTGAATTACATCCTAGATTTTGTACATATGTCCGTTGCAAGACACAACTTTGACCCGTTTCTTGCAACCCAATATATGACAATAATCTATCCCGAGTCTTCTACATTCATGAAACTTGTGTCACTCCTAATTGAGACCCTATGTACTTTCAATTTATTAAAGAACACCTATGAGACAATTCCTATTTAATTTGAAGCAACCGACTCAACCAAACCCAAAACTAGACCCAACACTAATCCAAATGCACACCCACACTTTTATGGCTTATATAAACACCACATACCAAATTTTCCCCTCTATAATACACCAAACATGGCTTTTTCCCACATCTAATCTAATTTTTCCTTCTTTGTGCAAGTCCTAAACTATTGGGGACCTTTGTGTAAATAACTAGCCATGTGTCCACCTCATGTTGGTTGGAACAAATAAAGAACACCCCATTTTGGAGGGACATGATCGGTCACATGCTCCTCTCTCTCTTTTGCATAGTGCTATGCTTACTTTAAATCCTCACCCTTCATTCAAACCCCCACACATCTCCACCACCAATTTTCTTCATGACAAACTATATTCTCCTTGGGAACCTAGCCAACCTTAACCCCCAATAACCCTCTCTCTTCCCTCATTAAATACTCTCTCTCTCATTCATTTACTATACAACATACACTCCCTCTCTCCCTTAAAAATTTCGGCCACCACATCCATTCTCTCTTCAAACTGAAACTTCACCACCACCACCATCATCACCATCCTCTCCACCCCCCACCATAGCAGCCGACACCACCACCACCACCACCACCACTTCCTCCGACATCGATAGAAGCCTCTCTACCTCCTCCTACCTGTCAGACCGTCGGACCACGACAGCAGTGCCGACCGACGGAGGCAAGCTGACACCCCAACCAAGCTCCACCCATTTAAGTGATCATCTAGGTAGCCTTCTTCCCTCCTCCTCCATCTTTATCTTGTCCTCCTTCTTGTACTTGATCCCCTCTTTTAATTATTGCATGTTCTTCTCCTCCATGATTCTTCATCACCTTCTCATTTTTTACTTGAGAACACATGAGCAAACACATTGGTAACCCATTATGGAATAATCCTTAAGTATGACGTAGACACATAATTATGACTTGTTTATTCTCTGATTTAAGTGTTAAATAATAAGTTTATATACCACTGGATACCTGTTCAAGGCATTAGCGACTATGTTGGCCTTTCCTGGATCGTACTGCAAATAAATGTCGAAGTCCTTCATCAACTCCAACCATCGTCGCTGCCTCATGTTGAGCACTTTTTGTGTAAACACATACTTCAAGCTCTTGTGGTCTGTAAAGATCTCTACTTTCTCTCCATACAAGTAGTGTTTCCATAATTTAAGAGCAATGAAAACTGCTGTCAACTCTGAGTCATGGGTAGGATAATTCTTCTCATGCTGGCATAATTGCCTGGAAGCATAGGCAATCACCTTTCCGTTCTGCTGCAACACACAACCCAAACCCTTACCTGATGCATCACTGTATATGGAAAATCCTTCTATGGAAATGTCAATATTGGAGTTGTAGTCAATCTTTTCTTCAGCTCCTTAAATATTGACTGACAATCCTCAGTCCAGACGAACTCGACGTCTATCCTGGTTAGTCTAGTCATCGGCTCTGCGATCCTAGAAAAATCCTGAATAAAACTCCGGTAGTAGCCTGCCAATCCAAGAAAACTCCTGAACTCTGCTACTGAACTCGTGGTAGACCATGACTCAACTGCTGAAATCTTCTTCGGGTCCACGGAGATCCTATCTTCTTTAATCACATGCCCGAGGAATTCAACCTTATCAAGGAAGAACTCGCACTTCAAAAGTTTGCCATATAGCTTCTCCTTCCAGAGGGTCTCCAAGACTATCCTCAAGTGCTGCTCATTCTCCTCTGGGGTCTTCGAATATATCAGTATATCATCAATGAAGACTACAATAAACTGATCCAGGTACTGATGAAACACCTTATTCATCAAGTTCATGAATACCGTTGGGGCATTCGTCAACCCAAATGCCATCACCAGGAACTCAAACTTACCATACCGAGTCTTGAAAGCTATCTTCTGGATGTCTTCCTTCTTCACTTACACTTGGTGGTACCCTGACCTCATGTTTATCTTTGAGAATACCTTCGCTCCGCTTAACTGGTCAAATAAATTGTCAATCCGAGGCAACGGATATTTGTAGTTGATAGTGAGGTTGTTGAGTGCCCTGTAGTCGATACACGTGTGTACCGACCCATCCTTCTTTGGTACAAAAAGTACCGGAGCACCCCATGGTGTTGAACTGGAACGGATAAAGCCCTTGTCCCGCAACTCATCCACCTGCTTCTTCAACTCTACCCGTTCGCTGTTGTTGACTCTATAGAACTGCTGAGATATTGGCTCTACGCCTGGCACAAAATCTATAGTATCACTACCACATTCCAGAATATGAGTATTTTTGTCTTTTTATTATTTATAAGTATTGTATATATTTTATTTTATATATTGCATGATATATTATATATAGTGTTCTTTAGTGCATGGGTTAGTGGACTAGACCTAGAAACCCACTAGATGAACCCCTGACCATAATATAGGATTATGAACTTTAATTAGTATTATTCAGGATTAATTATGGAGGATTATATTTATTATTGTGATTTTATTTAATTGTTGTTCCTTACCGTTGCTTCGATATTGGGAGCACTACACTAGTTTTTGCCTTCCAAAAAATTCCACACCCTTATCCTAGACGTGCCAGTCTTCCATTCTGACACTTGTGTAACTCATAAACACCCTCTCTTATTCTTCATTTTAGTCACACAATATTTGTCGCAGACATTTATTTTTTTAAATCCCAATAAATCCAACTTTGTATCTTTGTGCGTTCCAATCAAAATTGCAGACACAATTTTGACCCATTTTGTGCAACCCAAATTATGATAATATTCTATTCTGAGTCTTCTATGTTCATGACACTTGGGCCCCACCTAATTTTAATCCTATATACTTCCAATTAATTTAAGAACACCGCTTACATTAATTTTAATTAAATTTGTGTAAAGACCCAACTTAACCCAAGACAAGACCCAATACCAAACCAAACCCCATTTACACCCTCAAGATTCATACTAAACATCACACACCCTTTTTAACCATTACATCACACAAAAAATGGTATTTTCCTACATTAAATCTTAAATTCCTACTTTTGTACAATTTTCCAAATATTGGGGACTTTTATGCAAAAGTGCAGTGAGGTGTCCACTTCCCATTGGACCCAACACATGAAGAAACTTCTCCCCTCTTCTTTGACCGGTCAAATATATTTTTTCACACATATTTTTGGAGTGTGCAACACTCAATCCTTTCTCGCTCAAGCCATCTCCATCCTCCATTCAACCCAATACCATCTCCACCCTCCAATTTCCTTCATATAGCAATATACCCCATCCCAAGGAACACATTGTTGGCCCTAATCCCTACTCTAGAACCCCCTCTTCTCTCTCCTACATAAAAACCCATCTCTCCATATTATTTTTATCACCATCACCAACATCAAACCAAACCCTTCTTCCATCTTCTCTACGTTCACCTCTATCCCGCGGACAATCGGACTGAACCACCATATTTTCCTTCCCGATGGGACAGCAGCCACCGTCTCCTCCCTTCATCAACCATTCATCCTGACCCACTCATGCCGGAACAGCCTCGTCCCCGACTCCTTCCATCTCCGGTCGTCATCACCGCCAACCCACTGTTGCCATCATCCCCGACCGTCCTCGCGGCCAACCAACAGCCAGACCACCACCCCCACGATAGTCCACCACCCTCTTCTCTCCTCATCCTTCAACATCTGCACCACCGAGCTCCACGACTTCCCGGCTTAAACAACAGCCGACTGCACTGCCGTCTTTCTATCACCTCATACAGCAGCACCCTGACTCCACCGCGGCCGCTGTCAGCCACCCCGACTCCCATCCCGCCGAAACTCTATCAGCATCGACTCCCCATGCCATTTCCCGACCTCCTGGGTCTTCACCATTACCATCATCATCTACATCACCCTGTTCACAGCCTCCTCCCCCCATATTCATCACCCCCGACCTTGTCTTGTCCGGCCACCGTCGAGCAGTGCAACCACCTCGCCACCATCGTCTTCACCATCGTTACCACGACCTTCCCAGCCTCGGTCAATCTCCTCCACCGAGCACGACCCCGTTCACAATCGACTTCCCGGCCACTCCACCGTCGACCTCTCTACGACGAGCCTCATTACCGTCGTGCACGCAGGACCACACTCCGCCATCTTCATCAGACCCTCGACCCCGTGCACCAAGGTTCAAAACTTACCCTTCTTTGTTGTGTGTTATTTCGCATTGTATAGTCATAAACACTAGTGCCTAGTGTACATGTGTGCACGTTTAATAGTAATTAGCATTAATGGAAATTAGGTTTAATAAAGATTAGGTTTAATAAGTATTTGAATAGTAATTAGTTTTATAAATTACTTCATGGAAAATTTATTGACAGTATTATATATGTGTATGGCCATAAGTGTTAGTAGTATATCCCGTATTTACTTATGACTATATGACCCTGAGTATTAGTGAACTGTCTGCCTTGTGTACCATAACCTACTAGCTAGGCATGTGTTAGTGTTACACGAGATTTAGAGTTTTAGACATGTGTTAGTGTTAGTTGTTGTCTTGTTATGCACAGTAATCGAGGACATGACACCTGTGCATTTAGACACGCACACTTGACCCTGCTAGTTGACTAGTTATCACCCTTGCATAGTTTTTAAGTGCAGTATAATTGTGTTATGTGTGTACTAGTGTAATGGCTGATGTTATATTATTGTATTATATTATATATATAGAACCATTGGATCATCCTATGAGACTTCGGGAGCAGGATATTGGTATTGCCCACTTAGGACCACAGGTGAGTACATTCTCTGATAATTTTTATAATTCAAGTATTTAGAAATGTTACATCTGATTCTGATACTATGCTACACGAACTAGTATATAGATTGGATCTGCAGTCATGAGATGTTACATTGGTTATCGTATTAATATTGTATACGATATTGATATTAGATATCGTACATAATATATTGGATATTGATCGTGCATCGTAACGTGTCATAGTTAGATCCACTGTACTAGTTAGGGGCGGGAGAAATATTAGTTGATTATGTGATCATACCCTACTCTACATGCATCATAGCTCACCCCACACATCACATCAGGTGTAGCCTGACCATTACATGCCTCATAGCCTGTTATATATGATTATCCTGACCATTACTCACATTATAGCTAACCGGATGGTTAACCTGACCTTACATGAATCATAAATAATCATATGTAACAAGTCTGATCTTGTCCTAAGCCGATCACATGATAGACTGATATTTCAAACACTTAGAATAGTTATAGTTCTCCATTTCAGTTCATATAATACATTACCCTGTATATGATATTGTAGTTCTTCTCTTTATTTCATATATGCATTGATTATATCATATTATCTATATTTCTTGTTCTCTCTATTTTTGCCATTGCATCTATTTATTGTTTTATAGTCCTTGTCAATTAATTGGAACTGTTATTGGGTAATACTTTGCTCTAATCCTGACTAGAAATATTTTTCCAGACTGCGACTTAGAGGACTGGTGTCCGACATACTATGGACCACATGGACAGTAGTTGCAACCTTGGACCTTGTAGTTCAGGTGTGATTCTGGGAGGTCTAGCCGGGATCACTAGTTGTTCAGTTAGTTCTTTTAGTAGATTATTGGTACCAGATTTGTTTTCGACATACTTTGAGACTTGGATGTTATTATTTTGCAGTTAGATTATTTTGTTTAGACTGGTGTTGTATTACGTTTATTTTCTTCGATATCTTATCGTGCTTTAGTTATGTGGTTGAGTATTTTTAGATTATATTATGATATATGTGTCTCCTTATGGAGTTGGATATTCGTGTGAGATTGATTAGCTAGTATTGTGACCTAGACAACGTTCTACCGGCGATGCTGCAGCGTAGGCTGGACATACCCATGCACTCGTGCCCCAAATTTCGGGTGCGGTTCGTGACACATTTTTAGTGGTGGTCCATACAGGTCCAGCCTTCACAATTAGAGCGATGTCGTAGTAGTGCAACGTCTCAGTTATACTACTGCTAGCCTGCGATAGGATATAGGACATAGGATACTAGGATGAGAGAGGATACTCAATCATAAATTTCTTGAGAGATTCCTAGGATGACCCTTGAGAATCTTATTATAATTTCTAATTTAAATCTTTTCCCTTGTTCTCGTCCGTTCTCACTTGTTATTGAATTTGATTCTTGTTGATCAGTTGTTAAATTTAATTCTTGGTGTCATTGTTGAGTTTGATTTCATATTGAGATAAACTTTATAGACTAAAATTATGGTATCATCTGATAACATATGTTGATGATGACAGTGAGAAAGGTAAAACGTTTGCTTTGGTTATGGAGCCTAGAATTTATTATAGCCATATTAGCTGGCGTATCGGAAACATAGGTACCTGACTTCGGATGTATATATCTTGGTTATAAGATTTAGAATTTCTCGCAGCTATACTAGTCAGCACAGCAAGGATTCCAGATGACATGATTATAGAGTTGCATACCTAAGTTATGGAATCTATCGTTTATCGTAACTATGCTCACTAGCGTGGCGAGGATTCTGAGTGTCATGATTTCGGACAGACGTGTATAATTATCAGATTGTATCTTAAATTGGTTCTTAAAGTATTATCTCAATACTTATCTACTTCCATTACTATAGGACCTTGTTCCATCAATTTTCCTAGCAGTAGAGATTGTCACTACCACATTCCGAAAATAGGGGTATTTTCGACTTTTTATAATATTTAATATTATGTTAGTTACAATTAATTAATTGCATGATAGTATATTTAATTTAAATAAATGTGTGATGTATAATTTAAATATAGTATTATATGCAGTGTTATTTATTTTTAAGCTAGTAGACTTGACCTAGAAGCCTAGTAGATGACCACCTGTCTGAATTATATAATTTTGTATTTAATTATTTTATCTAGAATTTAATTCTTGGAGTTTGTATTTAATTACCGTATTTTATTTAGTATTTTTGCGCATTGTCTTTGCTTCAATATTTGGAGCACTACCCTAGCTTTTGCCTCCCAACAAATTTCACCATCTTGCCCTAGACATGCCCGCCTTCCATTCCGCTATTTTTGTAACTCATAATTATGCTCTCTGTGCATTATTTCTAGCCGCACAAAAATCGTCGCGAACGTTATTTAATAAATCCCTATTTTGTATCGTTGTGCGTTCCAATTGAAATTGGAGGCAATCTTGACCTATTTTTCGTACGGCCCAAATTAGGGTAATATCCTGTTCTGAGTCTACTTCATTATTGGTATTGATGACCTGACCTGATTTTGGCCCCATGTACTCCTAATTAATTTTAGAACACAACTTGCATTTATTTCTAATTAAATTGAGGATACTATTTTAACCAATTTTGAAAATCCCAATTTAATTCCAGCGCCCTGCTAATTGAGCCCATACCGATCTTACAGCGCCCTCTGACCCTACAAAACACCGGACACCGAATCGCCCGCCAAATTTTTGTCATTTCATGCGTCTGTGCAAATACCCAAATTTAAGGGGGCTAATTTGCAAATTTGCATTTTTGGTGTCAACATCCATTTGTTTAAACCCATGAGGAACCCCTAATATTTTTAATATCACACTCACCCCCACATGAAGAAACCTCATGTCAAATCTGGACCACTCATTTAATTGAGTGCATCCTCACCCTCCATCAAAATCCTCTCCCCTATTTAATATCACATCAAACCCTAATCCCTAGAAAACCTAGGTTTCCCCACCTACTAACAAGCCCCCACTATTCCTCTCCAACGTATGTAAATTTTTCTTCCCTTCTCCTTCTCTTTTCTTCTTTTCTTCTCCTCCTTTTTCTTCTTCTTCTTCTTCCTCTCTTCATTGATTTTGGAATTTAAAAGAGGAAGAAGGGGGGGAACACTGTTCACCCCCCCATCTACTGTTCACCCGACTCCCCCTACTTCTCGGTCGGTGCTGCCTCGATGCGCCCGGCGGCCCACATCTCTCCGGCGGTCCGGCCATCAGTCCACCTGCGCATCCCCGACTTCCCTGTGCTCCGGCGGTCTTGCTCCCCACTCCGACTGCTCCTCTCCCATCACCTCCCTCCGGCGGCCTTGCTCCTTGCTCCGGCGGCCAACCCGAACTCCCCTCTTTCTCTGCACTCCGGCCACGGCATCAACTCCGGCTGTTCCTCCCTCCATCTCCTCCTTCCATCATCCACCACCAACCACCACTGTGTCCAGCCTGGGTCGGCCTGTATCCGGATGTCGACGTTGGCACCTCTCGGCCATCCACGCCCATATCTGCCTACCGAGTCTGAGATCCTCCGCCGGCCTACTGCTCAGCCGCGGCTGCTCTGCTGCTGCTTCCGCCGGCTGCTACTACTCGACCGCCGCTGCTGCTCGGCTGTTGCGCCGACCGGCTACCCCCAGCACCACCACCATCACCATTAGAACCTCCACCACCATCTCCACCGTGCTCCTCCCCACAGACGGCTCCCTCTCCCTCTGCTCCACCCTACACCTCCCTCCGACGATGACTGGACGACCCCCTCGATAGCACAGTCATCACTCCCCGGCCAGGAGCTCGAACCCCAGCCATGGCGAAGCTCTGCTCCGGCCCTACATCTCTGATCTTTCGGCGGTGATGAGCGCTACGACCTCGCCATCTCTCTTTCCATCCATAACTCTCATCCACCTCCACCCGGTTGACTCCTATCTACACACTGCGAGCTCGACTCCGGCCCGACGGCCAACCCGATACAACCACCACTGCCAGCAAGTCGAGCCTCTCCTCCCTGCATCACTTCCTCTTCGGCCATCCATCGATAGCATCTCCCTACACCGGTTTCTCCACCACCAGGCCACTCCACCTCTCCCTCAGCCGCAGTCCGGCCGTCCTCTCCCGGCCAGGCGGCTGTGCACCACCACTGTGAGGCTCCCCTCTTCCCTCCTTAGTATTAATAAATGTAGTGTATATCTAATTAGTATATTATGTATGAATGTATATAATTAGTGTATATATATGTATAAGTATATATTTAATAAAATTTGTATATGTATTTAATAGTATATGTATGTATTTTAATTATGTATCATATAGTGTTAATATGTATATACGTATTGTATATTGTATATGTATATATTTAATAACTGATATACATGTAAATACGTATATATAGTATATATAATTAATTTGGTATATGTATATATGCATATTTTGTATACTTAGTATATTCTCAATATTTCTAATTGGTTTGTATATATGTATATATAAAGGTTTATTTTTATCTATTTAAATAAAAAGTATATGCTAGTATAAATTTAATTTGGTGTATTAGTATTAGTATATTTAAATGATAATGTTGACAATATATATATATATCCAAAAATATATTTTTGGCATATATATGAGTATATATATATAATGTTCAACTAGTATAAATCAAATATATATTTAAAAGGCAGATATATATATATATTGTAAATACATTTAAATTGGTGCATGTATAAATATTGTAAGTATTAATAAGTGTAATGTGTTATACGTATCCCTACTAGATGACCCTAGTTGACTAGAGCCATGCCTGGCATAGCCCTGAGGCCAGGGTATTTCTATTATGTGTTAGCGTAGCATCTGATACAAGTAATATTATTATATGTTTATAGGACTGTCGGATTCTCCAGACGATACTCTGGGACAGGACATTGGTATTGACAGCTAAGGACCCAAGGCGAGTACATTCTCTGATTAGTTTCTAATTTATGATATCTCCTATGTTCACTGTATCTAGTGTAGATATACATGCTCTTGACACGTTGGTTACACGGATTGGTATATACGGATCTCGTCATGAGATGTTATTCCTTATTCATGATGTAGCTTATACAAGACTTGTTTCCTTGATATCTTGTGCATGTACAGACACTGATTTCCGGGGAGACTTGCTACCTTCCTAGGGAATCCCGTGCCATAGCGTACCATGATTGGATCCACTATACCAGTCGGGGGTGGGGAGTATTTTAGTGTAGATATGTGATCATACCCAACCTTACATGCATCATAGCTCACCCCACATCTCACGTCGGGTGCAGCCTGACCATTTACATGCTTCATAGCTGTTACGTGTTATTAGCCTGACCTCTACATGCATCATAGCTAACCGACGGTTAGCCTGACCTTACAAGAATCATAGCTAATCACATGTAACCAGCCTGATCAAGTTCCCAAGCCGATCACATGTTAAAGCTAGTACTCATACACTTAGTCATAGGTTCTTGCTCATGGACATATTGTTTCTTCTCCTGCATTTACTTACAGTATTTCCAGTATTTCTTTTATTTCTCGTATCTACACATGCTTATGGTATATTTCCATCTAGAACTGCTATATAGTTTATATCATTAATATAGAACTGCTATTTAGAGATGTACTTGCTCCTTCCTGACTGGAAAATATTTTTCCAGACTGTGACCTTAGTAGACTGGTTTCTGACACACTTGAGGATTGGAAGTTAATGATTGCAGGTATGATTATTTATCGTTAGACTTGTCTTGTATTTCTTGCTTGCCTTGATATCTCATCGTGCTTTAGTTTATGTGATTGAGTATTTCTAACATTATTTTATGATATCCACGTCTCCTTATGGAGTTGGGTATTCACGTGAGTTTGATTAGATAGTTATATGACCTAGACAGCGTTCTACCGCCGATGCTGCGGCGTAGGCTGGACGTACCCACGCACTCGTGCCCCTAAACCGGGCGCGGATCGTGACACATTTTTAGTGGTGGCCCATGCAGGTCAGACTTCGCAAGTTGTGCGATGTCGTAGTAGTGTGGCATCTTTGTTATACTATTGCGTGCCTGTAATAGGATCTAGGATATAGGATACTAGGACGAGAGAGAATACTCAATCACAATTCCTTGAGAGATTCCTGGGATGACCCTTAAGAATCTCATTATAAATTCTAATTTTAAATCCTTCGCCTTGTTTTCGTCTGTCCTCACTCATTGATATTGAATTTGATTATTGTTGATCAATTATTAAAATTAAAATCTTGGTATCATTGTTGAGTTTGATTCTTGTTGACCAGTTGTTAAATTTAACTCTTGGTGTCGTTGTTGAGTTTGATTTTTATTTCATATCGAGATGAAATTTTACGGGCTAAAATTTACGGTATCATCTGATGACATATATTAATGAGGACAGTGAGAAAGATAAAATGTCCACTTTGATTATGGAACCTAGAGTTTATCGCAGCCACATTAGCTGTCGTGACGAGAACGTAGGAACCTGACTTGGATGTACATACTTTAGTTATGAAATTTAGAATTTCTCGCAGCCATACCGATTGGCGTGGCGAAGATTCTAGATGACGTGATTATAGAGTTGCATACCTTAGTTACGGAACCTGTCGTTTATCGTATCTATGCTTACTGGCGTGGCGAGGATTCTGAGTGTCATAATTTCGGACAGACGTGTATGATTATCAAATTGTATCTTAAATTGGTTCTTAATGTATCATCTCAAGACTTATCCATTTCTGTTATTCCAGGACTTTGTTCCAGGGTTTCTTTTTCTTTACTAGCAGTAAAGATACCTTCAGTCCTTAACCCAGTTCTTTTTAGCCTTATTTCTTTAAGGATCCTTGTTAGTGTGATAATTGGTTACTTGCAATTATGTTTGTGTCTTGTATTAGTGTTGACTGAGTGTGACTTGTGAGTTTGTAAGTGTTTCTTAGTTGGACATGGGAGCATTAGGCATTAATCTAGAGATACCCATAGCATAGTACCTTGTAGCAATAGTTCTATGATAGGTGTTATTATAGTTAATATTGGTACTATAGGTAGAAGAAGGAGTAAGAGTATCAATGATGGTTCCAAGAGTTAGTATCAGAGTCAGCATACCCGTCCTGGATAGTCATGAATTTATGTAATGGGATGATCTATGTAAACAATTAAGTATCAAGGAATTGTGTTAAAGATTAATGGAGCATGATGTTCAATTTGATGATTGATTACTTGGGTGTGTCAAGAGTAAATAAATGTATATGCATAAAGGGTATTAATGAGATATCATGAGAAGAGAAATATCGGAATTAGTAATAAAAATGGTGAAGCGTATCACGGATTAGTTTAACAGGCTATAAAGGTTAAAAGGAAATACATATACAACAATCGAGATGAGGAACCATACACATACCCATGAGAGTAAAGAAACATGAGTGTTATAGTAGATACATGTAATCATGAGTTATAATGAGCTTGATGAATGATCCATTAATGAAGCTAGTGATATAATACCAAGAGTGCTAATGGTCCTATATCGAGGATTAGTCGAGAACGACGCTCAAAATAGTAAGCACTCTGCGTAATGATAATCGGATAATATACCAGTTGACATAAATTAAAATCATGAAAGAAATTACAGGTGATGATAACTTTGATCATTGGAGATAATGGTGCAAGTGATTCAGGCAGTACAATTTTAGTACACAGTTATAGACACTAAATGCATTGAGTGCACCTTGAGTATCAGAGACCGTGAGCACTGATATGTACATTTGTGGATTTATAAATAAAAAGTGGAAATAAGATTTTATTTTAGGAATAATTGAGGAGTTGAGATTATGTCATTAAATTTTTTGGATTTCAAATATGAATTCAATAAACATGGTCAAGGCTACAAAGATTTTAGAAGTGATTAAAATTTTCATTTCGATGTTGAGTATTTGACTATTGAGGAAATATATGCATTTTATTTAAGGTTGTTCGAGAAGTTAAATCTTGACGATTATTTTGAGGATTAATTTTATGGTAGATGAGAGATATGAATATTAATATATGAGTAGATGATATACATGTGTAAGGATCTGATGACTTGAGCATGATTGAGGTAGCACCGCAGACTGACTTGGGTGTCCATCTAGAGTTGTATTAGAAAGGGTTTAGCACTTAGTATGGTGTGTCACACTTGGTGTGCACTTGAGTGATAAGAACAAATAGTATGGACAATTGTAGTAGGGACGAGAACTAGCAGTGGTGTACTAAAGTAGAACAGGGAGTGTGGTACTAAAGGGGTAGAGGAATCAAACTTGGATGCATTATTGAATCATGGTTATATTAGAGAATCTTAGTATTAGATTTAAGTATTAATAAGCAGGTGTATGCAATGAGGATGTAATCATGGATGTCATGTGGACTAATGATTAGTTGATATGGATATCAGTGTACAGGAATAGGAGTTAGTTAGTAAATATGCCAGGGTTAAGAATATGTTAGAGATAAGGGATACTGCAAGTAATATGTTAGCAGGTTCTTCTTTTTCTTCCTAATGTTCCCGTCTCTTGATTGATTGATTTTCCTAGTGTTGTAGTTCGTATTCATGATTTTTCTTGTTAGGAGATAGTTAGTAGTACACCCTGACAGAGAATGCAATACCATGATAAGACAGACCATAACCATGCATGTTTCCTCTAAGTTGTTGTTGTATGACTGTAGGTAAAAAATTTCTTAGACCATGATTATTGGGGTTTGACCATGAGGAAGATTCCTGAAGGAGTTATGACTTGACAGGAGAGACAAGATGTTAACAAGATGATTAAAAATTCAAGGATAAACATCGATTTAAATAAAGGGCCAAGAAATTAACATGGCATAATTGGTGGTTTATTAATTCCAGGAAGATTATGATGTGATTAGATTGATTATTAAAATTTGGAAATTTTGGGAGACTAACATTATATTTATTTGGTTGCAAATTATGAATTTTAGAATTTTATAGTTGGATGTCGCATTTGGAAAATCCCTAAGTATCGTATTGTTGAGTATTTTGTGGAAGAGAAAATCGAGAAATAAAATTATTGATGGACTAAATGTTTGAATTTAAACTTTTGGACGAGATTTCATTTTATATACGAGCATTGATTAAAATCAAATTTGAGGAGTGGAGATTAAATTCCGAGTATTTGAATTATTAACTAAAAACTTTCAAGGAAATTTTTAAAAAATGGACTTTGATTTTATTTCGAGGATTTTTCCGGAATGCAATAATTTCAGAAATTTTTTGAAAATTGTGAAAAGACATTGTGGATTATTACCTGATTTCGTGGTGGAAGAATTTAAAATTTGAGGAAAATAATAATGAGTATGATTAAACGCTACTTTGAGGATTTTGAATTTCGAGGACGAAATTCTTTTAAGGAGGGTAGACTTGTCACTACCACATTCCGAAAACAGTGGTATTTTCGAATTTTTATAATATTTAATATTATGGTAGTTACAATTAATTAATTGCATGATAGTATATTTAATTTAAATAAATGTGTGATGTGTAATTTAAATATAGTATTATATGCAGTGTTATTTATTTTTAAAGTAGTAGACTTGACCTAGAAGCCTAGTAGATGACCACCTGTCTGAATTATATAATTTTGTATTTAATTATTTTTATCTAGAATTTAATTCTTGGAGTTTGTATTTAATTACCGTATTTTATTTAATATTTTTGCGCATTGTCTTTGCTTCAATATTTGGAGCACTACCCTAGCTTTTGCCTCCCAACAAATTTCACCATCTTGCCCTAGACATGCCCGCCTTCCATTCCGCTATTTTTGCAACTCATAATTATGCTCTCTGTGCATTATTTCTAGCCGCACAAAAATTGTCGCGGACGTTATTTAATAAATCCCTATTTTGTATCGTTGTGCGTTCCAATTGAAATTGGAGGCAATCTTGACCTATTTTTCGTGCGGCCCAAATTAGGGTAATATCCTGTTCTGAGTCTACTTCATTATTGGTATTGATGACCTGACCTGATTTTGGTCCCATGTACTCCTAATTAATTTTAGAACACAACTTGCATTTATTTCTAATTAAATTAAGGATACTATTTTAACCAATTTTGAAAATCCCAATTTAATTCCAGCGCCCTGCTAATTGAGCCCATACCGATCTTACAGCGCCCTCTGACCCTTCAAAACACCGGGCACCGAATCGCCCGCCAAATTTTTGTCATTTTATGCGTCTGTGCAAATATCCAAATTTAAGGGGGCTAATTTGCAAATTTGCATTTTTGGTGTCAACATCCATTTGTTTAAACCCATGAGGAACCCCTAATATTTTTAACATCACACTCACCCCAACATGAAGAAACCTCATGTCAAATCTGGACCACTCATTTAATTGAGTGCATCCTCACCCTCCATCAAAACCCTCTCCCCTATTTAATATCACATCAAACCCTAATCCCTAGAAAACCTAGGTTTCCCCACCTACTAACAAGCCCCCACTATTCCTCTCCAACGTATGTAAATTTTTCTTCCCTTCTCCTTCTCTTTTCTTCTTTTCTTCTCCTCCTTTTTCTTCTTCTTCTTCCTCTCTTCATTGATTTTGGAATTTAAAAGAGGAAGAAGGGGGGGAACACTGTTCACCCCCTCCCCATCTACTGTTTACCCGACTCCCCCTGCTTCCCGGCCGGCGCTGCCTCGACGCGCCCGGCGGCCCACATCTCTCCGGCGGTCCGGCCATCAGTCCACCTGTACATCCCCGACTTTCCTGTGCTCCGGCGATCTTGCTCCCCACTCCGACTGCTCCTCTCCCATCACCTCCCTCCGGTGGCCTTGCTCCCTGCTCTGGCGGCCAACCCGAACTCCCCTCTTCCTCTGCACTCCGGCCATGGCATCAACTCCGGCTGTTCCTCCCTCCATCTCCTCCTTCCATCATCCACCACCAACCACCACTGTGTCCAGCCTGGGTCGGCCTGTGTCCGGATGTCGACGTTGGCACCTCTCGGCCATCCACGCCCATATCTGCCTGCCGAGTCCGAGATCCTCTGCCGGCCTACTGCTCAGCCGCTGCTGCTCTGCTGCTGCCACCGGCTGCTACTACTCGGCCGCCGCTGCTGCTCCGCTGTTGCGCCGACCGGCTACCCCCAGCACCACCACCATCACCATTAGAACCTCCACCACCATCTCCACCGTGCTCCTCCCCACAAACGGCTCCCTCTCCCTCTGCTCCACCCTACACCTTCCTCCGGCGATGACTGGACGACCCCCTCGATAGCACAGTCATCACTCCCCGGCCAGGAGCTCGAACCCCAGCCATGGCGAAGCTCTGCTCCGGTCCTACATCTCTGATCTTTCGGCGGTGATGAGCGCTACGACCTTGCCATCTCTCTTTCCATCCACAACTCTCATCTACCTCCACCCGGTCGACTCCCATCTACACACTGCGAGCTCGACTCCGGCCCGATGGCCAACCCGATACAACCACCACTGCCAGCAAGTCGAGCCTCTCCTCCCTGCATCACTTCCTCTCCGGCCATCCATCGATAGCAGCTCCCTACACTGGTTTCTCCACCACCAGGCCACTCCACCTCGCCCTCAGCCGCAGTCCGGCCGTCCTCTCCCGGCCAGGCGGCTGTGCACCACCACTGTGAGGCTCCCCTCTTCCCTTCTTAGTATTAATAAATGTAGTGTATATCTAATTAGTATATTATGTATGAATGTATATAATTAGTGTATATATATATATGTATAAGTATATATTTAATAAAATTTGTATATGTATTTAATAGTATATGTATATATTTTAATTATGTATCATATAGTGTTAATATGTATATACATATTGTATATTGTATATGTATATATTTAATAACTGATATACATGTAAATACGTATATATAGTATATATAATTAATTTGGTATATGTATATATGCATATTTTGTATACTTAGTATATTCTCAATATTTTTAATTGGTTTGTATATATGTATATATACTGGTTTATTTTTATCTATTTAAATAAAAAGTATATGCTAGTATAAATTTAATTTGGTGTATTAGTATTAGTATATTTAAATGATAATGTTGACAATATATATATATCCTAAAATATATTTTTGGCATATATATGAGTATATATATATAATGTTCAACTAGTATAAATCAAATATGTATTTAAAAGGCAGATATATATATATATTATAAATACATTTAAATTGGTGCATGTATAAATATTGTAAGTATTAATAAGTGTAATGTGTTGTACGTATCCCTACTAGATGACCCTAGTTGACTAGAGCCATGCCTGGCATAGCCCTGAGGCCAGGGTATTTCTATTGTGTGTTAGCGTAGCATCTGATATAAGTAATATTATTATATGTTTATAGGACTGTCGGATTCTCCAGACGATACTCTGGGACAGGACATTGGTATTGACAGCTAAGGACCCAAGGCGAGTACATTCTCTGATTAGTTTCTAATTTATGATATCTCCTATGTTCACTGTATCTAGTGTAGATATACATGCTCTTGACACGTTGGTTACACGGATTGGTATACAAGAATCTCGTCATGAGATGTTATTCCTTATTCATGGTGTAGCTTGTAAAAGACTTGTTTCCTTGATATCTTGTGCATGTACAGACACTGATTTCCGGGGAGACTTGCTACCTTCCTAGGGAATCCCGTGCCATAGCGTACCATGATTGGATCCACTATACCAGTCGGGGGTGGGGAGTATTTTAGTGTAGATATGTGATCATACCCAACCTTACATGCATCATAGCTCACCCCACATCTCACGTCGGGTACAGCCTGACCATTTACATGCTTCATAGCTGTTACGTGTGATTAGTCTGACCTCTACATGCATCATAGCTAACCGACGGTTAGCCTGACCTTACAAGAATCATAGCTAATCACATGTAACCAGCCTGATCAAGTTCCCAAGCCGATCACATGTTAAAGCTAGTACTCATACACTTAGTCATAGGTTCTTGCTCATGGACATATTGTTTCTTCTCCTGCATTTACTTACAGTATTTCCAGTATTTCTTTTATTTCTCGTATCTACACATGCTTCTGGTATATTTCCATCTAGAACTGCTACACAGTTTATATCATTAATATAGAAGTTATTTCCATTTAGAGATGTACTTGCTCCTTCCTGACTGGAAAATATTTTTCCAGCCTGTGACCTTAGTAGACAGGTTTCTGACACACTTGAGGATTAGAAGTTAATGATTGCAGGTATGATTATTTGTCGTTAGACTTGTCTTGTATTTCTTGCTTGCCTTGATATCTTATCGTGCTTTAGTTTATGTGATTGAGTATTTCTAACATTATTTTAGGATATCCACGTCTCCTTATGGAGTTGGGTATTCACGTGAGTTTGATTAGATAGTTACATGACCTAGACAGCGTTCTACCGCCGATGCTGCGGCGTAGGCCGGACGTACCCACGCACTCGTGCCCCTAAACCGGGCGCGGGTCGTGACAGAGATACCTTCAGTCCTTAGTCCAGTTCCATATAGAGCTGCGTTCCATTAGGATTCCTTGTTAGTGTGATAATTGGTGACTTACAACTAGGTCTGTGTCTTCTATCAATATTGACTGTTGTGAATATGCCATAATAGGAGAGTACCCATAAGTGTGTAGGAGAGTATGAGAGAATAAGAATACATTGTGCTAAGTAGTAAGACTTGTGTTACAGATAAAAGTAGGGCCTTGATGTGATTAGATATGAGTGTACTGGTATATGACTAGTGATGGATGTATCACCTGATATTGAGGCCAATGATGGGTTAGAAGCAATAGATAGAAGAGTGTCTAGAAATTGTGTGCAGGATGTACAGTGGGTGATGAGTGTTAGTGTGATGAGGTAATCCAATGATGAAGCTAGTATTACTATACGAAGAGTGCTAGTGTTTATATATCAAGGATTAGTTAAGCAATGTGCTAGTAACAGTAAGTACCTCATGCGATAATATTAAATTGGTGTATCAGTTAATATGGATAAAAAATTATTGGAAGTAATAGTACAAGTAATCCAGGTAGTACAATATTCAGTACACAGTTGAGGGAGTGCAATATTCAGTAAGATGGTGTATTATGTATACCTTGAGTGTTAGAGACTGTGAATATACATATATATATATATATATATATATATATATATATATATATATATATATATATATATATAGGTATACTTAGATAGATGTGGGTAAGAGATATATATCAGTATATGAGTGGATGATGTGCATGTGTAAGGATCTGTTGGCTTGAGCATGCCTGAGATGGCACTCCAAACTGATTTGGGTATCCATCTAGAGTTGTATTAGAGGGAGTAGTACTTAGTGTGCTGTGTTGCATTTGGTGTCCACTTGAGTGATAAGAACAACTATTATAATCAATTGCAATAGGTAAGAGAGCTAGCAGTGGGTGTACTTGTAGTAGAAACAGTGGTACCAAAGGGATAGAAGTATCAAACTTTCGATGCATCATTAAACCTATGGTTGTGTTAGAGGTTCTTGGTTTCAGATTTTGGTATCAATAGACATGTATGTGCAATATGGATGTATCCATGGATATCTTGTGGACTAATGATTAGTTGATGTAGGTATCAATGTATTGGAATAGGAATTAGTGAGTGAATGTGCCAGAGTTAAGTATATGTTAGAGGTTGAAGATGTCCAAGTAATGTATTAGAAGGTTCTGTTCTTTCTTTCTATTCCTTTCAGTCTATTTGATTGATTGATTGATTGATTCCTTAGTACCATAGCTTGTATCAATAATTTTCTTGCTAGAATATAGTTAGTAGTGCACCTTGATAGAGACTGTAATACTATGACAAAATAGACCATAACCATGCATATTTTATCTAGATTGCATGTTGTATGACGGTAGGTAGGATTTTCTTAGACCTTGATTGTTAGGGGTTGACCGTAGTGAAGAATTAATGAAAAGTTTATGACTGGACAGAGAGAGACAAGGTGCCTTAAATTTTGAGGACAAACATTAATTTAAATAAAAAGTTGAGAACTTAATATGGCAGAATTAACGATTTTGTTAAATTATTGATTTTTATGAAGATTACGATATGATTGAATTTGTCATTAAATTTTGAGGAATTTTAGAAGATTATCATTATATTTATTAGACTGCAAGATATAAATTTTAAAACTTATATTTTGAATATTGTATGGGAAGATTTCGTAAGTATTACATTGTTTGAGTATTGTGTGGAAAAAGAATCGAGGAATAAGATCACTAATGGATTAGTGTATGGATTCAAATTTTTGGGATAAGATTTCAAATTTTATAAATATGCATTGATTGGATTTAAAATTAGAGGATTGGATATTAAATTTTTTGTATTTAGCTATTAACTTAAAATTTTGGAGGAGATTATGATAAGAATGGAATTTAATTTTTAAATTTAAAAATTTTCAGGAAAATGATAATTATAGAATTTTAAAAATTTTGTGAAATAACAATATGAATTTACTTCATGATTATATGGTTTGATGAATTTAAATTTTAATGGTAAAAAATAAATAAATACAACTATTAAGGATCTTAAATTTCGAGGACAAAATTTTTTAAGGAGGGTAGACTTGTCAATACCACATTCCAGAATATGGGTGTTTTTATCTTTTTATTATCTATAAGTATTGTGTATATTTTATTTTATATATTGCATGATATATATATATATATATATATATATATATATATATATATATATATATATATATATATATATATATATATATATATATATATATATATATTATATATATATAGTGTTCTTTAGTGCATGGGTTAGTGGACTAGACCTAGAAACCAACTAGATGAACCCCTGACCATAATATAGGATTATGGACTTTAATTAGTATTATTCAGGATTAATTATGGAGGATTATATTTATTATTGTGATTTTATTTAATTGTTGTTCCTTACCGTTGCTTCGATATGGGAGTGCTACACTAGCTTTTGTCTTCCAATAAATTTTACACCCTTGTCCTAGACATGCCAGTCTTCCATTCTGACACTTGTGTAACTCATAAACACCCTCTCTTGTGATTTGTTTTAGTCGCACAATATTCGTCGCAGACGTTTATTTTTTAAAATTCCAATAAATCCAACTTTGCATCTTTGTGCGTTCGAATCAAAATTGGAGACACAATCTTGACCCATTTTGTGCAACCCAAATTATGACAATATTCTATTCTGAGTCTTCTATGTCCATGACACTTGTGTCCCATCTAATTTTAACCCTATGTACTTCCAATTAATTTAAGAACACCGCTTACATTAATTTTAATTAAATTGGTGTAAAGATCCAACTAAACCCAAGACTAGACCCAACACCAAACCAAACCCCATTCACACTCTCAAGGTTCATACTAAACACCACACACCCTTTTTAACCATTACATCACACCAAATATGGTATTTTTCCTCATTAAATCTCAAATTCCCACTTTTGTGCAATTTTCTAAATGTTGGGGACTTTTATGCAAAAGTGCAGTGAGGTGTCCACTTTCCATTGGACCCAACACATGAAAAAACTCCTATCCTCTTCTTTGACCGGTCATATACAATTTTTCTCACATATTTTTGGAGTGTGCAACACTCAAACCTTTCCACCTCAAGCCATCTCCACCCTCCATTCAACCCAACACCATCTGCACCCTCTAATTTCCTTCATGTAGCAACATACCCCATCCCAAGGAATACATGGCCGGCCCTAATCCCTAGGCTAGCACCCCTGCCTCTCTCTCCTACATAAAAAACCTATCTCTCCATATTATTTTCATCACCATAACCAACATCAAACCAAACCCTTCTTCCATCTTCTCCCCGTTCACCTCCATCCCGCGGACAACCGGACTGAACTGTCGGATTCCCCTTCCCGACGGGACAGCAGCCACTGTCTCCCCCCTTCATCAACCGTTCATACCGACCCACTCATGCCGGAACATCCTAGTCCCTGACTCCTCCCATCTCCGGTCGTTATCACCGCCAACCTACTACTGCCATCATCCCCGACCGTCCTCGCGACCACCCAACAGTCGGACCACCACCCCCACGATAGTCCACCACCCTCTTCTATCCTCATCTGTCAACATCTGCACCACCGAGCTCTAGAACTTCCCCTCCTGAACAACTGTCGACTGCACCGTCGTCTTCCCATCACCTCACACAGCAGCACCCTGACTCCACCGCGACCGCTGTCAGCCACTCCGACTCCCATCCTGCGGAAACTCTATCAACATCGACTCCCCACGCCATTTCCCGACCGCCTGTTTCTTCATTATTACCATCATCATCTAAATTACCCCGTTCACAGCCTCCTCCCCACATCTTCATCACCCTCGACCTCGTCTTGCTTCGGCCACCGCCGAGCAGTGCAACCACCTCGCCACCATCGTCACCACGACCTTCCCAGCCCCGGTCAATCTCCTCCACCGAGCAAGACCCCATTCATAGTCGACTTCCCGGCCACTCCACAGTCGACCTCTCCACGACAAGCCTCCTTACCGCCGTGCACTCAGGACCACACTATGCCATCTTCATCAGACCCTCGACCCTGTGCACCAAGGTTCAAAACTTACCCTTCTTTGTTGTGTGTTGTTTGCCATTGTATAGTCATAAACCCTAGTGCCTAGTGTACATGTGTGCACGTTTAATAGTAATTAGTATAAATAGAAATTAGGTTTAATAATGATTAGGTTTAATAATTATTTGAATAGTAATTAGGTTTATAAATTACTTCATGGAAAATTGATTGCCGGCATTATATATGTGTATGGCCATAAGTGTTAGTAGTATATCCCGTATTTACATATGACTATATGACCCTGAGTATTAGTGAACTGTCTGCCTTGTGTACCCTAACCTACTAGCTAGGCATGTGTTAGTGTTATACAGGATTTAGAGTTTTAGACATGTGTTAGTGTTAGTTGTTGTTTTGTTATGCACAGTAATCGAGGATATGACACCTACGCATTTAGACACACACACTTGACCCTGCTAGTTGACTAATTATCACCATTGCGTAGTTTCTAAGTGTAGTGTAATTGTGTTATGTGTATACTAGTGTAATGGCCGATGTTATATTATTGTATTATATTATATATATAGGACCATTGGATCGTCCTGCGAGACTTCGGGAGCCGGACATTGGTATTGTCCGCTCAGGACCACAGGTGAGTACATTTGTCACGACCCGCACCCAGAATTTGGGCATGAGTCGTGGGTACGTCCAGCCTACGCCGCAGCATCGGTGGTAGAACGCTGTCTAGGTCTCAACATATAATATATCCTGTCAATAGTCTCAACTCCACACGGAGGACAATGATAAATAATCCACAGTTCTATGATATACTCAATCACAAGCTAATAGAAATAATGGCACGATGAGAATAGAAAAGAGTTCTATTAAAAAAAACCAACCATAATAAGTCCAACTCAAATCTGGGTCTAGATGACCTCACAAAGTCATAAAATAATAATACAACCCAGTCTCAGTCTAAAACAATAAATGCAGAAAAATAATCTAAGAACAGCCAGGTAAATTCTCCTCTAGGCTAGGCAACTCCTCTGGGGTTTCTGGAGTGAAATCTTTCTCTAATCCTGGGCCGTAATGAGTGGGGCAAAGATCCTCCAGGTCCTCTGAAAAATATTATCCAGTCAGGATTGGAGCGAAGCACAAGCACTAACAGCAGTTTCATTAAATTGACAAAGACTATAAACAGTGTAAGAAATACAAGATGGAAATAAATGCTGAAAATGTAAAGTACAGGAGAAATGGAAATAGGCAATAGAGCATCTAGCAATGAACAATAAATAGTGAATGCTAGAACAATAAGTAGTGAATGCTGGAACAAGTGAATCTGAATAAGAATAGACATCTAACTAAGTGTTTGAATTATCAGTTTATTATGTGATCGGCTTGGGACTAGATCAGGCTGGTTATATATGATTAACTATGATTCTTGTAGGTCAGGCTAACCATATGGTTAGCTATGATGCATGTAATGGTCAGGTTAATCATATATAACAGCTATGATGCATGTAAGATGGTCAGACCGCACCCAACGTGAGAAGTGGGGTGAGCTATGATGCATGTAGAAGGTTGGATGTGATCACATAATCTACTAATAGTTCCCCATCCCCCAGCTAACACGATAGATTCCAATCACGACTCCTCATGATGGGGATCTAGGGTACTAACCCGTGTATCCATAGTGTCGGAATCAAGTATGTAATACAACTGAATTATAGTAATAATCAACAATGAAAACTGTCAGAGAATGTACTCGCCTGTGGTCCTGAGCAAGGTGTGAGGATCGATGTCCAAAGTGAGATCACAATGACCTATTTATGGAAAATTAATGTCAGGCATTGATTTGAGGAAATAACATGTTTAATTTAATAAAAAATGGGGTTTTTAGGTCATAGCTAAGTCTAGACTAGGTTAACTAGGTTCACTAGTCAAATTCTATACCATTCTAAGGTATCTAGTATAATACTAGCTACTATTTTATACTATAAGTTCTTTGTATATAATAATTCCTACATATATAAATTTCCAGTTTGTATCTTAATACAACCCTTAACATATACCTTACCAAATTCCACAGATGCCTCACACCTCACTTAAATACACACTGCACACACAGGTTCTAATTAACTGAGACACCCCCCTCCCTATCACACAGGTATTATACTAAAAATTTTAAATAAACCTGGGACACACACTGATCACTGATTCACAGTATCAGGAATTGGACACAGCCACACACTAATACATTCACACAACACACAACTCGACTTCACAGAACCTCACACTGATCACTACACATACTGCACAAGATTCTCACAGGCACACATGCCTCACACATGCCCAGATACACCCAACCCGACTATGCACAGGGAAGATCCCCCACAGTGCACACAGCACAGTAAAAGACCCCGACTGTGCACAGGGATTCTTCCCATCGATGTATTCCCTCTACAAATCACACACACAACTACATACATAGATATATATATAAACACTCATCAAATTGGGTGATGTAGAGTAGATTAGATGGGTAATTCCTCCTGTGAAGCATTTCATCCAACATATAATGTACAAAACGAAAACCACACTAAGAACTCCTGAAAACCCAAAACAAAACCCAAAAATCAATATCTAACCTACACGTAGGAGGTAAATTCAGTCTACATGCAAACCCCTAGGGTTAGGGTTCACGAAATTGGGGAAAACCCTCGTTGGAACACCAAAACCCTAGTTTCTCCTAAATCTCTATGTAGAAACCCTAAAAAATCGAAATCTAACAGCAAGGGTGGGTTCCTAATGGGCATTAATCATCAGAAAACAGAAATAAAAGAATTAAAAATAGGGTTTTACCTATAGAGATGGTTTCTCCAAATAGAAGTTCTTCTTCCCCAAGGTTCCTTGACCCAAGTTCCTTGCTTCCCTTGCTTTGGAGGAGGAAGATGGAATCCTAGGGTTTTAATTCCGAATTTGGGGTGGGGGAGATGGCTTTCTTGATGGAGGCTAGGTTTTAGGTTTTCTTCATGAAGGAATGGGTTCCATTTTATATTAAAACTAAGCTAGGGTTTCTAATGCATAGTTTAGGTTAAACCCCTATGTTAGGTCATGTAGAACCTAATTAACTAGGGTTTAGGTCTTCTAGGGTTGAGGTTCCACCCAAAAATTAGAATTCTAGGGCTTCTCTAGAATTGGTTTTCAATTTAGGGTTTAGTCATTAGGGTTTGTCCTAATGCGTTCTAGGGTTTTACCTAAAACCAAAAATTATTTACAATAAATAAATAGTTTTAAAAACTCAGCAGATTAATTAAACACATAATTAATCAAAATAGTGAAATTATCCAACTGCCCCTATCTGGAAAAGTGGTAGTGACAAGTCTACCCTCCTAAAAGAAATTTTGTCCTCGAAATTTGGACTGAACAGAACAAGAATAAACCAGAAAAAGGAAATACCTCAAGTCTAGAAGAGGTACGGGTATTGCTCGCGCATTTCGTCCTCTCTCTCCCAGGTTGACTCCCCTGGAGAGTGATGTCTCCATGCAACACGAACCAAAGGAATAGTTTGGTTCCGCAACACCTTCTCTCTGCGGTCCAAGATCTCTACGGGCTGCTCGGGGTAGCTGAGCGTCGGACCAACCTCAATCTCCGAGTGGTCAAGTACGTGACTCGGGTCTGCCACGTACCGTCTCAGCTGCGACACGTGGAACACATCATGTACTCCCTCTAATGCAGGCGGCAAGTCCAATCTATACGCCACTGCACCTACCCTCGCAAGAATGCCAAAGGGTCCGATGTAGCGTGGGCTAAGCTTCCCGCCTCGACCAAAACGAATCGTGCCACGCGTCGGAGAAATCCGTAGGAATACTAGATCGCTAACCTAAAACAAAACAGTCTCAACATGTAGTCTAAACAAACAACACAAACCAGAAAAATAATAATCTATACCTGAAACTCAAGGGGTCTACGGTGGCTGTCGGCCCAATGCCGCTGTCTGTCCTGCGCCACTCGCAGTCTGTCTCTGATGAGTTTTACCTTTTCTGCTGCATCCACGACCATTTCTGGTCCTAGCAAGGCTCTCTCTCCAACGTCGTCCCAAGATAACGGTGTACGATACCTCCTTCCATAAAGAGCCTCAAATGGTGACATCTCGATGCTGGCCTGGTAGCTGTTGTTGTAGGCGAACTCTACCAGGTGCAGATGATCCTCCCAAGAACCTCCGAGATCTAGAACGCAAGTGCGTAGCATATCCTCGAGAGTCTGAATAGTCCTTTCAGACTGCCCATCTGTCTGGGGGTGATATGCGGTACTGAACTTGAGCTGAGTGCCCAAGCTAGCCTGCAGACTCCTCCAGAAGTGGGAAGTGAAACGGCTATCCCGATCCGAGACGATGCTTACCGGAACTCCATGAAGTCTAACGATCTGTCGCACGTACATCTCTGCTAGCCTCTCTGTCGACGTGCCCACCTTGAAAGGTAAGAAATGGGCTGATTTGGTCAACCTGTCCACGATGACCCAAATTGCGTCCTTCCCTCCTGGAGAACGTGGAAGCCCTGAAACGAAATCCATGGTCACGTGCTCCCACTTCCACTCTGGGATCGGTAAAGGTTGAAGCAAACCACCTGGCCTCTGCCGATCTGCCTTTACCTGCTGACACACTAGACACCGGATACGAAGCGTGCTACCTCGCGCTTCATTCCATACCACCATACGTGCTCCCTCAAGTCTCGATACATCTTGTTGGCACCGGGATGCATCGAGTACTGAGAGCAGTGTGCCTCCTGTAAAACCTCCTCGCGCAGCTCCCCGCTCGGCACACACATCCTCGTGCCGTGCCGTAAGGAACCATCATCTGCGATAGTAAAGTCGTCCGATAATCCTGTATGAACCTGTGCTCTGATACTCCTCAGAGCCTCATCATTATACTGCGCAGCTCTGATCCTTTCCATCAGCTCGGACTGTATCTACAATCCCCATATCTGAATCTCAGTACCGGGAACTAACACCTCAATCTCCAAGCTCTCCAAATCAGCCAACAAATGTCTATCTGTCGTCAAGTACATAGCCATCGGATACCTGCTCAAGGCATCGGCGACCACGTTGGCCTTCCCTGGGTGGTACTGCAATGAGATGTCAAAGTCCTTCATCAACTCTAACCACCTCCTCTGTCTCATGTTTAGCTCCTTCTGTGTGAATACGTACTTCAAGCTCTTGTAGTCTGTGAAGATCTCCACACGCTCTCCGTATAGGTAATGTTTCCACAGTTTTAGGGCGAAGATAACCTCTGCCAACTCTAAATCGTGGGTGGGGTAGTTCTCTTCATGAGGGCATAACTGCCTGGAAGCATAGGCAATTACCTTTCCGTGCTGCTGAAGAACACATCCCAGACCTTTCCCTGAAGCATCGTTGTAGATGGTGAAACCACCTGTCCCTGCTAGCAACGTCAAAATTGGAGCTGTCGTCAACCTCTTCTTCAACTCATCAAATACAGCCCGGCACTCCTCCGTCCAGACAAAATCCACATCCTTCCTAGTCAATCTGGTCATTGGCGCTGCAATCCTGGAGAAGTCTTGTACAAACCTCCTGTAGTATCCTGCTAGCCCGAGAAAACTCCTGATCTCAGCTACCGAACTGGGGGTAGCCCACGACTTTACTGCCTCGATCTTCTGTGGGTTAACCGAGATTCCGTCACCCGATACCACATGCCCAAGAAATTCAACCTTGTCAAGGAAGAATTCACACTTAGAGAGTTTCCCGTACAACTTCTCCCTCCTGAGAGTCTCTAAGACCAACCTCAGGTGCTCTTCGTGCTCCTCCGGGGTCTTGGAATACACAAGAATATCGTCGATGAACACCACAACAAACTTGTCAAGGTACTGGTGGAACACCTTGTTCATCAGGTTCATGAATACTGCCGGTGCATTGGTTAAACCAAATGGCATCACCATGAATTCAAACTGGCCGTATCTGGTCCGAAAAGCTGTCTTCGGCGTGTCCTCTCTCTTTACCTTCACCTGGTGATAGCCTGACCTCAAATCTATCTTTGAAAACACCCTCGCCCCGCTCAACTGATCGAAAAGATCATCTATCCTCGCCAGCGGGTACTTATTCTTGATAGTGATATTTTTCAAAGCTCTATAGTCAATGCACATGTGCACCGTGCCGTCCTTCTTTGGTACGAACAATACCGGAGCTCCCCATGGTGATGAACTGGATTTGATGAAGCCTTTGTCCTGCAGCTCCTCGATTTGCTTCTTCAGTTCTGCCAGCTCGCTGTTGTTGACTCTATAGACATGTTGTGAAATGGGCTCCGCTCCTGGAACCAAGTCTATAGAGAATTCAACATCTCTGTCTGGCAGCAAGCCTGGCAACTCCTCTGGAAATACATCCAGGAACTCCGCTATCAGAGGATGTGGCAACTCCTCTTCTTCCACCCTGGCTCCGCAAAATGTGCTCCTGCTCTGTTCCGCTGCTCCTCTGACGACCTCAAACTCCGGCTCTCCTGGTGGTCTAAATAATACTCTGCCTCTATAACAATCAATAGTAGCATGATGCTTACTCAACCAGTCCATTCCGAGTACAATATCATACCCCAGAAGTGGCATGACGAGTAAGCTCACGCTCAACTCTCGGCCTCCTACTGACACCCTCCGGTCCTAGCAGTGATCACGGACTAGGATAATACCTCCACCAGTCGTGATCTTGCAAGTCCTAGCTAATGGTTCTGTGTCTAAATGATGTCGAAGTGCATAAGATATAGACACAAAACTATGGGAAGCGCCAGAGTCGAATAAGCTAAATGCGGGAATACAATCGAGAAGAACCGAACCTGTGATCAAGTCTCCTGCTGGCTCGATCTCATCGACTGCCATGGCGTACGCTCGCCCTTGGGGTACACCTCTCTACTGCTGGTGCTGGGCAAACTTCTGATGTTGTGGTGGAAGTGGTGCCCTCTGTTGTTGGCCTCCTGGTACGGCAGGTACCTTGCCTGGTCCTCTCTGGGCGGCTGCTCCACCCTGACCTGAACGAATGGTAGGGCAATCCCTCAGCTGGTGTGTCATCGATCCGCAGGACAGACATGAGCCCAATCTCTTCCTGCAGATATCTCTAGTATGTCCCATCTTCCCGCAGTACGCACACTGGATGGCGGGCTGAGTCTGTCTCTGTTGCTGCTGCTGGACCTGCCCTCGGGCTGGTGCCTGATGCTGCTGCTGAAAGGGTCTCTGCTGTTTCTGCTGAAAGTGTGGATGCTTGCCCGGTCCCGCACTACTGTTTGCTCCTCCGGAACCATCATGTCCCCTCTTGGGCCTGAGGTCCAAGTCGTCCTCGGCCACCTGGGCATCCATCAATATGCCCTCGTAGGTAGCTGTGCGACGTCCCGACGTGCGAGACTTGATCTCCCTTGTCAGCCCCTTTCTGAACTTCCGGGCCCTGTCCCCCGGATCTCTAATCATCGACGGTGCGAAGCGGCTCAGGCGGGAAAACTCTGCGGCATACTCGTCGACGGACGAGCTCCCCTGGGCTAAGTCATGGAACTGACTCTCCAAAGCTCCCAGGGCAACATCAGGAAAGAACTTCTCCTTGAAGATCTCCTTGAAAGCTTCCCAAGTGAGTCCCCTTTCAAGGAGTCTTGGCTCTGTGCGAAACCACGTCAAGGCGATGTCGAACATCTGGCTGCCGGCGGCCTCGATCTGAAGAGCCTTCGGAAGCTGCGCCAAGCGCAAGTTCCTCTCAATGTCCTCTAGCCAATCATCGGCGTAGAGTATCCCTTCTGTCCCCTTGAACTCCCGAGGCATCATCCTCTTGAAATCCACAATGGTGCCCGGCCTCTGGTGGTGCTGATCAGGATGCTGCTGCTGCTGAGTAACTCTCTCCACAGCCTGGAGAGCCACTTGATGAGCGTTCTCCATGTTCACCCTCATCATCTCTGTCTGGGCCTGGTGTGCCTCAGCCTGCACCCTCTGGGCCTCTGCCGACATCCTCTGGGCATCGACCATGCCCTGAATCAAAGCGAACATCTGTGCTCCATCGACGGGCACACCTCCTGGATGCTGAACTGGTGGTGGTGGTGGAGGCGCCGTCGTAGCTGTGGGGACCCTCTGAACAGGTGGTGGAGGACCCCCGAATGCTGCAGACACTCCCACATGTACTGGAGATGTAGGAGGTGCTGCGGATGTCTGTCCGGCAAGGCGAGAGGTAGCATATCTCTCTGTAGCTGCTGCTCCGAGTCTCTGGGACCTGGTCCTCGGCATCCTGAAGACAGATCGAAAGAATCAATTAAGGTAATAAACACGATATCATCAAGGAAGGACAGGAAATTTCTAAAGGAAAAATCATTAAGAGTAATGTCATAAGAATCAGAATTTCCTAATTGTGATTGAGCATATCCTCGGCCTAATTCCTATTTCCTAAAGCAGGCTCGTAGTAATACTCTAAGTGAGCACCACTACGATATCGCTCTAATGCGAATCTAGGACTGGACCTGCATGGGCCACCACTAAAAACGTGTCACGACCCGCACCCGGAATTTTGGGCATGAGTCGTGGGTACGTCCAGCCTACGCCACAGCATCGGCGGTAGAACGCTGTCTAGGTCTCAACATATAATATATCATGTCAATAGTCTCAACTCCACACGGAGGACAATGATAAATAATCCACAGTTCTATGATATACTCAATCACAAGCTAATAGAAATAATGGCACGATGAGAATAGAAAAGAGTTCTATTAAAAAAAAACCAACCACAATAAGTCCAACTCAAATCTGGGTCTAGATGACCTCACAAAGTCACAAAATAATAATACAACCCAGTCTCAGTCTAAAACAATAAATACAGAAAAATAATCTAAGAACAGCCAGGTAAATTCTCCTCTAGGCTAGGCAACTCCTCTGGGGTTTCTGGAGTGAAATCTCCCTCTAATCCTGGGCCGTAATGAGTGGGGCAAAGATCCTCCAGGTCCTCTGAAAAATGTTATCCAGTCAGGATTGGAGCGAAGCACAAGCACTAACAGCAGTTTCATTAAATTGACAAAGACTATAAACAGTGTAAGAAATACAAGATGGAAATAAATGCTGAAAATGTAAAGTACAGGAGAAATGGAAATAGGCAATAGAGCATCTAGCAATGAACAATAAATAGTGAATGCTAGAACAATAAGTAGTGAATGCTGGAACAAGTGAATCTGAATAAGAATAGACATCTAACTAAGTGTTTGAATTATCAGTTTATTATGTGATCGGCTTGGGACTAGATCAGGCTGGTTATATATGATTAACTATGATTCTTGTAGGTCAGGCTAACCATATGGTTAGCTATGATGCATGTAATGGTCAGGTTAATCATATATAACAGCTATGATGCATGTAAGATGGTCAGACCGCACCCAACGTGAGAAGTGGGGTGAGCTATGATGCATGTAGAAGGTTGGATGTGATCACATAATCTACTAATAGTTCCCCATCCCCCAGCTAACACGATAGATTCCAATCACGACTCCTCATGATGGGGATCTAGGGTACTAACCCGTGTATCCATAGTGTCGGAATCAAGTATGTAATACAACTGAATTATAGTAATAATCAACAATGAAAACTGTCAGAGAATGTACTCGCCTGTGGTCCTGAGCAAGGTGTGAGGATCGATGTCCAAAGTGAGATCACAATGACCTATTTATGGAAAATTAATGTCAGGCATTGATTTGAGGAAATAACATGTTTAATTTAATAAAAAATGGGGTTTCTAGGTCATAGCTAAGTCTAGACTAGGTTAACTAGGTTCACTAGTCAAATTCTATACCATTCTAAGGTATCTAGTATAATACTAGCTACTATTATATACTATAAGTTATTTGTATATAATAATTCCTACATATATAAATTTCCAGTTTGTATCTTAATACAACCCTTAACATATACCTTACCAAATTCCACAGATGCCTGGACACCCATATGATACTTCACTAAACTTCCTGTTCCTGACACTCAACCCCTGTGATGCATACTGCACAACTCACTGCTCTCCCTCTTCTCACAGAATTCACTCACACACACACTACTACCTACTGATACACAGGAATACACACTGGTTCACATAGGTAGACACAGGTTTCCCCACACTGGCACATACACAGATGCCTACTGAACCTGGAATTTATGAGACACACACATTAGTACACACAGCAGGTATTACACAGTCATCTCACACTGCTCACACTAGTATCTAATACCAACATGCACTGAAATACAGTACCACACACACAGAACTTCGAGCTCACACAGGCTCTCACTCACAGACACAAACACACAGACATTCACACAATGATACTTGCAGATGCACACAGTTTTACTCATAGATACATAGTGGCACTCACAGACAGTTGCACACAGCCATACACACTGCTACCAGGATACACTCTAGATCTAACACACAGGTATACACACACACTCTTAGGCTAAACTGATACACAGTTCTAATACCCTCAAATCTCACTGCCCCTCACTCTCAGAATTCAGCATTCACTCACAGCACACTATACATATTTTATACATGAGACACACAGGTATTACCTATCACAGGCTCACTGCATTACTCCCAACTGAATCCTGCACACCCACAGAAATATAATTACCTACACTACACAGAATCCTCCTTGCACTCAGACACACCGATATTTAAAACACACAGATAACACACTGTTGTTCATTGATACTCTAATTCTCAACTCATACACATAAGTCCTCACTACACGGTATCACTCACACACATACTCCTAACTACACCTCAACACACAGAAACACAGTTATCTAATACATACCTACTGTTTACTCACTCTCACAAATGCAACTGAAATCTGGGATACTCACACATTAACTCGCTTACAGGTACACAGCCACTAATCTCACATGTATTTCTGATACATAAAATCCTGACACTGATACTAAACCCAAATGCCATAACCATACATGAGCCCACAGTAATCACTGCACAGATCTGGACCAAACCCGACTGTGCACACAGGCAACACAGGTTCCTCACACCTCACTGAAATACACACTGCACACACAGGTTCTAATTAACTGAGACACCCCCCTCCCTATCACACAGGTATTATACTAAAAATTTTAAATAAACCTGGGACACACACTGATCACTGATTCACAGTATCAGGAATTGGACACAGCCACACACTAATACATTCACACAACACACAACTCGACTTCACAGAACCTCACACTGATCACTACACATACTGCACAGGATTCTCACAGGCACACATGCCTCACACATGACCAGATACACCCAACCCGACTATGCACAGGGAAGATCCCCCACAGTGCACACAGCACAGTAAAAGACCCCGATTGTGCACAGGGATTCTTCCCATCGATGTATTCCCTCTACAAATCACACACACAACTACATACATAGATATATATATAAACACTCATCAAATTGGGTGATGTAGAGTAGATTAGATGGGTAATTCCTCCTGTGAAGCATTTCATCCAACATATAATGTACAAAATGAAAACCACACTAAGAACTCCTGAAAACCCAAAACAAAACCCAAAAATCAATATCTAACCTACACGTAGGAGGTGAATTCAGTCTACATGCAAACCCCTAGGGTTAGGGTTCACGAAATTGGGGAAAACCCTCGTTGGAACACCAAAACCCTAGTTTCTCCTAAATCTCCATGTAGAAACCCTAAAAAATTGAAATCTAACAGCAAGGGTGGGTTCCTAATGGGCATTAATCATCAGAAAATAGAAATAAAAGAATTAAAAATAGGGTTTTACCTATAGAGATGGTTTCTCCAAATAGAAGTTCTTCTTCCCCAAGGTTCCTTGACCCAAGTTCCTTGCTTCCCTTGCTTTGGAGGAGGAAGATGGAATCCTAGGGTTTTAATTCTGAATTTGGGGTGGGGGAGATGGCTTTCTTGATGGAGGCTAGGTTTTAGGTTTTCTTCATGAAGGAATGGGTTCCCTTTTATATTAAAACCAAGCTAGGATTTCTAATGCATAGTTTAGGTTAAACCCCTATGTTAGGTCATGTAGAACCTAATTAACTAGGGTTTAGGCCTTCTAGGGTTGAGGTTCCACCCAAAAATTAGAATTCTAGGGCTTCTCTAGAATTGGTTTTCAATTTAGGGTTTAGTCATTAGGGTTTGTCCTAATGCGTTCTAGGGTTTGACCTAAAACCAAAAATTATTTACAATAAATAAATAGTTTTAAAAACTCAGCAGATTAATTAAACACATAATTAATCAAAATAGTGAAATTACCCAACTGCCCCTATCTGGAAAAGTGGTAGTGACAACATTCTCTGATAATTTTTGTTATTTGATAATTTTTATAATTCAAGTATTTAGAAATGTTACATTTGATTCTGACACTGTGCTACATGAACTAGTATATAGATTGGATCTGCAGTCATGAGATGTTACATTGATTATCGTATTGACATTGTACACGATATTGATATTAGATATCGTACATTATATATTGGACATTGATCGTGTATCGTAACGTGTCATGGTTGGATCCACTGTACTGGTTGGGGGTGGGGAAAATATTAGTAGATTATGTGATCATACTCCACTCTACATGCATCATAGCTCACCTCACACATCACTTCTGGTGTAGCCTGACCATTACATGCCTCATAGCCTACCTCATAGCCTATTATATATGATTAGCCTGACCATTACTCACATCATAGCTAACCAGATGGTTAGCCTAACCTTACATGAATCATAGCTAATCATATGTAACAAGCCTGATCTTGTCCCATGCCGGTCACATGATAGACTGATATTTCAAACACTTAGAATAGTTACAGTTCTCCATTTCAGTTCATATAATACATTACTCTGTATATGATATTATAGTTCTTCTCTTCATTTCATATATGCATTGATTATATTATATTGCCTATATTGCCTGTTCTCTCTATTTTTGTCATTGCATCTATTTATTGTCTTCTCTTAGTATATAGCATCATCTATTTATTATTTTATAGTCCTTATCAATTAATTAAAACTGTTATTGGATTGTACTTTGCTCCAATCCTGACTGGAAATATTTTTCCAGACTGCGACTTAGAGAACTGGTGACCGACATATTATGGACCACATGGAGAGTAGCTGCAGCCTTGGACCTTGTAGTTCAGGTGTGATTTTGGAAGGTTTAGCCGGGATCACTAGTTGTTCAGTTAGTTCTATTAGCAGATTATTGGTACCGGATTTGTTTCCAACATACTTTGAGACTTGGATGTTATTGTTTTGCAGTTAGATTATTTTGTTTAGACTGGTGTTGTATTACGTTTATTTTCTTTGATATCTTATCGTGTTTTAGTTATGTGGTTGGGTATTTTCAGATTATATTGTGATATATGTGTCTCCTTATGGAGTTGGATATTCGTGTGAGATTGATTAGCTAGTATTGTGACCAAGACAGCGTTCTACCACCGATGCTGCGGCGTAGGCTGGACGTACCCACGCACTCGTGCCCTAAATTCCGGGTGCGGGTTGTGACATATTTTTAGTGGTGGCCCTTACAGGTCCAGACTTTGCAATTAGAGCGATGTCGTGGTAGTGCGACGTCTCAGTTGTACTACTGCTAGCCAACGATAGGATATAGGACATAGGATACTAGGATGAGAGAGGATACTTAATCACAAATTTCTTGAGAAATTCCTGGGACGACCCTTGAGAATCTTATTATAATTACCAATTTAAATCATTTTTCTTGTTCTCGTCCGTTCTCACTTGTTGTTATTAAATTTGATTCTTGTTGATCAATTATTAAATTTAATTTTTGGTGTTGTTGTTGAGTTTGATTTCATATCGAGATAAACTTTACGGACTAAAATTACGGTATCATCTGATGATATATGTTGATGAGGACAGTGAGAAAGGTAAAATATTTGCTTTGGTTATAGAGCCTAGAATTTATCGCAGCCATATTAGCTGGCATATCGAAAACATAGGTACCTAACTTCGGATGTATATATCTTGGTTACGAGATTTAGAATTTCTTGCAGCTATACTAGTCGGCACAGCGAGAATTCTAGACGAGGATTCTGAGTGACATGATTTCGGACAGCGAGAATTCTGAGTGACATGATTATAGAGTTGCATAACTAGTCTCATCCTGCAAGCATCACATCCTTGTCCTTTCTTCTTACAGAAAGAGCAAGGAATAACTGACCTCTGAATCTGGTGCATCTGATGTGCCGGCGCTCTAGCTGGTTCGTGATACTGCTGCCTCGAATGCTGGAAATGTCTCTGGTGTTGCTGCTAAAAATGAGGCTTCTTCATTGGACCCGTGTTGTTACTGGATCCTACGGTGTCCCTTGGCCTCTTAGAGCCAAGCTCTAAATCATCCTCTGTCCGCTGCACCCATCTCAGAATCTCCTCAAAAGTAGCGGTAGGATCTCCGTTTGTATAGGATTTGACCTCTCGGTTCAGGCCCTTCCTGAACTTCTTAGCTTTCCCTCTGGGGTTTTGCCCCTCCACGAAGTGACCTAGTCTGCAATACTCCACCGCATACTCATCCACCGACATACCTCTCTGAACGAGGTACTTGAACTGGCTCTCGAGAGATGTCAGAGCCACATCTGGAAAGAAATTTTCCTTGAAGAGCTCTTTGAAAGCTTCCCAAGTAAGTCCTGGTACTGAGATCCTGGGGTCCGTCCTGAACCATGTCAAAGAAATGTCAAACATCATGCACCCTGCTGCCTCTATCTGCAACATCTCTAGAATCAGTGCCAGCCGCAGGTTCCGCAAAATCTCTTCGATCCAATCATCAGCATAAAGGATCCCTTCTGTTCCCTTAAAGTCCATCGGCCCCATCCTCTATAAGTCTATGATGGTCCCCGGCCTCGGCTGCTGTGGAATAAACTGAGGTGGTGCCATCTTTGGCTGGACTACGGAAGCTCTCTGAACTGTTGTGAGCGCGATCTGGTGAGCACTCTCTGTGCTCTGTCGCAGGACCTCTGGCTGATGCTGCTATGCCTCCATCATATGTTGAAAGAGTGTGAATATCTGTGTCTGACCAACTATGAGTGGTGGGGGTGGAAGACCCCCGGAAATTGTCTGTGATATCCTCTGTACCGGAGGTGGAGCACCTCCGAAAGATGCTGCAGATACGCCCACCTGGAGAGGTGAAGCCGACCTCTGGAAAGTAGGTGCTGGAACATCGTCTACTGGTGCTGCCTTCAGAGGTGATGAAGTGACTGACCGTGTCATCGGGGCATCTGAGCGTTGGGATCGCCTCTTCGGCGGCATCCTAAAGATAGATTAAAATAAGGGATCAATATTGAATATGATACGATATCATCAAAGAATGACATAATTTCATTCAAAGTAAAGCAATATTCAATAGATAGAGATTGCAAAACAGATATTGGAATTGTTTCCTAGTTGTTATTGAGTAAACTCTCAGCCTAAATCCTATTTCCTAAAGCAGGCTCATAACAGTACTCTAGGCGAGCACCACTACTATATCGCAATAATTGTGAATCTAGGCCTGCATGGGACACCACTAAAAATGTGTTACGACCCACACCCGGATATTCAAGCACGAATATGTGGGTACGTCCAGCCTACGTCGCAGAATCGGTGATAGAACATTGTCTGGGATATTTTTAACTTTCTAAGATCTCAATAATATAATATAGTACCTGTCAATCATCTCAACTCTAAATGGAGGAACAATATGGTATCCCACAAGTATAACTATTCTCAATCACAAAATAAACCAAGAAAGATAAAGCACGAATGGAATAGCGAATGAAGAAACGATACAATCCACAATCTGAAATAATATATAAACTATGAATCTCAATAAATAGTCTAATACAAGTCTGACACGAATATACCCTCGACCTCCTCGGGCTCTGCAACTAAGTCCTCCTGGTCTATAGGAGTATTCTCTAAAGGTACACCGTCCTTCAACCCGTAGAATATAGGACACTTCCTATAAGCCAATCATCTAGAAAAATATATCAAGTCAGGATTGGAGCGAAGTACATACCTCTGAAAGCAGTTTTAATAACGTAATCGAGCATATAAAACAAATAATAGAAATGAAATACAAGATCACTAAACATATAAATGAATGAACAATAGGACTACAGATAATGTACGAGAATATAGAACAACAATATGAATATCTACAATATGATAAAATAACTGCAATCTAACTAATGTGCCTCAGAATACAAGTTTATTATGTGATCAGTCTGGGTGAACATGATCAATAAGGTAAGACAATTACAAGTGTGGTATGTAATCAGAATGTACACGATGACCAATAGGGCTTTGATCACATAATCAACTTCTACTCTTCCATCCCCAACTAATACCAATGGATCCAATCATGACATGCTACGAACAAGAATATGACCACTAAACACGAGTAGTGGGTGTACACGAATATAATCACACTAAATACGAGCAGTGTGTGTACACGAATAAGCGCACTGAATACGAGTAATAACACAAAATATAAATTAATACCTAATATACACGATGAAATACATGTACACGAGTACCCGCTGAACACGGTAGGGGATAACATCTCCTGACGGGATCCAAGTAGTACAAGTCCTTGAAATCACTGTGTCAGAATCAAGTGTACAATTCTAGAACATGAATATATACACCATTATGAATTAAAACTAACAGATAAATATACTCGTCTGAAGTCCTGAGCAAGGTGTGTCTCTCGATGCCCATGATGGTGTCACACAGACTTATATATGGTATGTTACATCAATACAAGGTTCTAGAATGGAAATAAGTTAAAATACTGCAATTATAGGTCATAACGTTATTTTTAAGTCAAACCGACTATTTCAAGGTTGTAAGAGTCTAACTCTAGGATACTAGGTCAATACACTATGAAACTAAGCTACACTAGCTAATCTAAGAAATTATGAAACACACAAAATATGGTATCCCAAGATACACAAGTTTTAATATATAAAAATAGTAATTTAGATATATATACAAGTCAATATATATAGTACCTTAGTTAAACAATGAAATTATGATACCTTGGCCTTGCACCAATGGGTATCACACTACCTATCTCGATAATCAAACCCAATACCTTGGTATCTATCCATTACCCTGATTATTACCTTGGTATCCTAAGGTAATTCAAAACCCCATGACTATAGCTAATATATAGCTAATACCCCATATACTAACTATATTAATATATTAAACTATATGCTAAACTAATAGTTAACATATACCACTAACTACTAATATGTATACCTACTAGTACATAGATAACAACCTAAATACATAGAGATATATAAATAGATACTTAACCAACTAGTAATTGCTAACACTTAACTACCAACTTAACTAACTAGGCTATCTAAACCAATAATTAAAAACTAAACCAACTATTAGCTAACTACCCATATATCTTGATAACTACTAACTGATACTGAAACTGAAATGGACTGATACCGATACAGTAGGACTGCACAGTTGCAAATACTGATGTTGATGACCCCCTATTGTTGCTGTGCAATGCCTTGTTGTTGTGCACTTGTTGTTCAGTGCTCTCAGTATTCACGAGTTGCACATTGCTGGAACCATCTGTGCAGTTTTACAGTTGGCTATTGCACTTGCAGTAGTTGCTGCCTTTGCTGAAGGCTACGGCAGTAGCCCGAGCCCCTTGCTGCCCCTGCACTGCAGTGCATGAGCAGCAATGAAGCTCCCTGCTGTTGTGCATGAGGGGTTGCACACTTGTTGATGGTTCACTGCACTCTCCTTGTTGAACTTTGTACTACAGTGTTTCCTCTACTGCAGTTGACTGCAATCCTCAGTTGGCTGCCAGCCTCCTTCCTATGCACTCCCTGCTATGTACTGCACAATGCACAGGCTGCTCTCCCCCACACACACACATAACAAATAACTCACACACACACAACACATAGCACACTTACATATACATATACCTCTCTATATTAATCTATATATGTATCAAACCCCTCATATATATATATATATATATATATATATATATATATATATATATATATATATATATATATATATATATACAATCACACATATACCTATAGGTAGATATATACACTCTCACACATAACCACATAATTATATATATAACATACA